>JAHNEJ010003492.1:0-171659 GCA_022559845.1 Amorphophallus konjac
ATAGTCTAAGCGACCCATCTTTCTTTCTAACAAACAGAACAGGTGCGCCCCAAGGGGATACACTTGGTCGAATAAACCCCTTATCTAGTAATTTTTAATTGTTTCTTCAATTTGCCAATTCGGCTGGTGCCATTCTGTAGGGAGGGATGGAAATGGGTAAAGTACCCGGTGAGAGCTCAATAGTGAACTCCACCTCTCGGTGCGGTGGCAAACCCGGAAGTTCATCAGGGAATATGTAATGCCCCGGATTTTTCGGATATTTTTCAGATCATTTTAGTGGGTCTCGGAGTGTATTTTGTGCTTTACACGTGTTTTTCCCTGATGTGCCTTCGGAACTCTTTGCAGGGCAAACCGTGGCGTTCTCCGACTCCGGGACAGTACCACTGCGTTGTGTTCCTTCCGAGGATCGCGGAGGTAATTTTTCGTAATTTTCTGAATTTATCGAATTTTCGGGTTTTCCTATATATACTAACCCTTTCCTCTCTCCCCCTCTCATTCTCTCTTTCTCACTCTCTCTCTTCTCTCACGCCCTCTTTCTCCCCTCTCTTCTCCGGCGGCCGACGGAGCGAGGCGGGGGCGAGGCGGAGGCGGCGCGGGTGAGGACGCGGGCGAGGATGGGCGAGGATCGAGGCGGTGGAGGCGCGTGGGAGCTCGTGGCGCGGTCGCGAGCCGGCGAGGGTTTCACGGCGTTTCTTCGCGGATCGGCGAGCTCGAGGCGCGAAATCTTCGGTGGAGGTAGGGTGATGGTTCCCCAGCTCGTGCACTTCCTTTCCCGCGAGTTTCGTAGGCCGTGGTGAGCCGAGCGGGTGGAATCGGGGTTTTTGGGCAAAACCCATGTTTTAGGGCTTGTGGGCCGATCTCCCGTTTCATTGCGTTTTTGGCCGATCCGAGGCCGTAGATGCATGCTAGGGGCTTCTGGGGAGCTTCCCCCTTGTTTTCCCCCTCTCTTGTGGAGGTATGGGGGCGTGGGACGAGTTTTGGGTCGTTTCCCGCCGTAGCGTTCTCGGAAGGAAGTGACGGTCCTTCCAGTGGCCGTCACTTGGTGTAACGCGCCTAGGCTGGGCCGTTACATCCCCCTTCTGTTGGCCCTTGGTGGTCTGTGGGTGTGACGGTCCCACGATAGACCGCCAGGTGCTGTGACGCACCAGGGCTAGACCGTTAGAGTCTCTTCCGTTGGTTTTCGGGTCAGGCGTGTGACGCACCAGGGCTGGCGCGTCACAGCCTTGTGACGCCCCAGGGTGGGTGCGTCACATTCCCTGTTGCCCAGCTGAGGGCTGGGGGTGTGACGGTGCCCTCTGGACCGTTACATGCTTGTAACGCGCCCAGGGTGGGCCGTCAGAGCCGTTTTTATCCGTTGGGGAGGGCAGCGTGTGTGACGCGCCAGGCCAGACGCGTTACATCCGTGTAACGCGTTGGGGCAAGCGCGTTACATCCTGCTTTCACGCTGAGAGCGTGAGGCGTGTAACGCACCAGGGCAAGCGCGTTACATTCGTGTAACGCGCTGGGCCAGGCGCGTTACATCCTGTGTTTCTTCGGGCCGTGTAACGGCCTGCGTTAGGCCGCCAGGTGGATGTGACGGTCTCGCCTAGACCGTTACAACCCTGTGACGGCCTAGGGTTAGACCGTCAGGCTTTGTGTCGTTCCGAGGCGAGTTTTTGTGTTCTCCGCCTTGCCCCGCAATGTGTGGATCCCTAGTCGACCCGGTTGGGACCCAGTGGTCGACCTGCGGTCTTGTGAGTGTCCCTGACACCCGTGGGTTTCTGTGTCCGTGTTTTGAGGGTGTCTGGAGGACCGTGTTATCTCGTTTAGCGTGCCCGTAGGGTTGAGAGTCCGGGTGACTTCTCGCGTGCTGGGCCTTCGTGTTACGCTCGATCGAGTCACCGTGTATCGGTGTGTGTGCGGTGGGGTGTCCCCCGCATGCCGTGAGTTTCTTTGGAAGGCGATTCCCATGTGGGCCACGTGGTTGGTCTTGGACTGCGAGTCCAGTTATCCGGCCTGGGGCTGGAGGTTTCCCGCTTGCTTCAAGATGGGAAATCGTCGCGGCGGCTTGTGTGCTGCCTTGGGAATCGTGCTTCTGCATTTTCCGTGTGGCCCGTGTGAGTGGCCTTAGTTCTTTGCGCTCCCTCTCCGAGGGAGTGGTCTTGGCAACTCGTGTGTTGTCTCGGCACTCGTGCTACCGTGGTTTCAGACCTAGAGATGGGGCTAGATCGACGGCCTTGTGCTGTTGCGTGCAACGGTCTTGACCCCGAGTCTTGTGACTCAAGGACCGTTGGCTGTAGTGTGTCTAGAGGACTGTCCAGAGTCCAGTGGCTTAGCGCCACTTGAGTTTTCTCGACTCTAGCGCACGGTGCGTGCGTGACCGTGGACTGTAAGTCCTGTTTCTTCTCCGACTGTGGTCACCGTGTGATGGGGCCGGTACGTGGGCTGGTCCCCGTACGTCGTCGGATTCGGACGTTGTGTTCCGTTGAGAGTCTACTCCTTCAGTGACCCTCCACTAGTCGTAGCCCACCAGTACGAGGTGCTGGTCTCACCAGGGAGTGGTGTACGGGCTGACCTTTAGAGACGGTTTGTGGACCGGTTACCGTTGGGCCCCACGTCTTGCAGCCAGAGTCCGGCTGAGGGGAAAACCGGTCAGAGGGCCAGACCAGGGACGCGCGGTCTGTGTGTGCACACGTGGTTGGGGGCGGTTGGACCCACGTCGACGGACGTGACCCCAGCTAGTCACTTGTTTGTGGTTACTTGTACGGTGTTCGCGCCTCGGGTAGGACCTACCACGTCAGGCGGTTCACCTGCGGTGCGGTGTAAGACGTCAGGGGACGCTACCGGCTGTGCTTCTAGTGGGTGGTACTCCTGTCGAGTACGGAGTGACAGACTATCAGTTTCCGTGATTTCGACCTTCGGGTTTTCGGTCGTGTTGACCGTTGAGTTCGGTTGTTTCGCCGTGGCGCGTGTGTTGGTTTTCGCGCCAAGGGTCTAATGCTAGTGGCTTTACCGAGGTTGGGTCTTGTTGTGCGGTACCCGCGATCGGATGGTCGGGGTTGCACCTTGGACAGCGTGTCCAGGTCGGCTGTGTCCGAGGGACAGGCCTCTACGGCGTGGTTGCCGTGTGTTCTTGCTTCGGTAGGTGGTACTAGTGTGGTTCGGTAGCTTCGACTGCGTGATCGAGGTGTGCCTTCTGGTACAGTAGGAGTAGCTGTAGTGCCGAGTTTTTGACCGGCCACCGGTTTGCTGTTCCTGCTGTAGTTGTAGCTTCCTTTCCGCTACCGCCGTTGTTTCCGGTTGGGGTTCCGCGGGATCCCTGCTGAGTCTCTGTTTTGGAGACTCATTCCCTGCTTTTCAGGTGTAGCGGTTCTTCCTCGTGGTTCGAGGGTGCGGAGCGGAGGTTCTCAGTTGCCAGCTTGCCGGGCCGAGTGTTCACTTGGCATGTGGTACGCTTTACTGCTTTAGACTGTACTTTCTGTTGGACTGGACTCTGTTGTAGTTGTTTATTTATTTCTGTTAATTGTTGAGTTGTCCTGCTTTATTTCCTATTTCTTTGTGCCTCCACACTCCTTCTAGCCCTTCCGAGCCCTCCCGGCTCGTGGGCGGCGGTGCGAGTCTCGGGTTATCGGGCCTTCCCGGTAATCGGATTCTCGGGTCGTTACAGCTGGTATCAGAGCGGTGGTTGTGGGCGTACTTAGGAATTCGAAACATTGCAGTGATCAGAGTCCGTAAGGTCCAGTACAGTCGGCAGCTGGCATAGGGTTTTGTGCTTGTTTTTCCGCTTTGTTTCTCGCTTGAGAGCTTGAGTGCGCTGTGCGGCGCTGTGAAGGTGGTCGCTGTCCGCGGCTTTCGTGCCAGCGTAGGGTCTAAGGATCGAGGTCGAGAGCCTTCTCCCTCATCGGTGGTGGCCCTGGTTGTGCTGCGTTGGGCAGAGGTTGCTGGCAGGCGTGAGCTCGCGGTGCTGCGTTCAAGGAACCTGCAGCGTGGTCAGGTGTCTGGTGCGGACTGTTCTTGGTTAAGTGGCCGTGAGCGTGCTCTGAGGGAGCTGCTGTCGGTTTTTGGTCACTCCAGCTTGAGGTTTGTCCAGCTCCTGAGGCGTTCTGATCGAGAAGTGTGCTCCGGTGAGCGGAATGTCTTCTCGGTGAGCTGCTGTTTCGTCGAGCCTGATGTTCTTGTCGTGCTCTGTTGCGTCAGAAATGACGTGTCGGTCCTGATCGTTCTGCTGATTTCGAGGCAAGATTGGGCTGTGGTGTCCCAGTAAGTCTTGCTCCTGCGCTCTTCTGTGCGGTTGGGTTGTGTTCGCCCTGGAGTTGGCTTGAGATGTGAAGGCTCCGCGGTGAGTTTCGGGACTCGAGGGTGAGCATCGGCGGTTGTCGGTTATGGCTCGTGTGGCGGCTCTTGGCATGCCGTGTTGCAGTTCGAGGAATTGCAGCGGTGGTGCATCGAGAGATGCTGTGATGGTGGTCCGACGTGACACTCGTCGAGTGTGTCGGAGGCGCTGACCTGATGGAAGCGATAGTTTTCCTTGGTGCTGGATGGTGCTGTTTCCAGCGTGTGCGAGGTTTGAGGTCAGGTCGAGCGTGGAGTTCTTCCGTTGGTCGAAAGTGCGCTGGTTTCTCCTTTGGTTGGAGAGATTGCGTTCGGCTAAGGATCGTCGTCTTGCATTGTGTGTTCGGATTGGTTAGCCTTGTGTGCCATGAAATCCGTGCGAGACGTGCTCCTTATCTTGGCAAGGCGGTTGCCTGTGAGAAGTTGTGCCCGTTCCCTTGTCGTGTGAGGGTGCCGGTGCTGTTCCGAAAGGACGAGCGCTGGTTGGGCGGCGTTTGCTTTCTCGGCTGTGTGCGCGGATCTGAGTACGCAGCGGAAGCGTGGTGGGCTTGTGACCCACTAGTTCAGGATCGTAGCGTTGGTTGCTACGGGTGGATTCCTGAGTTCGCGTTCAGCATCGGAGGATTGGTTCCTCGGTGTGAAACGTGTTGTTGCCGTGCCGTTGCCCGAGGTTTTGTGGTTGTTGGCACTGGCAGGGTGGAGTGTTGGGGAATGTGCTGGTTAGTACGCCGCATGAGTACCATGTTCCTGTGATGGAAGCCGTGTCAGGCGTCGGTGTCGGACCTGGATAAGGTTGTTGAGGATGTCGCCTGACGGAGGTCGAGGACGTGTTGGTCAGAGTCGGTGGCTTGGCGCCCGACTTGTGTTCCCAATCGTGTCCTCGGTTGAGATCGTGCTTTGAGGATGTGGTCTCTGGCAGACTATGGGTCCCGGTTGGCGGCTGTGAGTGGCTGGTGAGCCTAACCGGGTGACCGACCACAGCAACGTCTGTTGGTTCTACGGTCTTGTCGGATTGTGACGGTGAGATGGTTATTGCTTAGGGACCCGTGAGCACTGTTCAGGTGGTGTCCCGTGGCTCTGTGGTAAGGGCGGAATCGGGATTGGCGGGTGTCCACTTGGATTGATCGAAGGATTTGATGAGACCAGATGGATGAGTGACGCCTGTGGGCGGAGGCCTTTGTGAGGTGGGCGTCGGAGGATGGTCCTTGATAGGACGTTGGTGTCGCAAAGGTTATCCCTGGTTTGATGACCAGCATGGGATGATTCCCCTGTGAGTCTGAGTCCGGTGAGGTGATGATTGAAGACGCCATGTTCTGTCATTTGGTTTCGTCGTGCTTCCCGAGAGGGTCGAGTTGGCGAGCAGTTGGTGACCAGTGGATGGTCTTTTCAGAGACAGAAGATGCTGGTTGTTGGGGCTCGAGCGTGGCGAGAGCCGTGTGCCAGCGAGACCTTTGATGGTCGTTTCTGCGATGTGCCTTTCCGGATGGGATCTGGGCTTTGTCGAAGTTTGTCTTCTGACAAGAGTTGGCACGGTGTTGTGTCCGGCTTCCGGCTTGCCATGTGTGAGGTGTTTCTTGGTGCTGAGCCGATGTTCTGATTGCGGTCTGCGGAGAGGACTGCTTGAGCTGGTGGAGGCTCTATTTTGGTTGCTCCCTCGAGGAGGGCGTGCGACCTGTCAGCTGGTTGCGAAGCTGTTGTGCGATTTGTCTGCTGACCATTGGATGGATCAGTAGCTGTTGCTCGTATCGAGGGTTGTGATTCTTCGGTGAGCGAGATCGTGACTGCGGCGCCATGGGGGATTCTCGCGTTGTCTGAGGTGATGCCAGACTGTGTCCTTTGGTATATGCCTGCTCTGTGGCCGGTGTGCTCGGCGAGAGGAGCGAGGTGTTGTGTGTGATTGTGAGTCTGGCTGTGTTCCTCAGGATCCGTGTTTTCGTGAGAATCGAGGTTTTCTGTGCTGGGGCCCTGACAGCGTGTCAGTTGGTTCAGTGTTCTTCCTCTAGGACGTCGTTCTAGGTCCTGAATTTCGAGGACGAAATTCCTTTAAGGGGGGAGGGCTGTAATGCCCCGGATTTTTCGGATATTTTTCAGATCATTTTAGTGGGTCTCGGAGTGTATTTTGTGCTTTACACGTGTTTTTCCCTGATGTGCCTTCGGAACTCTTTGCAGGGCAAACCGTGGCGTTCTCCGACTCCGGGACAGTACCACTGCGTTGTGTTCCTTCCGAGGATCGCGGAGGTAATTTTTCGTAATTTTCTGAATTTATCGAATTTTCGGGTTTTCCTATATATACTAACCCTTTCCTCTCTCCCCCTCTCATTCTCTCTTTCTCACTCTCTCTCTTCTCTCACGCCCTCTTTCTCCCCTCTCTTCTCCGGCGGCCGACGGAGCGAGGCGGGGGCGAGGCGGAGGCGGCGCGGGTGAGGACGCGGGCGAGGATGGGCGAGGATCGAGGCGGTGGAGGCGCGTGGGAGCTCGTGGCGCGGTCGCGAGCCGGCGAGGGTTTCACGGCGTTTCTTCGCGGATCGGCGAGCTCGAGGCGCGAAATCTTCGGTGGAGGTAGGGTGATGGTTCCCCAGCTCGTGCACTTCCTTTCCCGCGAGTTTCGTAGGCCGTGGTGAGCCGAGCGGGTGGAATCGGGGTTTTTGGGCAAAACCCATGTTTTAGGGCTTGTGGGCCGATCTCCCGTTTCATTGCGTTTTTGGCCGATCCGAGGCCGTAGATGCATGCTAGGGGCTTCTGGGGAGCTTCCCCCTTGTTTTCCCCCTCTCTTGTGGAGGTATGGGGGCGTGGGACGAGTTTTGGGTCGTTTCCCGCCGTAGCGTTCTCGGAAGGAAGTGACGGTCCTTCCAGTGGCCGTCACTTGGTGTAACGCGCCTAGGCTGGGCCGTTACATCCCCCTTCTGTTGGCCCTTGGTGGTCTGTGGGTGTGACGGTCCCACGATAGACCGCCAGGTGCTGTGACGCACCAGGGCTAGACCGTTAGAGTCTCTTCCGTTGGTTTTCGGGTCAGGCGTGTGACGCACCAGGGCTGGCGCGTCACAGCCTTGTGACGCCCCAGGGTGGGTGCGTCACATTCCCTGTTGCCCAGCTGAGGGCTGGGGGTGTGACGGTGCCCTCTGGACCGTTACATGCTTGTAACGCGCCCAGGGTGGGCCGTCAGAGCCGTTTTTATCCGTTGGGGAGGGCAGCGTGTGTGACGCGCCAGGCCAGACGCGTTACATCCGTGTAACGCGTTGGGGCAAGCGCGTTACATCCTGCTTTCACGCTGAGAGCGTGAGGCGTGTAACGCACCAGGGCAAGCGCGTTACATTCGTGTAACGCGCTGGGCCAGGCGCGTTACATCCTGTGTTTCTTCGGGCCGTGTAACGGCCTGCGTTAGGCCGCCAGGTGGATGTGACGGTCTCGCCTAGACCGTTACAACCCTGTGACGGCCTAGGGTTAGACCGTCAGGCTTTGTGTCGTTCCGAGGCGAGTTTTTGTGTTCTCCGCCTTGCCCCGCAATGTGTGGATCCCTAGTCGACCCGGTTGGGACCCAGTGGTCGACCTGCGGTCTTGTGAGTGTCCCTGACACCCGTGGGTTTCTGTGTCCGTGTTTTGAGGGTGTCTGGAGGACCGTGTTATCTCGTTTAGCGTGCCCGTAGGGTTGAGAGTCCGGGTGACTTCTCGCGTGCTGGGCCTTCGTGTTACGCTCGATCGAGTCACCGTGTATCGGTGTGTGTGCGGTGGGGTGTCCCCCGCATGCCGTGAGTTTCTTTGGAAGGCGATTCCCATGTGGGCCACGTGGTTGGTCTTGGACTGCGAGTCCAGTTATCCGGCCTGGGGCTGGAGGTTTCCCGCTTGCTTCAAGATGGGAAATCGTCGCGGCGGCTTGTGTGCTGCCTTGGGAATCGTGCTTCTGCATTTTCCGTGTGGCCCGTGTGAGTGGCCTTAGTTCTTTGCGCTCCCTCTCCGAGGGAGTGGTCTTGGCAACTCGTGTGTTGTCTCGGCACTCGTGCTACCGTGGTTTCAGACCTAGAGATGGGGCTAGATCGACGGCCTTGTGCTGTTGCGTGCAACGGTCTTGACCCCGAGTCTTGTGACTCAAGGACCGTTGGCTGTAGTGTGTCTAGAGGACTGTCCAGAGTCCAGTGGCTTAGCGCCACTTGAGTTTTCTCGACTCTAGCGCACGGTGCGTGCGTGACCGTGGACTGTAAGTCCTGTTTCTTCTCCGACTGTGGTCACCGTGTGATGGGGCCGGTACGTGGGCTGGTCCCCGTACGTCGTCGGATTCGGACGTTGTGTTCCGTTGAGAGTCTACTCCTTCAGTGACCCTCCACTAGTCGTAGCCCACCAGTACGAGGTGCTGGTCTCACCAGGGAGTGGTGTACGGGCTGACCTTTAGAGACGGTTTGTGGACCGGTTACCGTTGGGCCCCACGTCTTGCAGCCAGAGTCCGGCTGAGGGGAAAACCGGTCAGAGGGCCAGACCAGGGACGCGCGGTCTGTGTGTGCACACGTGGTTGGGGGCGGTTGGACCCACGTCGACGGACGTGACCCCAGCTAGTCACTTGTTTGTGGTTACTTGTACGGTGTTCGCGCCTCGGGTAGGACCTACCACGTCAGGCGGTTCACCTGCGGTGCGGTGTAAGACGTCAGGGGACGCTACCGGCTGTGCTTCTAGTGGGTGGTACTCCTGTCGAGTACGGAGTGACAGACTATCAGTTTCCGTGATTTCGACCTTCGGGTTTTCGGTCGTGTTGACCGTTGAGTTCGGTTGTTTCGCCGTGGCGCGTGTGTTGGTTTTCGCGCCAAGGGTCTAATGCTAGTGGCTTTACCGAGGTTGGGTCTTGTTGTGCGGTACCCGCGATCGGATGGTCGGGGTTGCACCTTGGACAGCGTGTCCAGGTCGGCTGTGTCCGAGGGACAGGCCTCTACGGCGTGGTTGCCGTGTGTTCTTGCTTCGGTAGGTGGTACTAGTGTGGTTCGGTAGCTTCGACTGCGTGATCGAGGTGTGCCTTCTGGTACAGTAGGAGTAGCTGTAGTGCCGAGTTTTTGACCGGCCACCGGTTTGCTGTTCCTGCTGTAGTTGTAGCTTCCTTTCCGCTACCGCCGTTGTTTCCGGTTGGGGTTCCGCGGGATCCCTGCTGAGTCTCTGTTTTGGAGACTCATTCCCTGCTTTTCAGGTGTAGCGGTTCTTCCTCGTGGTTCGAGGGTGCGGAGCGGAGGTTCTCAGTTTCCAGCTTGCCGGGCCGAGTGTTCACTTGGCATGTGGTACGCTTTACTGCTTTAGACTGTACTTTCTGTTGGACTGGACTCTGTTGTAGTTGTTTATTTATTTCTGTTAATTGTTGAGTTGTCCTGCTTTATTTCCTATTTCTTTGTGCCTCCACACTCCTTCTAGCCCTTCCGAGCCCTCCCGGCTCGTGGGCGGCGGTGCGAGTCTCGGGTTATCGGGCCTTCCCGGTAATCGGATTCTCGGGGTCGTTACAGAATACATCTGGAAATTCTCTGACCACATCGATATCTGAGGGGGTTTTCTTATTTTCATTAGAAGGAATAGCCATTACACTAGCCAAATAACCTTGACATCCACTTCTAAGCAATTTCAAAACCTTAAGTGCTGAAACTAGTGTTTTACTAGAACGGTGCCTTGGACATTGATAGTGAAATGTCTGCTCCCCAAGTTTTGAAAAATTACTTTCTTCCCATGATAATCTAGAAGGGTAAAATTTGTATCTAACCAATCCATTCCCAAGATGACATCAAAATCAGTCATTTTCAACAGATACACACATGCTGGCATAATCCTCCCCTGAATCACCACATTAATGCTAGGAACAACAGAAGTCGTTCTAGCTATCTCCCCAGTTGGTGTGTTAATGGACATCTCATCAGTGTTCACAATTTGTTTATCTTTCAATAATTCAGCAAATCTCAGAGAAATAAAGGAATGTGTAGCACCCGGATCAAATAAAACTTTTGCATGCATATCATCGATAAGAAGAATACCTTCAGCTACTGCATTGGCATCTCGGGTGTCTTCCCTTGTTAGTGCATATACTCTGGCTTGAATTCTCCGCTACTGTTGTGATTGTTGATCTTGCATTGGCCTTTTGGGACAATCCCTTATCATATGCCATGTCTGACCACATGAAAAATATTTACCTGCAGCCCGCCAACATTCATTACCTCTATGCTACATCCCGCACTGTTGACAAGCTGGCATATTATCTCTCCTAACTGGTTGAACTCTCTCTGGAACATTCATCTTTGACTTCTTATCTTTCCTCACAATTGAACCAAGATTACCCCTTTTTGCATTATCCCTTTGTCTTTCTACTAAAAATTCTCATATTCAGATTCTGCAATAAAAGCAGTCATCAAAGCTGCTGCCGTAGTCTGAGGCTCAAGGATTGCAACTCTACTTCTAATGTTACTTCTCAAACCTCTAACAATTTTTTCACCCTTCTAAGCTCATCTGAACAAATATGAGGGACATATTTTTCTAATTCTGTAAATTTTGCTTCATAATCAGCAACTGACATACCTCCTTGAGTCAGATTTAAAAATTCTACTTCTTTCTTGTCCTTCACATGCTGAGGGAGAAATTTTACATGAAAGACATCAAGAAATTCATTCCAGCCAATCTCCGTCTCTCTATTTCTGAAAGTGGTTCTAAGTGCGGACCTCCACCACTCGTCCGCACGGTCCTTAGCATAAATGTAGCTAATATCACCTTATCCTGCTCTGCACATCTAATGGCCGTAAAAATCTCTCAATTTCTCTCACCCAATTTTCCACAATCTCCGGGTGACTCTCCCCCTTAAAAGAAGGAGGACTCATATGTCTGAATTTCTTCATCAGGGTAGCGCCTGCTGTCCTATTCGGTTGTTCTTGCACACAGGTTTGTAATTGGGCTTGCATCATTGCTTGAGTTTGGGCCTGTAACTGCATAGCATGCACTAACCCTTGAAAAGCTTGTGTGAACCCTCCTAAATCTAACACACCTTAATAGGTAACGCGCCTTGCCCACGGGAGCAAGCTCGCCATGAATTGTTTCCCCGACAACTCCTCGTGATGTTCCATTTGAGGGCGCAGACTCCTCGGGAAAGTATTAACCTCAACCCTATCACTCTCTGACATCTCCTGCGAGGGAGAACTAATCTGAATTAATATGATTCTATGTTTGACATCAAATTCTAAAATAAATTCCTACGATCTTGTGGTATGGTATATAAATTCAGATGTCTGCAAATAATTTCAAGCCTCACAACTTTGCTCTGATACCACTCTCTGTGGCGCCCCGTTCCCGCGATCTCGTATCGTGTCCGGGGACGTCACAGCGATGTACGGAAGTGTTGTGGGCCGAATATTTGCAAGGTAATAAAGGCCAAACCATCACATATTCTAAAAGAAACATAACCATACCATTTCATAAGATAAACACTCATAATTTATATCGTATATAGAGTACTACATATCTCTATCCAAAAGTCATATTTACATTCATTATTCAAAGGAAAATTAAATCTATTTATTCTGCGCGGCGGAATCCAAACTAAACCCAGGATCATCTCCGACCTACCGTCCGTCGGAGTCAAGACGCACACGGTCAATTTCCTGAAATGGTTAGGCAACGTAAGTGAGTCCAAAGACTCAGTAGGTATTAAAACCAATCACATGCTTATCATATACTAAACTGTGCAAATCCATGATATATAAAGCTAATCACAATTTCACTGGATTGTACATATACTATGAATGCGAAGGAAATATAATAGAGTAAATAATTTCAGTTATAACAAATGCGTATAACAAATCTTATCTGACTTATATATAAATGGCATAATACATATCTTAGCTAAATCAGAGCTTATACAGATGAACTTATTTTCAGATCATATCAAAGTCATATATCAAATCTGAACTTCATATTATTTGGCAGCATATATTGGACAGGCATCCCGTCACTAAAAGCAGTAGCAAACACATACCTAGCATCCATACGTCGACATAAAGATAAATGGTCTAAACGCTGGAGCGTGTCGGCCTTGATCAACCACGCAGGATCGGGAGTTAATACTCCACCATTCCCCAGATAATTTTCTTATTCTGGGTTCCGGATTTTTCAAAGTCCGTTTGTCCTCGGAAATGGGTCCTAATCCCGTAGCTGAAGCTAACTACGGTTTGTCGCCCCACACCTCCTTAAAGTGACACAGTCCATATGCTTAATCAAATTTTTATTTTTATTATGATGCTTATTACATAGTCGTTTCAATACTTAAAACATGTCATTGAACTTTACAAAATAACTGGATCATATTTTAATATCAGGAATTAGATTTTAATCATAGGGTAGTGGGTCAAATTTATTAACTGAATAAATTACTATTATATAACATTCGAAGAGATTATAGTAGAGAGAGAAAGTAGAGGGAGAAAGTAGAAAGAGATTAGAGAGAAATTAGAGAGAGATTAGAGAGAAAAAATAATATTTTTACAGAATGGTAACTAAATAAATAACTGATTCTAAATATAGATCATTGGGTTAAATAAATCAATGACTTAAATTACATTTCAAACAAAATCAAATCAAAGAAATGTAAATAACAAATAACATGCACTCGGTTTATCATGCCTACCTGTAAAATGACTTCGAATTGACTTTAGTATTTCACCCGAGCTCCCGTAAATGTCCTTACATAGGAATAGATAATTTTTCCGTCCAAGATACGCAAATAAGGGCAAAATTGTCCAAAGTAAGCTTCAAATCCTCCGTCCAAACTTTTGTCAAATATTTATATTATTCTGATGTATTATCTTCTCCGTTTATTAATAAGAGAATGAGAGTGGGAAGAGAGAAGAGAGAGAAATTAGAGAGAGAAAGTAGAGAGAGTAGAGAAAGAAAGTAGAGAGAGAAAGTAAAGAGGGAGTAGAGAGAGATATTTAAAGAGAAAAATTAGAGAGAGAAAGTAAAGAGAGGAATTAGAGAGAGAAAGTAGAGAGAGAAAGTAAAGAGGGAGTAGAGAAAGAAGTAGAGAGAGATATTTAAAGAGAAAAATAGAGAGAGAAAGTAGAGAGAGAAAGTAGATAGAAAGAGAGAAAATAAAGAGATTAGATAGAGAAACTAAAGAGAGTGTAGAGAGAGAAAGTAGAGCGAGAAAATAGAGAGAGATAATAAAGAGAGTGTAGAGAGAGAAAATAGAGAGAGAAAGTAAAGAAAGCGTAGAGAGATAAAGTAGAGGGAGAGTAGAGAGAGTAGAGAGAGAATAGAAAAGAGAAAATAAAAATAAGAAGAGAGAGAGATGGGAGAGAGAGAGTGTGTGTGTGAGTGTGTGTGTGTGTGTGTGTGTGTGTGTGTGTGTGTGTGAGAGAGAGAGAGAGAGAGAGAGAGAGAGAGAGAGAGAGAGAGAAGAGAAAGAGTTGGAGGGGAGAGGGGGGTGGATACATGGGAAAGAGAGGGGGGCTTTATATAGGGGGGAGGGGAGAGGAGATAAGAGGGAGGGGGAGGTGGTAAGAGGGGGAAGAGGGGAGTGGGGGAGGAGGGAAGTGGGGGAGGTGGGGAGTGAGGGAGGGAGCCACGTGGGGGGATGGGGGGTAGAAGATTCTTTAGGATTTTTTTGTTATTATATATATTTTTTAAAAAATCTTTATATAAAAACTTCTAAAGCTCACTGTATCTTATTTTTGACCTACCAAACGTCAAAATTTGAAAAAGTGTTCAATATGAAATTTGTAGATTTTTCAGTTATCTTTCCAACGAGTCTAATATTGACCTATTCTCGCATCCTTATGAGGAGTTGCGTATTAATAAAGAAGATGTCTATTTAATTTGTATACTAACATCCGTTAAATCCGTATTTTCTATACAGTTCGAGGCGTTGGGGTTCGATTTAGAGAATCTAGAATCTGTATAGGTTCCAGAAGTAAAGTGCTTAGTTATTTTTAAGTTTCGAACGGATTCGGGTGTTACAAATCTCTCTCCCTTAAATAAATTTCATCCTCGAAATTTAAAGATTTATGCAATACGTACTGACTAGTTGTGGATATCTCTTCCTCATTTCATCTTCCATCTCCCAAGTAGCTTCTTCTGTTGAGGTACTTTTTCACAATACCTTCACCAATGGAATTGTCTTCGTTCTCAGCACTGTTCTTTCCGATCGAGAATGCGAACTGGCTTCTCCTCATATGTAAGATCCGGCTGAATTTCCAACTGTTCATGATCTATAACGTGTGATGAGTCTGGCATGTATTTTCTTAACATGGATACATGGAATACATTATGAACTCCTGACAATGATGGTGGTAAAGCCAACTGATATGCCACCTCTCCAATCCTTCTTAAGATTTTAAATGGTCCAACATACCTTTGACTGAGTTTACCTTTCTTGCCAAATCTCATTACTCCCCTAGTAGGCGAAACTTTCAGAAATACGTAATCCCCGACAGTAAATTGTAGATCTCTCCTTCTTTGATCAGCATAGTTTTTCTGCCGACTCTGAGCTGTAAGTAATCTTTTTCTAATCAACTCAACATCTTCTACACAATCCTGTACAATCTGTGACCCAATCAATCTCCGCTCACCAACCTCATCCCAACAAACAGGTGACCTACACGGTCTACCATATAATGCTTCATGTAGTGCCATTCCTATGCTTGTATGATAGCTGTTATTATATGCAAACTCAATTAAAGCCAGATGCTCATCCCAGCTGCCTCGCCAGTCTAAACTGCACTCCCTCAACATATCTTCTAATGTTTGAATGTTTCTTTCTGATTATCCATCTGTTTGAGGGTGAAAAGCTGAGCTAAATTTTAATTGTGTACCCAGTGCGTTCTGTAAACTCCTCCAAAATTTTGCTGTAAACCTTGCATCCCTATCTGAAATAATAGATACAGGCACACCATGAAGTCTTACAATTTCTCTGATATATAAATGGGCTAAATCCTTTAACGATTGTGTCTTTGTGATTGCCAGAAAATGAGCTGACTTAGTAAGTCTGTCAACAATTACCCAAATAGAATCATGTTTTCTCCTAGTCATTGGTAACCCCATCACAAAATCCATAGTGATATGTTCCCATTTCCACTGTGGAATTTCCATCAATTGTAATGGTCCCGCTGGCCTTTGATGCTCCGCCTTTACTTGTTGACAAGTAAGACATTTACTGACAAAGTCTGTTATATCTTTCTTCATGCCAATCCACCAAAATTGTCTTTTCATATTTTTGTATATTTTTGTACTGCCTGGATGAATAGAATATTGTGATTTATGAGCCTCAGTTAATAGGTCTTTCTTTATTTCTTCATTCCGAGGTACACATAATCTTCCCTGAAATCTGATTGCCATGTCTGCACTTTGAGTAAATCTTGGTGTGCCAATCAATCCCTACAACTGCTGATCATTTAGTTGTGCTTGCACAATTCGCTCAACCATTGCAGACTGAATAGTTAGTTGGGCCAAAAATAAATTCTTCCCTTTGCATACTGAAGAATACTCCACTACATCAGATGTCATTCTCCAAGTTTGGCGCAACTGGATTGCCATTAGTCTCTTCCTGTTGAGTGCATCTGCTACCACATTTACTTTTCCTGGGTAGTAATTCAAGGTGAAATCATAATCCTTCAAAAATTCAATCCATCGTCTTTGCCTTAAATTTAATTCTTTCTGAGAGAAAATATATTTTAAACTCTGATGGTCTGTAAAAACTTCAAACTGCTCACCATACAAATAATGGCGCCAAATTTTTAGAGCATGAACCACCGCCGCCAACTCCAAATCATGTGTTGGATAATTCATCTCATGGGTCTTTAATTATCTGGATGCATAAGCTACTACTTTGCCATTCTGCATCAGGACACATCCTAGTCCTTTTCTAGAGGCATCTGTATATATCACAAATCCTCCTGACCCACAAGGTAAGGTAAACACTGGGGCTGTAGTTAACCTTGTTTTTAATTCCTGAAAACTCATTTCACATTTATCTGACCATTCAAAAGGAACCCCTTTCCTAGTCAATTTTGTCATAGGAGCTGCAATAGAAGAAAAATCTTCAATAAACCTGCGATAGTAACCCGCAAGACCCAAACAGCTCCTAATCTCACTGACATTCTTCGGCCTTTCCCAATATAAAACTGCCTCAACCTTAACTGGACCAACAGACACTCCATCACCAGAAATGATATGCCCTAAGAATTGAACCTTATCCAACCAGAATTCACATTTACTGAATTTCGCATAGAGTTGATGTTTCCTTAAAGTTTCCAACACAATTCTCAAATGTTCTTGATGAGTTTCAACAGTAGGAGAATAGATCAACACATCATCAATTAACGCCACTACAAATGTATCCAGATATGGTTGAAAAACTCTGTTCATCAAATCCATAAATGATGCTGGTGCATTAGTTAACCCAAATGGCATAACCAAAAATTCATAATGCTCATATCGTGTTCTGAAAGTAGTTTTTGAGATATCTTCTTCTCTTATCCTTAGTTGATAGTATCCAGATCTGAGATAAATCTTTGAAAATACTGTGACAGTTCGTAGCTGATCAAATAAATCATCAATCCTTGGCAAAGGCTACTTATTCTTAATGGTCACTTGATTCAACTTCCTATAGTCAATGCATAGTCTAAGCGACCCATCTTTCTTTCTAACAAACAGAACAGGTGCGCCCCAAGGGGATACACTTGGTCGAATAAACCCCTTATCTAGTAATTCTTGTAATTGTTTCTTCAATTCTGTCAATTCGGCTGGTGCCATTCTGTAGGGAGGGATGGAAATGGGTAAAGTACCCGGTGAAAGCTCAATAGTGAACTCCACCTCTCGGTGCGGTGGCAAACCCGGAAGTTCATCAGGGAATACATCTGGAAATTCTCTGACCACATCGATATCTGAGGGGGTTTTCTTATTTTCATTAGAAGGAATAGCCATTACACTAGCCAAATAACCTTGACATCCACTTCTAAGCAATTTCAAAACCTTAAGTGCTGAAACTAGTGTTTTACTAGAACGGTGCCTTGGACATTGATAGTGAAATGTCTGCTCCCCAGGTTTTTGAAAAATTACTTTCTTCCCATGATAATCTAGAAGGGTAAAATTTGTATCTAACCAATCCATTCCCAAGATGACATCAAAATCAGTCATTTCCAACAGATACACACATGCTGGCATAATCCTCCCCTGAATCACCACATTAATGCTAGGAACAACAGAAGTCGTTCTAGCTATCTCCCCAGTTGGTGTGTTAATGGACATCTCATCAGTGTTCACAATTTGTTTATCTTTCAATAATTCAGCAAATCTCAGAGAAATAAAGGAATGTGTAGCACCCGGATCAAATAAAACTTTTGCATGCATATCATCGATAAGAAGAATACCTTCAGCTACTGCATTGGCATCTCGGGTGTCTTCCCTTGTTAGTGCATATACTCTGGCTTGAATTCTCCGCTGCTGTTGTGATTGTTGATCTTATCTTGGCCTTTTGGGACAATCCCTTATCATATGCCCTGTCTGACCACATGAAAAATATTTACCTGCAGCCCGCCAACATTCATTACCTCTATGCTACATCCCGCACTGTTGACAAGCTGGCATATTATCTCTCCTAACTGGTTGAACTCTCTCTGGAACATTGTTGGCACTCAAAATATGATCCTTTGGCAACCAAGCCGCGAAGATGAATGATACGGCCCACTGAAACACAGAAGCCGATAAAGATCAACTTATCATGAGAACCCCTCAAGCTGACGAAGCCCTGAGCCACCTTGAAGGGAACGTCGGGGACTTTACCTCAGGAGAGTCGAAGTGAACCCGCAACCAACCGGCAGCGCGATCAAGCTTGCCCAATGATCCGGCATCGACCTCGTCATGCCGCTACCCCACATCCGTCACCCGACCAAGGACGACGGTCCACCCAATGACTCTCCTAAGGAGGAAGAATGTCATCGGCCATCCGCAACAAGGGGCCGAAGGTTCTGTCAGCAGAAGACCCCGATTACCCGGCACGGGTTCGGCTTCTCGCCATAGTGGGCCCGTTAGTGGCCGATTGATCACCGTTCAAGGTGGAATTGCCCAGGATGTAGCATCATCCTGCAAGGAAGCTTCGAGCACGAGTCCGTCTCAGCCAGAAGCACAAATCACAGTGCCGAAGACTGTGTCAGCAGGACACCCGTGTGCTCGGACCAGACACACACGAAGTCTTGTTTAAGGCCGTTCGTCCTATCAAGAGCTTCGTCAACACCCCATCAAGGCCCTTCGATGGCCAGGGCGAGGGGAACAGTCGACGGGAGCTTCCGGAATCATCTCCGGGCCCCCCGGACTGACACGCCAAGTGAACAGGTTAAAACGGCGCCGTCAAACCGGCGCGCCGAGAACAAAAGGGGGTGTTCCCCGACGCCGTCAATCCGGCGCGCAAAGGCATAATGGGGCCTCTCCCCGGCGCCGTCAACCCGGCGCGCCTCTTCCTGGGGCGCCGAATTAACCCCAAGGCTATATATAGCCTGTCGACAAAAGAGAAAAGAGGAGATATCAAGAGGGAGATATCAAAGAGATCAGGGAGAAGAGGCGGAATCAAAAAGAAAGAAAAAAAGAGAATTAGAAAGAAAGGGGGGAGGTCCAGGGAAGAGTCGGAGGGGGTTCTTCGATCTGAAGAGTCTTCTGTCCGAGCTCTCGGCGGCCCACACCCTGCTCCACCCGAGTCTCCCGGAATCGGAGAAGAAGAGCATCTGTTCCTTATCTCTCGAGGTGGGTTTCCCGTGTTTCATCCGGTGAATCCCTCTATTCCACCTTGGGTTTTCTTCCTCTGCCATAATGTAAGTGAAGGAGGGGAGGGGCGATGACATGAGCCTCACCTCCCCTCCCTCACGATGATTCTTTTCCTCTTTTTGTTGTAATGGGTTTCCCCTGTTAACGGAAACGGCGGCCGAGCAACAACGCCGGCGCCGGAATGTATATTCTCTACTTATCTGTCTGTTTTTTTTATATGAATGAATGGAATGGAATGTGAGTCTCTGGCCGATGCCACGTTTTCTCTTTCTTCCCTGTTGGCTCCCCCTTTTTTCCTTACAGCCGGTGAAACGGTGCCGTGCGATGATGCCGGCGCCGTGGAGGATGAATGCAGAGCACCGTGGGCTTCCTGTGTGAATGACTTCCTTCTTGTTTCGTCTTCCCGACACTTTATGCCCTTCTATGGTAAGGGCTACATTGATTCCCCTCCCCGGGGGTTTTCTCTTTCGGTCGAATGCTAGGAATCTTCACCGTGTAAGGTGTGTCAATATATGGGTTCCTCCCACCTGTCTGGGCCGCCCTCGTAATACCCTTTCTGTTCTTGACCATTAACAGAGGGAAGTAAGGGCGCCCCTACATTCCAGTTATTATTTTCTTTCCACATAAAATGGAGGGGAAAGCCCCCCCCTCCGGTGGGACAGTGACCGGAGGGGGTTCCCCCTCCGGTCAGGGATGGCAAACTCGGTTTCGGACTCGGTTTCGGCCGGGTCCGAAACCGATACGACTCGGTATCGGTTTCGGTTTCGGCCGAAACCGGCCGAAACCCAATTAAAAGGTTTTAAAAAAAACATATTAATTCTCAAAAATCTGAAAAAAGTCCTAAAAAATTTAAATAATCACTCAAAATCATGAAAAACAATACACATGTATTTGAGTGTATAAGTTAGTGCAATAACCTTGAAGTAGACAATTACACATTGAACTTCAAACATTGAACATGTGAAAGTTAAACTAATATTCCATTGTACATTTTTTGATGATAGTGTTGATGTTTTGATAATAGCAACTCAATGAGTCACCACATAAGAATGATGATGATAGTGTGAATTGTTGTTGTTGTTGTGTGCCCCTTGTGCATTCTTGTGCATTGATGATGAAATAATGTCTTCTGTAAGTCGGTGCATGCTAGCAAGTCTATACATCCATTAGCTGATAACTTAGCTGATAACTGAGCAAGTCTATACATCCATCAAGTCTATACATTCATCAAAGTCTATACATTCTCCATGCATCTTCATAGCAAGTCTATACATCAGCAAGTCTATACATCCATCAAATCTATACATTCATCAAAGTCTATACATTCTTCAAAGTCTATACATTCTCCATGCATCTTCATAGCAAGTCTATACATCCATCAAGTCTATACATTCTTCAAAGTCTACACATTCTCCATGCATCTTCATAGCAAGTCTATACACTCTTGGACCAATATATTCTTCAAAGTCTATACATTCTCCATGCATCTTCATAGCAAGTCTATACATCCATCAAATCTATACATTCTTCAAAGTCTATACATTCTCCATGCATCTTCATAGCGAGTCTATACATCCATCAAGTCTATACATTCATCAAAGTCTATACATTCTTTAAAGTCTATACATTCTTCAAAGGCTAGCTTGATTAATACATTTTTCAAGATCGACGGATGTCTTGTCATTTTTCTCCTATACGATTTTCTGTTGAGCATGAATAAGTTACCTAGTTCCTGAAAAAGCATTACTAGAAGTGGGTCCCAACCTTGTAGTATATGATTGACTGTTGTCTTGTCATTTTTCTCCTATACGATTGACTGTATAAGTTAGTGCAATAACCTTGAAGTAGACAACTACGCATCGAACTTCAAACATTGAACATGTGAAAGTTAAACTAATATTCCATTGTACATTAATACAAGCAGTACAATAAACCAAATTAGACAAAATGAATGTTACAAAAATTCATTGATTCTTACCTAATATGGATAATAATTACTAGAAGAACCTTCTCCCTCATCGTCTGGCCCTTGATGTCGATACCCATAACCAGGTTGCATGTATGGTCTATATTCACTATAACCAAACAATGAGGTAGCCAAGTCCTGCATCCCTCTTTGGATCCCTCTTGGAGTGTTTGGTTGGCTTGATTCGAATCCAGTATCAACATAGGAATCTTGAGGAAGAGAAGAGGAACTGGTCGGATATGGATGGAACTGAAATGATGGTTCATAATTCCACGACTCATAAATAGCTGCTTGATGTTGGCCACCTTCGTAACCTGGTGAACCATATCCTTGCTGACCTTGATTGTATCCAGTAGTACCACCTGCAGCACCTGTACCACCTGCAGCACCTGCAGCACTAGTACCACCTGCAGCACCTCCGGGATGATCATCATCATCATCATCAGAACCATAAGAAACTAGTCGCCTTTTAGCCTTCGGGGATGCTTTTTTCTCTTGGTGGTGTCAATTTTTCAGTGATCTTTGACATGAGTCCTTTATCCCTTGGCGTGTGCCTCACATATATCTGCTTCAACTGCTCAATTGCCGGGTCCTCTCGAGCAGCAGCATTTGTTCTCTCAGTTTGCCCATGCACTGATGTACTTCTTCTTAAGGACATTCTAGGAGTGACTGGCCTGCTATCTGTATCTGAGTGTCTAGCTGGCTCAAACTCGAACTGCTCCTCAGTGTCATCAACCACCCTAGACTGGTGCGCATGAGTATCTCTGGCCCTCTTTGATTTGCTTCTTAATTCAGGATCTCTTGCCTCATCTTCATCAAGTATGCCCCCTGCCCATCTTCTATCATCAACATCAAAAACGGGCTCATCAACCTGCTCTCGTGTCTCCACCCAAGACTGCAAGGGATTATCATCATCAAATAAGGCATCCACATCAATCTCTGCGGCGGCATCCTCGGCGACGCGTTTGTCTCGCAGCTGTTGTCTCAACCTCATATTCTTTATTCTCAACCTCATATTGTAGTGGCAGTACACTAATTTCTCTAACCGATCAGCCTTTAGCCGATTGCGAACCTTTGAGTGTATAAGGCTGAACGTGCTCCAATTTCTTTCACATTGGCTTGCTGATGTGGTTTGACTCAACACCCTGATTGCAATCCAAGCCAATGCAGAACTGCCTAATTCTCTATTGTTCACCATGATCCACCAGTCAGCTGTTACACCAACCAACCATAAACAAATAAATATAAGATGTAAATAAAAATTAATTAAGGAAGATGTAATTGCAAAGAAAGCACAAAGATGAAGTATACCTGGGCTCACTCTTACCACTGCGTATTGCAATTGGGAGTCAGAATACGTCCCACTTCTCATTCTATAGGAGTTCATCTACAAAAATTACATAATAGATTAGCATTACTACGTAAGTAAATTCTATACCTCTTATTCATGAAATCAAACAGGCCAACCTCTACTTCCGCCTGAAGCCTCTTATCTTGTGTCCTCGATAAACGACCAATAACTTTTAAAGTGCCTTGAAGCACCTCGGCATCAACATGTGCATTGGCATTGTACATTAATCGAGGGTTCAGAAAATAACCTGCATTTGCATATAGTTAATGTATTGTCAATAATATATGAATACAAATAATCACTCACCAGCTGCATGCAAGTCGTGGTGTAATGTGGTGTCCCATCTATGGTCAATAATCTTCCACCACTTTGCATGTTCTTTGGGAAGGGACTCCTGCAACTCCAATTTCGCACGGTCCATGGCCTCATACAGATATCCCATATCATTCTTGTCATCGCCATCCACCAATCTTAGGACCTTCACGAGGGGGGTGACTACTTTCATGTATCGTGTTACTCTGCCCCAGAATTTGTTGTCGTCCACGATTTGACAGACATCCAAATAATCCATCTGAGCATCAACATTGCCCTTGTCGATGTATTCGCGCAGGGCATTGTGGTACATGAAAGCTTTCAACTCATTCTTATACCTGTGCAAAGAAATAAAATTTGAATCAAATACGGATCATAACTATAAGGATAAAGAAGTAATAATTGAGTTCAACAGTATACCTATGCAGAGACTCCAAAGAAATGAAATTTGAAGCAAATCTAGTTGGCCCTGCACGGATGATATCCCGCCCCCCACTTGCATGCTCCCTGAACATGTTCAATATCCTAGGATGGTCATAAATATACTGGGTAATCTTTTGTGCCCTTTCAACCGTCTTCTTCACATGTTTGTCCTTCCCTATGTCTTCAAGTATGAGATCAAGACAATGTGCTGCGCATGGGAGCCAATATAAATGCATGCGCTTATGCATCAATTTCCTCCCTGCAGCCTTATAACTGGCTTCATTATCAGTCACAACTTGTACAACATTTTCTTCACCAATTTAGTCTACCATGTTGTCCATCAAATGAAACAAATAATTGGCAGTTTTTTCAAAATTTGATGCATCTACAGATTTTACAAATACTGTACCTTCGATGCAATACACCAAAAAGTTAATCATGGACTTTTTCGTGGTACCAGTCCAACCATCACACATAATAGTGCATCCTCTCTCCATCCATATTTGCTTGAAGCTTTGAACCCAGTCATGGAGCTCCTGAACCTCTGCCTCAAGCCCACGCCCGTATATGTCCCGACGTGACGGCGCCTTCAAGCCAGGGCCAGCATCTGCTATGGTATCCAACATAGGTTGAAAATATTCACTTTCAGCAGCATGTGCAGGGACACCTGCATGAAAAAAACCATTTACATATGCTTTTAAATGCATGCCCTGCAACTTCTGCAGATTTTTTGACCCCTCTTAATGCACTTTTGATCTTAGGTTGTGTAGCCTGGGGCCTTCTGTGGAGATAACTGTCCATGGGGCCTACTCTCTGCGTCTGCGGGGGCGGGGCAGCAACATCAGGACGTCGTGCAGCTGTACAGCCTGTACTGGAGTAGGTCCCTCCTGAACCCATGGGTGCCTTTCCTTTCCTTCGAGCGGCTTCTTCACACTCCCTTGCTTCAGTCAGCTCCGGATCAGAATCTTCAGTGCCTTCCTCATCATCATCCCTCCTAACCCTTCTGCCAGAAATCTCCTCAGCAATTTCCTCCTCATCCTCAGCCCTTTGTTGCACCCTCTCCTTTTTCCCCAAAAGGCACTGGCGCATCTCCTCTCGCACCTCTCGTGGACAGTTGTCACATTGTCTCACCTCTCCTCGTACCCCTGCCAAATGTTGCTTGCCTCTGGTAATTCCGCCATACATCTCCCTAGCACAATAATTACATTTAACCTTCCTTCTCTTAGCATCAACTAAGGACATGTGGGCCCACCCCGGATCCTCCTGCCCTTGCTGCTCCTGTGTTTGCTGACGTCTAGGCATGATGCTGTATTAAGAAGTTACACAGTCAAAGACAAACAATTGTAAGTACAAAACAAAAGACCCACTTTCACCAAATAACCCTTAATCACCCTTCATAAAAATATAATCCCAGCATGATCCTACCCCACATTCGTCAATGAAACTTAATTAACCTTCAATTGTGGCTAAGAAACTCGAATTAGACAAAAGGCCCAATTTTTATGAACTAATTAAGTCTTAATTACTAATTAAACCCTAATTACCCTTCATAAAAATATAATCCCAGCATGATCCCACCTCATATTCATCAATGAAACTTAATTAACCTTCAATTGTGGCTAAGAAACTCGAATTAGACAAAAGCCCCAATTTCTATGACCTAATTAGGGCTTAATTAGTAATTAACTCTTAATCACCCTTGGGAAAAACTAATTACCCGCATGATCCCACCCCAAAATCCTCAATGAACGTTCATTTAACTTCAATTGAGCCTAAGCAAACCAATTTAGACAAAAGCCCCAATTTCTATGACCTAATTAGGGCTTAATTAGCAATTAACCCTTAATCACCCTTGGGAAAAATTAATTACCCGCATGATCTCACCCCAAAATCCTCAATGAACCTTAATTTAACTTCAATTGAGCCTAAGCAAATCAAAATACACAAAAGCCCCAATTTTTATAAACTGATTAGGGTTTAATTAGCAATTAACCCTTAAACCCTTAATCACCCTTGGAAGAAACTTAATAAGCAAGGCTTGCTCACCCCAAATTTTTAACCCAACCAACAAAATAATCAAACAAAACCCAATGAAATTAACCTCAAACAAAACAATCAAACCCTTGAAGTTGTGTTGGACCCCGGTGTGCGCAGCAAGAAGGCTCCCTCTCGGCCTCTCCCTGTCGGGCCTGTCCACCTCCAGCAGGCGTAGCAGTCGCAGCAGACGCGGCCTTTCACCCAGTCACCCTTGGTCGGACAGCTGCTGCAGCAGGCAGCAGCAGCCGCAGCCCCCCCGCAGTGCAGACAGCAGCAGGCAGCAGTAGCTCAGCAGCAGCAGGCAGCAGCAGCTCGGCAACAGCACAGCAGCGGCAGCAGCACAGCTGCAGACAGCAGGGGGGAGGGTTTCGGCCGAAACCTGTGGGTAGTGGGGTTTCGGGGGCATGACAGCTTATGCATAAAGGCATAAGTTCACGTGTTTCGGCCGAAACCAAATGGTTTCGGGCCGAAACCGACCGGTTTCGGGCGAAACCAGTATCGGTTTCGCCCGAAACCGATATCTCCCTTTAGTTTCGGATTGCTACAGTGATTAAGGGCCTTTTCGTATCGGTTATGGCCGAAACCGATACGTTTCGGCCGAAACGTATCGGTTTCGGCCGAAACTGCCAACAAAACGTATCGGTTTCGGCCGAAACTGCCAACAGTGCCTCCGGTGCATGTACCGGAGGGGGTTCCCCTCCGGTTTGACTGGAACCGGAGGGGATCCCTCCGGTGCATGTACCGGAGGGGTTCCCCCTCCGGTTTGCTTGGGATCGGAGAGGGTCCCTCCGGTTCATGTACTGGAGGGGGTATTTCCCCCTTCCCTCTTCTAATTTTTTTTTTCATGTTGCAAAGGACCGGAGGGGGTCCCCCCTCCGGTTTGTCATTACCGGAGAGAAGAGAGAGGGGCGGAGGGGGTCCCCCCTCCGGTGCATGTACCGGAGGGGGTCAAACCTCCTCACATTCTTTTTCTTTTTTCTTTTCTCTTTCTTCTTTTTTTTCTTCCCCACAGCAGCAGGAAATGAAGGGGGGGAACCCCCCTCCGGTACAGTACTGGAGGGGGTTCCCTCTCCGGTGTAGTGACCGGAGGGGGTTCACATTCCTCCCTTTCTTTTTTTTTCTCTATCTGCAGCAGAAAATAAAAAGGGAACCCCCCCCTTTTTTGTATAATTTTCAGGGTTCAACAGACTCCAAACGAGCATTTGGACTTTTTAACAAATAGTTGATTGTCCAACAGCAGCTGGAGGACTTCCTGTAAGTGTCTCAAATGACTCTTCCAGTCTTTACTGTAAACTAAGATGTCATCGAAAAAGACTAGAACAAACCGTCTGAGCAAGGTTTGAAAATGGTGTTCATTAGGCTCTGAAATGTTGAGGGAGCATTAGACAATCCAAAAGGAAGAACAAGGAATTCATAGTGGCCCTCATGGGTACGAAAAGCTGTTTTGTGTATGTCATCAGGGTGCATGCGAATCTGGTGGTACCCAGATCGCAAGTCTAACTTAGAAAAGAATGTAGACCCATGTAATTCATCAAGTAGATCATCAATGAGTGGAATGGAAAATTTATCTTTAATTGTTTGACTGTTCAGTGCCCTATAATCGATGCACATTCTCCATGTGCCATCTCTCTTCTGTGCAAGAAGAACTGGTGCAGCAAATGGGCTATTACTATGTTGAATAGAAGAATGAAGGAAAAGATCCTTTATCTGTTGTTCTATGATATTCTTCTGAAAAGGGGAGTGGCGGTACGGAGGAAGAGAGATTGCTTTAGATTCACCAAGTAAAGGGATTTTGTGGTCACAAGCTCGTGGGGGAGGTAGTCCTTGAGGTTCAGAAAATAACAAGGAGTACCTATCTAATAAGTCTGCCAAATCAGGTGGATAGACAGAGGGAGTTTCATAATTGTGTGCAGATGATACTGGGAGGTCAACATTGTATAATTGAATAGTGTAGAAGGAACGCCCATTCTTAAGATCTTTAGAAAAAGTCCTCCCAAAAATCAACTGAACTTCTTCTTCAGAAAGTCCTTGGAAAATATATTGCTTATCATTGATACTAAATTGCATAGTCTTGTAAGCCACATTAAATAAAATGTCTCCCAACATGAGCATCCAGGTAGTTCCCAAAATCACATCAACAGTCCCCAAGGGCAGAACCAAGAAGTCCAAGGTAAAAGCTATATCTGGTAATTTGAGCGTGACATTGGGACAGAAACCCTGTGAGGCAACCTGTAAACCCCCAACTATATTCACAGAATGCCTGGATCCACTGGTAAGTGATAAACCCAGCTTGCGAACAACAGCAGGATCTATAAAGTTGTGTGTGCTCCCATTATCTATTAAAATGATAACAGATAAAGCACCAATGCTACCAGCTAGTTTAAATGTACCTGGAGAAGACAACTGTTGTACTGTTTGGGAAGTAATAGAGGGGCTATCCTCCTGTAATGTAACTGGGTCCATATATGTAATAACATCAGCTGTCTCAACCAGCTGAATCTCTTGCTATGGAATATCAAAGTCAGACAGATCAGGGATTAACTGAATCAAGAAGAGTTTGTGAGTTTTACAAATGTGACCCGACACCCACTTTTCATCACAATTGTAGCATAACCCTTTTAACTTCCTTTCTTGCAGCTGTTGAGTGGATAACCTTCGAACAGGTGGTGGGGCATTCTTAACTGGCGTTGGTGCAGGAAATGTAGTTTGGCGAACAAGCGGTGGAAGAGTCCTGTAGGGAGATGCAACTGAATTGGAATATGGCTTCTTGGACATTAACTTGGCCTCTTGAAGTTTCGCCAAACGCATAGCTTGACTAGGAATTTTGGGCATAAAAGATTGCACCTCAAAAGCTATGTCATCTCGCAATCCACTAATGAATGTCCCCAAGAGATGATCTTCTGAGATTCCAGAAACTTCATTAGAAAGAATCTCGAACTGCCTTTGATATTCTGCTACTGAATTTGTTTGCCTCAGCTTGCTTAATAATCCATGTGACTCTATTAAAGACACAGATCCAAATCTAGCTTCCAGAGCTGCCACAAAATCAGACCAAGAAAGCAGATCTCTGGTGCTAGAATAGTGCCAATACCACTGCAGTGCCTCTCCATCCAAATAAAAAGAAGCCATGGTGATGCGATGCTCATCCGGAATGTTATTACAATAAAAGATTTGCTTTGAATTTCCACTCAGAGGGATCAGAAGTCCCATCAAATCTAGGAAATTCGTGAGATTTGGGTTTAAAAACCCCTAAACTAGGACTGTGATCATCCATTGAAGGTGCAGAACCAGTAGAATGACTCGTTGATTCCAAGATTTGAATACGAGATGCTACCCCACCTACCACATTGCTGAGAGAACTGACCTGGGACTGCAATTGGAGCATCAGAGCTCGCAGAGCATCAATGGAGTCGTCTGCCATTGGTGGAGAAGTCGAGGGACCCAGAGCGGGCTCAGACACCAATTTAGTACACCTCCGCCTCGGAACCCTGCTGGGATCCTCTAGGAAAGCCCCGGAAGAACAACTCTGGGCGAAGTTCTCCGTGTTGGAACTAAGGAACTACGGCAAAACATTGATTAGGAGAAAACTACAGAAGATCAGAAGAACGAGAGGAGCTGGAATTTGGGAAGCTTTTTCTACCCTTCCCCTCCATGATTCCACTTATTTATATAGCTGCATTACAGAGTAGGAGAAGCTCTGCCACAACTTGACAGGTCATCTCCGAAGCATAACAACTTCGATCCACCTGGCCTTCTGCTAGCTGGGTTTGTTATCTAACTACTAACAGAGCTAACTAATCACATTACACTGCGGCTAACTACCCAGACCAGCTTATGACTCGTTACACCCTATTGGGACGTGCTGCTCTCAATTCTTTCCTCTTTCCACAAAACCATCAATCTTTTTCTTCTCAGTCGACACAAAATCACCAATTACTCATCTGACACACAATACAACAAAGAGATATCCGGAAGTAATAGAAGGGAATCCTGACTTGTGCACCGAGGTAACCTTTGAATTGGGGTGACAGGTGCTCCCGCTTCCCGAGACGTATCTCCACCTCTTCGAAATCGATCCCGTTCACCCTGACGACGACGAAGCGCATCAAAGACAAAATCAGAACAGCGCGCACAAACAACAACCAATTACAAAAACGAGAAAATCGGACGTAGGGAGAAGATCAAGTTTCGTGGATCTGGACTCTACGATCACAGGAGAGAAGACGGGAGATAGAGAGAGACATAGATCAGTGACGCACTTGCAGAAGATGATGACGGCGCGGGAGGGCTCGGACACGCGGTCCGCGAAGACCTTGAGCTTCGACATCTCTCCGACGACGTTGCTCCTCCTGCGGCCTGCTCTGCTGCGCCTCTGTCGTCGCGGCTTCCGCTTCTTCGCAGGATCGCTCAGTCACTCTTTGCTCTTGCTCTAGCTCGCCCCAAAAGAAAACGTGCCCCTGCACACGTGCCGAGCACTGCCGTCTACTCGAAGTGGACGCTGACTCCGTGCAGATTGCAACGTTGGGCGTTTTACGCGCCGCGATCGGTTTTAAATGACCGCCGGCATCAGGCTGACAGTGAACTCACATGGGTGAACATGGTTTGTGGTCCGGGTCATATCTAGCGTACTCATACATTATGAGTAAGATATGACATGACATCATATTATAATGTATTATTGTATATTAAATATAAAAAATATTTAATAAACATATATTATAATAAAATGTTATAAAAATATGTATAATTCTATAATTATTAAGTGTGTTATTTATTTGTGAGATAAAAAGTTCAAATTTCGCTATTGTCATGAATTTTTGAGTTCTTTTACTCAAAAATAATAAAAAAGTAAGATAAATAGTGCAACTCACATATTTTGAACTCAATTTCAGACATTTCAAAGGAATGTCTTGAACTAAATTAGCTATAAAGATATATTTAACATAAAATAATATTTATATAATATTTCAAAGAAGATAAGTAGTATGCTAGTTGCATACCACATATCGATCATACTGATCTCTGACTGATACGATCCGATACATGCGTTACGTCGTTGAACGCTGGGGTAAACTATGCGTATAATTCTTTTGCATATAAACGCCTAAAGTTACTAAAATGTTGTATATCTTTGGCTTCATGAGAATTTATAAATCTTCCATTCGCATTCAATTAGAGTTAATGTCGCCTCGATGAAAGAGCATAATTAAAAATTTTTGAATATGTCAAAAATATTTTTGATAATATATGAAAAATAATAATATATATATCTCATAATTTTTATCATTTCATACCATCATTGAATGAAATCTACCCCATTAACACTAATAAACACCTGAGAACTTGGGGAAAACTTTTATGATCTCAAATAATATTTAAGTTTTGTAGAGGCAGAAATCTGGTTTTTACGTCACGTACCACCTTCTCTATTTGTTTAATGGGGAGTCTCGGGTGTTATCCTATGGGGCAACCCTCCGATGCTTAAGTCAGCAAATGGACTAAGGAGGAGAGAAGAGCAAATGAGAGAGAGAAAGGGATCAAGGTAGGAGGCCGAGGAGCCGTGTAGATCTGCGAGACGAGTGCTCGCCGCTCCCGGTGCTCACTCGATGAGTGCTCGCTGGGCGGTAAGGTCACCGGAGGGGGCCTTCTTTCTTGGATGGACTGTTGTTGCTGCTTTCTCTCTGTGCAGCAAGTTTAGCGACTCTATTCTCTACTGTCGTGGTTTGGCAGAATTATCCACCATGCTCGTCTTCTCTGCTGATGCTCTTCTTATAGGGGTTGTCCTGGAACGGGAAGCCTCATCCCTTGATAGGGTAAGGCGTGAGTAGTGGAGTAATGTTTTCCCGCTATAGCGGCGGGAGTTTTCCGTTGAAGGGCGATAACCCTAGCGTCGGCCCGTCCCGGAGCGAGTCTTACGGCGCTCGTGGGACGTGCTCGCTCATTATGGGGTTAAGGCCGACGTCGTGGGGGATAACGGTCGGTCGTCGAATGGTCTTCCGGCGATTACTACGCCCGGGCCGTAGCTTTCACGCCCTGCAGAATCCGATACCAGGTCGGATTGGGCCGCACCTTGATGGGCCGTGACTATTGGGGGGTCTCTTGGGTGCGCTGTAGTCGTGGACTCGGACTGGGTTCCCCGTTGTTGGGCCGGTCTTGGGTCAATCCGGATTTACCCTCCTCACTTTCCCCCCAACTCTCAGTTGTTGAGCACTCTGCAGGGGACTGAGAGTCGAACATGAGAGGGTCTGTCTGAGTGTAGGTTTCGAAGTCGACCTCCTTGTAACGCAGGCCCCGATGGGTCCGATAGCATGCTTGGCGTGCAAGGTGCCTTTGGTGGTGGCAGGCGCTACTGCTGTAATTCTGACATAGGTCTTGTTTTGTCTGGGAGCGCGGGCTCTGAACAGGTGCCTGGTGTTGGCAATCGTGCAGTGACAGCGACGGGCGCCTTTTCACCTGCCCCACGGCTTGGAAGTGTCGATTCGTCGTGCACAGTTTATAAGGGTCGACGTGGGGTTTCCCCGAAGGCTCCATCCATGTCTTGTCAATTGTCGTCGGTTGTCGCGCTTGTTGTAGGATTCTTCCTCCTCCGCCCGGTGAGGACTTTCTTCTTCCCTTTAGCGTTTTCAATCCTCTGTAGTTATGCCACCTTGTAGGAGAACCCTTCGCGTCAGCCCTTCATCTTCTGTCGAGGAGATGAACCTTGGTCATGGCAGCGCCCCGAGCACTTCAGTTGCCGGTGCTAGTCGACCTCGTTCCCCGCCGTTGGTAGCGTACAGGGTGATTCGAGGGCTACGGGAAGCTTTTCAGATTCCCCCCGAGTTCGACATTGTCTTTCCTACCGTTGACGATGATCAACTGAGTCTGCCTCTGGGCGGCATTATGGTTCCGGTGGCATTTTTCCAGGCAGGTTTTCGTTTGCCTGTTCACCCTTTCATTGGTTCCGTCCTCCATTACTATGGTCGGCACCCAGGGGAGATATCCCCCAATTCCTACCACATCCTATGTGAATTTGTCTTCGCCTGTCGGTGAACGTCGGTAGAGCCGAACGTCTATCTCTTCCGACAGTTATATACCCTACAGAGCTGTCCGTCTGATACGGCCTATGCATACTTCAAGGCGCGGGACGGTCGCAGCCTCGTCCAAGTTTCCGCAGTTGCGGCTAACCTCAAGGGTTGGTCGCAGTGTTATGTATACCTCGTCAAGTCGAAGGATCGCGACTCCTCCGATAGTTGGAGGCACAGGGGCTCTCTCCCCATCTGGGCTGACAGAAAGCCCTCAGCCAACGCCGAGGAGCGCAAGAAGATAAACGATGTCCTATGGTTTCCCCTTGTCAACGCGGACTTCGTGCTGACTCCGGGGTTACTCCGGGAGCTGGGGTTGAGCCCTGCGTTACCACAGGGTACTGATTTCGATTTTGCATCGTGTTCTATTGGTGGCGACCTGAGCTAACCAATCTTGACCTGATTTCAGGGGCATCCGGTCCATGCGGGCGTCCCCCTAGTGAGCCCAACGGTATCTTCCGCGGCCAGTGGTGGGTATGGCGCTCGGAGGGTAGACTCCGGAGGAGCTGTTGGTGCTGCTGGAGCGGAGTCCACCATGGCCGGGGGTGGTCATGCTCGGTTATCCGAGAACGTGTTGACGGCACTGGACAGCTAGCGTTGCTCAAGAAAGAGGGGCTGAGCGTCTGCTCCAGTCCGTAGTCGGGCTCCGTCGGTGTCGTCCAAGTTACCACTACTCAAGGTTCCACTGCCGCCGCCGGCTGAAGAGTCGGCTCCATCTCCCCCCATGTCTGCCCCGTGGAGGGGAGGCATGATAAGGGCAAAGCCCCCGTTACTGACAATGTTGTTCCTCCGCCACCGGAGGTCTCCTCGCATGCAGAGTTCTCACCACCCGAGGGAGCGACGCCTGGGCCGGCAGGGATTGCGATGGTCGTTGATCTTATGGGGAGGAGTGTTTGGTGGCACGAACGTACCTAAACGTTTGGTCCCGGGGCTGAGAGGGAGTTGACAGACTTAGCCGGGAGGGGCGTGTGCTCGGTCATCGGGGCCTTCGGCCTATGAAGGTACCACTTAAGTGGTCTTGCTCGGGAGTTGGAGGTCACTCAGACTACTCAGGTGGAACTTTCGGCCAACTGCGAGGTGCTCGAAGGGCGCCTGCAGGCTACTGACACATCTCACGCCAAATCTAGGGCGAACACAACCCATTCGCACACAGAGGCACAAGAGCAAGAACTTACCAGGACGTCTCTGCCCAATCTTGTCTCGAAATCTACAAAGATAATCGGGACCGACATGTCATTTCTGACGCCACAGAGCATGACAAGAACAATCAGGCTCAACAAATCAGCAGCTTATCCAAAAGATCCTCCGCTCGCCCAAGCACAATTCTCGACTAGAACATCCGCTCCGACACCTTAAACCATAACCTTAACACCTCAGGGGCTGGATGACCTCAGGCTGGAGTGGCCAAACTCTATAACATCTCCTCTCAGAGCACGCTCATGGCCACTTAACCACGAACAATCCTTGCCAGCCACCTGACCTCGCTGCAAATTCCTCAAACACAGCACCGCAGATCCGCACATGCCTGCAACCTCTGCCCAACGCAGCACAATCGGGGCCAGCACCTATCGGGAAGAAATCTTTCTATCACATCCCTAGGGCCCTGCACCGGCACTCCAACGAAACATCAACCGCCTTTATAGCGCCAACGCAGAGCACTCAAGCTCTCAAGCGAGAAACCAAGCAGAAAACAAACACAAAACACTATGCCAGCTGCCAACTGTACTGGACCTTACGGACTCTGATCACTGTAATATCTCGAATTCTCATGTACGTCCACAACCTCTGTTCTGATACCAACTGTAATCACCCAAGATCCGGATACCAGGAAGGACCCGATACCATTCGAATCCTAGCCCGCCGCCCACGATCCGGAGGGCCCGGAAGGGCTAAGAGGAGTATGGAGGTACAAAGAAATAGGAAATAAAGCAGGACAATTCAAAAATTAACAGAAATAAATAAACAACTATAACAGAGTCCAGTCCAACAAAAGTATAGTTTAAGATAGAGAAACGTACCCACCGAGTGAACACTCAGCCCGACGAGCTGGCAACTAAAAACTCACGCGCAACACCCTCAAACCTCGAGGAAAAATCGTCGCACCTGAAAAGTAGGGGTGAGCCTCCTATCACTGGCTCAGTAAGGGTCCCTCGGAACCTCAACCGTAATCAACGGCGGTAACAGAAAGTAGCAACAACAGCAGGAACAGCAAACCCGGTGGCCGGTAAAACCTCGGCGCTACAGCTACTCCTACCGGAACAGAAACCAACACCCTGGTCTCACAGTCGGGGAAACATCGGTCTATCAAAAAGACCTCTGGCTACACCGCCAGAAAACACAACACGACAACCCTGACGTGGAGGCCCGTCTCACAGACAAAGGCCCAACCCAAGACCACGCGGTCTGGGTAGACACAATCACGACCTCGTCGTCGTGAACCCTACACTGACTAGGGAAACCCTCGGTGACGCTTACCGGAAACCCTAGACCTCTACCTCGGAAAACCACCCGAAAACTACACGTAAAATCACGTCCCGCAGACGTGAAATGGAAACTCGAGTCACTAGAAACTCATGTCACGTGACGGGAGTACTGCCCACTAGAAGCAAGGCTGGATGCGTCAACTGACGACTTAGTCCGCAGCCACATGTGTCTCTCTACGACGTCCTGGGCGGAGCCGAGACACCACAGTAACCAGGAACACAGAACAAGGACTAGCTGGGGTCGCGCTCGTCAGCGCGGGTCTGACAGTCCACAACTAAGTGTGCATACATAGACCATGCGCCCTAGGTCAGATCCTCTAGCTGGTTTTTCCCCCGAAGCCCATACTCAGGCTGCGCATGGGGGCCCTACGGTAACCAGCCTAAAAATGGTCTCTCTCGGGTAAGCCGCTCCACCACTCCCGGGTGGGTCAGCACACGCGAGCTGTAAGAAGGCTACGACCAGTGGGAGGTCACTAAACGTGAACACGGAAGGTCACACACGCACCCATCGCGAGTAACGCGGGGTAACAGGTGGCTCGACACCACCGGACTCTGGATAGCCCACTAGACCTACTAAATCCAACGATCCTTGAGTCACACAACTTGGGGTCAAGACCATCGTAGATAACGACATAACACAGTCAATCTAGCCTAATTCCAATGTTTGAAACCACGATAGCACGAATACCGAGGTAGCTCACGAGCCGCAGAGTTGATCCCCCATCCAAGGGACACACGGGAAACGGTTAACTGGACCCATAGTCCAAGGCCGCACACATGGCCCACTCGGAAACCACCTTCCGGAGAAACCCACGACGTGCGGGGAAGCCCCACCGCACTCATACTGATACACGATCACTCGATCTAGCGAGAACACGAAAGTCCGGAACACCTGGGGTCACCCAGACCCCCAACACCTACGAGCACACTAATCGGGGTAACATAATACCTCCGGAGTCACAAGGAATCACGCGGACACTTCTTCCTCGAAACCGTATCGCATAAGGACACCTCGGGACAAGAAAACGCGGAATGCGGCGGCCCAGGGGCAGACTGGGCTGGGCAGCTAGACACCTGGCTGCCCATAGGCCTGGGTGGCCACACCAGTGGCCGCCCAGCACCTGGGCACCCCCCTGGCTGGGCGCCCACATCCCTGGCCGCCGAGAGGGCTGGGCGGCCATCCCCTCTGGGCGGCCATCGGCTTGGCCGCCAAGTCCAAGGCCTTACTGGGTCAGGGCGGCCAGGGTCATGGCCGCCCAACACCCCTGGGCGGCCAGACCTGTGGCCGCCCAGGTCATTGGGCGGCCAGGGTCTTGGCCGCCCAGACCAGGGCTCAAACAGCCACAAAGGTGGCCACCTCCTGAGTCTTCCGACAGACGGATCGAGCTCCGCCGTGAGTCAGTTCCATGCCCCATTCACCTCCCAGCGAAGGAGAAAACAAGGAGAATTCATCCTGAGACATTCCTACTGTGGCGCCCCGTTCCCGCGATCCCGTATCGTGTCCGGGGACGTCACAGCGGATGTACGGAAGTGTTGTGGGCCGAATATTTGTAAGGCAATAAAGGCCAAACCATCACATATTCCAAAAGAAATATAACCATACCATTTCCATAAGATAAACACTCATAATTTACATCGTATATAGAGTACTACATATCTCTATCCAAAAGTCATATTTACATTCATTATTCAAAGGAAAACTAAATCTATTTATTCTACGCGGCGGAATCCAAACTAAACCCGGGATCATCCTCCGACCTACCGTCCGTCGGAGTCAAGACGCACACTGGTCAATTTCCTGAAATGGTTAGGCAACGAAAGTGAGTCCAAAGACTCAGTAGGCATTAAAACCAATCACATGCTTATCATATACTAAACTGTGCAAATCCATGATATATAAAGCTAATCACAATTTCACTGGATTGTACATATACTATGAATGCGAAGGAAAATATAATAGAGCAAATAATTTTCATATTATAAGCAAATGCGTATAACAAATCTTATCTGACTTATATATAAATGGCATAATACATATCTTAGCTAAATCAGAGCTTATACAGATGAACTTATTTTCAGATCATATCAAAGTCATATATCAAATCTGAACTTTATATTATTTGGCAGTATATATTGGACATGCATCCCGTCACTAAAAGCAGTAGCAAACACATACCTAGGCATCCATACGTCGACATAAAGATAAATGGTCTAAACGCTGGAGCCTGTCGGCCTTGATCAACCACGCAGGATCGGGAGTTAATACTCCACCATTCCCCAGATAATTTTCTTATTCTGGGTTCCGGATTTTTCAGAAGTCCGTTTGTCCTCGGAAATGGGCCTAATCCCGTAGCGGAAGCTAACTACGGTTTGTCGCCCCACACCTCCTTAAAGTGACACAGTCCATATGCTTAATCAAATTTTTATTCTTATTATGATGCTTATTACATAGTCGTCTCAATACTTAAAACTTGTCATTGAACTTTACAAAATAACTGGATCGTATTTTAATATCAGGAATTAGATTTTAATCATAGGGTAGTGGGTCAAATTTATTAACTAAATAAATTACTATTATATAACATTCGAAGAGATTAGAGTAGAGAGAGAAAGTAGAGGGAGAAAGTAGAAAGAGATTAGAGAGAAATTAGAGAGAGATTAGAGAGAAAAATAATATTTTTACAGAATGGTAACTAAATAAATAACTGATTCTAAACATAGATCATTGGGTTAAATAAATCAATGACTTAAATTACATTTCAAACAAAATCAAATCAAAGAAATGTAAATAACAAATAATATGCACTTGGTTTATCATGCCTACCTTTAGAATGGACTTCCGAATTGACTTTAGTATTTCACCCGAGCTCCCGTAAATGTCCTTACATAGGAATAGATAATTTTTCCGTCCAAGATACGCAAATAAGGGCAAAATTGTCCAAAGTAAGCTTCAAATCCTCCGTCCAAACTTTTGTCAAATATTTATATTATTCTGATGTATTATCTTCTCCGTTTATTAATAAGAGAATGAGAGTGGGAAGAGAGAAGAGAGAGAAATTAGAGAGAGAAAGTAGAGAGAGTAGAGAAAGAAAGTAGAGAGAGAAAGTAAAGAGGGAGTAGAGAGAGATATTTAAAGAGAAAAATTAGAGAGAGAAAGTAAAGAGAGGAATTAGAGAGAGAAAGTAGAGAGAGAAAGTAAAGAGGGAGTAGAGAAAGAAGTAGAGATAGATATTTAAAGAGAAAAATTAGAGAGAGAAAGTAGAGAGAGAAAGTAGATAGAAAGTAGATAGAAAGAGAGAAAATAAAGAGATTAGAGAGAGAAAGTAAAGAGAGTGTAGAGAGAGAAAGTAGAGCGAGAAAATAGAGATAATAGAGTGTAGAGAGAGAAAATAGAGAGATAAAGTAAAGAAAGCGTAGAGAGATAAAGTAGAGGGAGAGTAGAGAGAGTAGAGAGAGAGAGAGTGGGGAGGGGAGTGAGAGAAGAGAAAGAGTTGGAGGGGGAGAGGGGGGTGGATACATGGGAAAGAGAGGGGGAGAGGGGGGCTTTATATAGGGGGGAGGGGAGAGGAGATAAGAGGGGGAGGTGGTAAGAGGGGGAAGAGGGGAGTGGGGGAGGAGGGAAGTGGGGGAGGTGGAGAGTGAGGGAGGGTGCCACGTGGGGGGATGGGGGGTAGAAGATTCTTTAGGATTTTTTTTTGTTATTATATATATTTTAAAAAAAAATCTTTATATAAAAACTTCTAAAGCTCACTGTATCTTATTTTTGACCTACCAAACGTCAAAATTTGAAAAAGTGTTCAATATGAAATTTGTAGATTTTTCAGTTATCTTTCTAACGAGTCTAATATTGACCTATTCTGGCATCCTTATGAGGAGTTACGTATTAATAAAGAAGATGTCTATTTAATTTGTATACTAACATCCGTTAAACCCGTATTTTCTATACAGTTCAAGGCATTGGGGTTTGATTTAGAGAATCTGAATCTGTATAGGTTCCAGAAGTAAAGTGCTTAGTTATTTTTAAGTTTCGAACGGATTCGGGTGTTACAAATCTCTCCCCTTAAACAAATTTCGTCCTCGAAATTTAAAGATTTACGCAATACGTACCGAATAGTTGTGGATATCTCTTCCTCATTTCATCTTCCATCTCCCAAGTAGCTTCTTCTGTTGAGGTACTTTTCCACAATACCTTCACCAATGGAATTGTCTTCGTTCTCAGCACTTGTTCTTTCCGATCGAGAATGCGAACTGGCTTCTCCTCATATGTAAGATCCGGCTGAATTTCAAACTGTTCATGCTCTATAATGTGCGATGAGTCTGGCATATATTTTCTTAACATGGACACATGGAATACATCATGAACTCCTGACAATGATGGTGGTAAAGCCAGCTGATATGCCACCTCACCAATCCTTCTTAAGATTTCAAATGGTCCAACATATCTTGGACTGAGTTTACCTTTCTTGCCAAATCTCATTACTCCCCTAGTAGACGAAACTTTCAGAAATACGTGATCCCCGACAGCAAATTGTAGATCTCTCCTTCTTTGATCAGCATAGCTTTTCTGCCTACTCTGAGCTGTAAGTAATCTTTTTCTAATCAACTCAACCTTTTCTACACAATCCTGTACAATCTGTGGCCCAATCAATCTCCGCTCACCAACCTCATCCCAACAAACAGGTGACCTACACGGTCTACCATATAATGCTTCATATGGTGCCATTCCTATGCTTGCATGATGGCTGTTATTATATGCAAACTGAATTAAAGCCAGATGCGCATCCCAGTTGCCTCGCCAATCTAAACTGCACGCCCTCAACATATCTTCTAATGTTTGAATGGTTCTCTCTGATTGTCCATCTGTTTGAGGGTGAAAAGCTGAGCTAAATTTAATTGTGTACCAGTGCGTTCTGTAAACTCCTCCAAAATTTTGCTGTAAACCTTGCATCCCTATCTGAAATAATAGATACAGGCACACCATGAAGTCTTACAATTTCTCTGATATATAAATGGGCTAAATCCTCTAACGATTGTGTCTTTGTGATTGCCAGAAAATGAGCTGACTTAGTAAGTCTGTCAACAATTACCCAAATAGAATCATGTTTTCTCCTAGTCATTGGTAATCCCATCACAAAATCCATAGTGATATGCTCCCATTTCCACTGTGGAATTTCCATCAATTGTAATGGTCCCGCTGGCCTTTGATGCTCCGCCTTTACTTGTTGACAAGTAAGACATTTGCTGACAAAGTCTGCTATATCTTTCTTCATGCCAATCCACCAAAACTGTCTTTTCATATTTTTGTACATTTTTGTACTGCCTGGGTGAATAGAATATTGTGATTTATGTGCCTCAGTTAATAGGTCTTTCTTTATTTCTTCATTCCGAGGTACACATAATCTTCCCTGAAATCTGATTGCCCTGTCTGCACTTTGAGTAAATCTCGGTGTGCCAATCAATCCTTGTAACTGCTGATCATTTAGTTGTGCTTGCACAATTCGCTCAACCATTGCAGACTGAATAGTTAGTTGGGCCAAAAATAAGTTCTTCCCTTTGCATATCGGAGAATACTCCACTACATCAGATGTCATTCTCCAAGTTTGGCGCAACTGGATTGCCATTAGCCTCTTCCTGCTGAGTGCATCTGCTACCACATTTACTTTTCCTGGGTGGTAATTCAAGGTGAAATCATAATCCTTCAAAAATTCAATCCACCATCTTTGCCTTAAATTTAATTCTTTTTGAGAGAAAATATATTTTAAACTCTGATGGTCTGTAAATACTTCAAACTGCTCACCATACAAATAATGGCGCCAAATTTTTAGAGCATGAACCACCGCCGCCAACTCCAAATCATGTGTTGGATAATTCATCTCATGGGTCTTTAATTGTCTGGATGCATAAGCTACTACTTTGCCATTCTGCATCAGGACACATCCTAGTCCTTTTCTAGAGGCATCTGTATATATCACAAATCCTCCTGACCCACAAGGTAAGGTAAGCACTGGGGCTGTACTTAACCTTATTTTTAATTCCTGAAAACTCATTTCACATTTATCTGACCATTCAAAAGGAACTCCTTTCCTAGTCAATTTGGTCATAGGAGCTGCAATAGAAGAAAAACCTTCAATAAACCTGCGATAGTAACCCGCAAGACCCAAAAAGCTCCTAATCTCACTGACATTCTTCGGCCTTTCCCAATGCAAAACTGCCTCAACCTTAGCTGGATCAACAGACACTCCATCACCAGAAATGATATGCCCTAAGAATTGAACCTTATCCAACCAGAATTCACATTTACTGAATTTCGCATAGAGTTGATGTTTCCTTAAAGTTTCCAACACAATTCTCAAATGTTCTTGATGAGTTTCAACAGTAGGAGAATAGATCAACACATCATCAATAAACACCACTACAAATGTATCCAGATATGGTTGAAAAACTCTGTTCATCAAATCCATAAATGCTGCTGGTGCATTAGTTAACCCAAATGGCATAACCAAAAATTCATAATGCCCATATCGTGTTCTGAAAGCAGTTTTTGAGATATCTTCTTCTCTTATCCTTAGTTGATGGTATCCAGATCTGAGATCAATCTTTGAAAATACTGTGGCAGTTCGTAGCTGATCAAATAAATCATCAATCCTTGGCAAAGGGTACTTATTCTTAATGGTCACTTGATTCAACTTCCTATAGTCAATGCATAGTCTAAGCGACCCATCTTTCTTTCTAACAAACAGAACAGGTGCGCCCCAAGGGGATACACTTGGTCGAATAAACCCCTTATCTAGCAATTCTTGTAATTGTTTCTTCAATTCTGCCAATTCGGCTGGTGCCATTCTGTAGGGAGGGATGGAAATGGGTAAAGTACCCGGTGAGAGCTCAATAGTGAACTCCACCTCTCGGTGCGGTGGCAAACCCGGAAGTTCATCAGGGAATACATCTGGAAATTCTCTGACCACATCGATATCTGAGGGGGTTTTCTTATTTTCATTAGAAGGAATAGCCACTACACTAGCCAAATAACCTTGACATCCACTTCTAAGCAATTTCAAAGCTTAAGTGCTGAAACTAGTGTTTTACTAGAACGGTGCCTTGGACATTGATAGTGAAATGTCTGCTCCCCAGTTTTTGAAAAATTACTTTCTTTCCATGACAATCTAGAAGGGCAAAATTTGTATCTAACCAATCCATTCCAAGATGACATCAAAATCAGTCATTTCCAGCAGATACACACATGCTGGCATAATCCTCCCCTGAATCACCACATCAATGCTAGGAATAACAGAAGTCGTTCTAGCTATCTCCCCAGTTGGTGTGTTAATGGACATCTCATCAGTGTTCACAATTTGTTTATCTTTCAATAATTCAGCAAATCTCAGAGAAATAAAGGAATGTGTAGCACCCGGATCAAATAAAACTTTTGCATGCATATCATCGATAAGAAGAATACCTTCAGCTACTGCATTGGCATCTCGGGTGTCTTCCCTTGTTAGTGCATATACTCTGGCTTGAACTCTCCGCTGCTGTTGTGGTTGCTGATCTTGTCTTGGCCTTTTGGGACAATCCCTTATCATATGCCCTGTCTGACCACATGAAAAATATTTACCTGCAGCCCGCCAACATTCATTACCTCTATGCTGCATCCCGCACTATTGACAAGCTGGCATATTATCTCTCCTAACTGGTTGAACTCTCTCTGGAAAAGTCATCTTTGGCTTCTTATCTTTCCTCACAATTGAACCAAGATTACCCCTTTTTGCATTATCCCTTTGTCTTTCTACTAAGAATTCCTCATATTCAGTTTCTGCAATAAAAGTAGTCCTCAATGCTGCTGCCATAGTCTTAGGCTCAAGGATTGCAACTCTACTTCTAATGTTACTTCTCAAACCTCTAACAAATTTCTTCACCCTTCTAAGCTCATCTGAACAAATATGAGGGGCATACTTTTCCAATTCAGTAAATTTTACTTCATAATCAGCAACTGACATACCTCCTTGAGTCAGGTTTAAAAATTCAACTTCTTTCTTGTCCTTCACATGTTGAGGGAGAAATTTTGCATGGAAGACATCAAGAAATTCATTCCAGCCAATCTCAGTCTCTCTATCTCTAAAGTGGTTCTAAGTGCAGACCTCCACCACTCGTCCGCACGGTCCTTCAACATAAATGTAGTTAATATCACCTTATCCTGCTCTGCACATCTAATGGCCGTGAAAATCTTCTCAATTTCTCTCACCCAGTTTTCCACAATCTCCGGGTGACTCTCCCCCTTAAAAGAAGGAGGACTCATATGTCTGAATTTCACCATCAGGGTAGCGCCTGCTGCCCTATTCGGTTGTTCTTGCACACGGTTTGTAATTGGGCTTGCATCATTGCTTGAGTTTGGGCCTGTAACTGCATAGTCTGCACTAACCCTTGAAAAGCTTGTGTGAACCCTCCTAAATCTGACACACCCTGAATAGGTAACGCGCGTTGCCCACTGGGAGCAAGCTCGCCATGAATTATTTCCCCGACAACTCCTTGTGATGTCCATTTGAGGGCGCAGACTCCTCGGGAGAAGTATTAACCTCAACCCTATCACTCTCTGCCATCTCCTGCGAGGGAGAACTAATCGAATTAGTATGATTCTAGGTTTGACATCAAATTCTAAAATAAATTCCTACGATCTTGTGGTATGGTATATAAATTCAGATGGCTGCAAATAATTTCAAGCCTCACAACTTGCTCTGATACCACTCTCTGTGGCGCCCCCTTCCCGCGATCCCGTATCGTGTCCGGGGACGTCACAGCGGATGTACGGAAGTGTTGTGGGCCGAATATTTGCAAGGCGCTAAAGGCCAAACCATCACATATTCAAAAGAAACATAACCATACCATTTCCATAAGATAAACACTCATAATTTACATCGTATACAGAGTACTACATATCTCTATCCAAAAGTCATATTTACATTCATTATTCAAAGGAAAACTAAATCTATTTATTCTGCGCGGCGGAATCCAAACTAAACCCGGGATCATCCTCCGACCTACCGCCCGTCGGAGTCAAGACGCACACTGGTCAATTTCCTGAAATGGTTAGGCAACGAAAGTGAGTCCAAAGACTCAGTAGGCATTAAAACCAATCACATGCTTATCATATACTAAACTGTGCAAATCCATGATACATAAAGCTAAGCACAATTTCACTGGATTGTACATATACTATGAATGCGAAGGAAATGAATATAATAGAGCAACATAATTTTCATATTTATAAGCGAATGCGTATAACAAATCTTATCTGACTTACATATAAGTGGCATAATACATATCTTAGCTAAATCAGAGCTTATACAGATGAACTTATTTTCAGATCATATCAAAGTCATATATCAAATCTGAGCTTCATATTATTTGGCAGCATATATTGGACAGGCATCCCGTCACTAAAAGCAGTAGCAAACACATACCTAGGCATCCGTACGTCGACATAAAGATAAATGGTCTAAACGCTGGAGCCTGTCGGCCTTGATCAACCACGCAGGATCGGGAGTTAATACTCCACCATTCCCCAGATAATTTTCTTATTCTGGGTTCCGGATTTTTCAGAAGTCCGTTTGTCCTCGGAAATGGGCCTAATCCCGTAGCGGAAGCTAACTACGGTTTGTCGTCTCACACCTCCTTAAAGTGACACAGTCCATATGCTTAATCAAATTTTTATTCTTATTATGATGCTTATTACATAGTCGTCTCAATACTTAAAACTTGTCATTGAACTTACAAAATAACTGGATCGTATTTTAATATCAGGAATTAGATTTTAATCAAAGGGTAGTGGGTCAAATTTATTAACTAAATAAATTACTATTATATAACATTCGAAGAGATTAGAGTAGAGAGAGAGAGAGTAGAGAGAGAAAGTAGAGGGAGAAAGTAGAAAGAGATTAGAGAGAAATTAGAGAGAGATTAGAGAGGAAAATAATATTTTTACAGAATGGTAACTAAATAAATAACTGATTCTAAGGTTAAATAAATCAATGACTTAAATCACATTTCAAACAAAATCAAATCAAAGAAATGTAAATAACAAATAACATGCACTCGGTTTATCATGCCTACCTTTAGAATGGACTTCCGAATTGACTTTAGTATTTCACCCGAGCTCCCGTAAAAGTCCTTGCGTAGGAATAGATAATTGTTCCGTCCAAGATACGCAAATAAGGGTGAAATTGTCCAAAGTAAGCTTCAAATCCTCCGTCCAAACTTTTGTCAAATATTTATATTATTCTGATGTATTATCTTCTCCGTTTATTAATAAGAGAATGAGAGTGGGAAGAGAGATGAGAGAGAAATTAGAGAGAGAAAGTAGAGAGAAGTAGGGAGAGAGTAGAGAAAGAAAGTAGAGAGAGAAAGTAAAGAGGGAGCAGAGAGAGATATTTAAAGAGAAAAACTAGAGTAAAGAGAGAATTAGAGAGAGAAAGTAGAGAGAGAAGTAAAGAGAGTAGAGAAGAAGTAGAGAGAGATATTTAAAGAGAAAATAGAGAGAGAAAGTAGAGAGAGAAAGTAGATAGAAAGGAGAAAGTAAAGAGATAGAGAGAAATAAAGAGAGTGTAGAGAGAGAGAAAGTAGAGAGAAAATAGAGAGAGATAATAAAGAGAGTGTAGAGAGAGAAATAGAGAGAAAGTAAAGAAAGGTAGAGAGATAAAGTAGAGAGAGTAGAGAGAGTAGAGAGAGAATAGAAAGAGAAATAAAAATAGAAGAGAGAGAGATGAGAGAGAGAGTGTGTGTGTGTAGAGAGAGAGAGAGAGAGAGAGAGATGAGAGAGAGAGAGAGAGAGAGAGAGAGAGTGAGAGAGAGAGAGAGAGAGAGAGAGGAGAGAGAGAGAGAGAGAGAGAGAGAGAGAGAGAGTTGGAGGGGGAGAGGGGGGTGGATACATGGGAAGAGAGGGGGGCTTTATATAGGGGGGAGGGGAGAGGAGATAAGAGGGAGGGGGAGGTGGTAAGAGGGGGAAGAGGGGAGTGGGGGAGGAGGGAAGTGGGGGAGGTGGGGAGTGAGGGAGGGAGCCACGTGGGGGGATGGGGGGTAGAAGATTCTTTAGGATTTTTTTGTTATTATATATATTTTTTAAAAAATCTTTATATAAAAACTTCTAAAGCTCACTGTATCTTATTTTTGACCTACCAAACGTCAAAATTTGAAAAAGTGTTCAATATGAAGTTTGTAGATTTTTCAGTTATCTTTCCAACGAGTCTAATATTGACCTATTCTCGCATCCTTATGAGGAGTTACGTATTAATAAAGAAGATGTCTATTTAATTTGTATACTAACATCCGTTAAACCCGTATTTTCTATACAGTTCGAGGCGTTGGGGTTCGATTTAGAGAATCTAGAATCTGTATAGGTTCCAGAAGTAAAGTGCTTAGTTATTTTTAAGTTTCGAACGGATTCGGGTGTTACAAATCTCTCTCCCTTAAATAAATTTCGTCCTCGAAATTTAAAGATTTACTGCAATACGTACCGAATAGTTGTGGATATCTCTTCCTCATTTCATCTTCCATCTCCCAAGTAGCTTCTTCTGTTGAGGTACTTTTTCACAATACCTTCACCAATGGAATTGTCTTCGTTCTCAGCACTTGTTCTTTCGATCGAGAATGCGAACTGGCTTCTCCTCATATGTAAGATCGGCTGAATTTCCAACTGTTCATGATCTATAACGTGTGATGAGTCTGGCATGTATTTTCTTAACATGGACACATGGAATACATCATGAACTCCTGACAATGATGGTGGTAAAGCCAACTGATATGCCACCTCTCCAATCCTTCTTAAGATTTTCAAATGGTCCAACATACCTTTGACTGAGTTTACCTTTCTTGCCAAATCTCATTACTCCCCTAGTAGGCGAAACTTTCAGAAATACGTAATCCCCGACAGTAAATTGTAGATCTCTCCTTCTTTGATCAGCATAGCTTTTCTGCCGACTCTGAGCTGTAAGTAATCTTTTTCTAATCAACTCAACATCTTCTACACAATCCTGTACAATCTGTGGCCCAATCAATCTCCGCTCACCAACCTCATCCCAACAAACAGGTGACCTACACGGTCTACCATATAATGCTTCATATGGTGCCATTCCTATGCTTGTATGATGGCTGTTATTATATGCAAACTCAATTAAAGCCAGATGCTCATCCCAGCTGCCTCGCCAGTCTAAACTGCACTCCCTCAACATATCTTCTAATGTTTGAATGTTTCTTTCTGATTGTCCATCTGTTTGAGGGTGAAAAGCTGAGCTAAATTTTAATTATGTACCCAGTGCGTTCTGTAAACTCCTCCAAAATTTTGCTGTAAACCTTGCATCCCTATCTGAAATAATAGATACAGGCACACCATGAAGTCTTACAATTTCTCTGATATATAAATGGGCTAAATCCTTAACGATTGTGTCTTTGTGATTGCCAGAAAATGAGCTGACTTAGTAAGTCTGTCAACAATTACACAAATAGAATCATGTTTTCTCCTAGTCATTGGTAATCCCATCACAAAATCCATAGTGATATGTTCCCATTTCCACTGTGGAATTTCCATCAATTGTAATGGTCCCGCTGGCCTTTGATGCTCCGCCTTTACTTGTTGACAAGTAAGACATTTACTGACAAAGTCTGTTATATCTTTCTTCATGCCAATCCACCAAAACTGTCTTTTCATATTTTTGTATATTTTTGTACTGCCTGGATGAATAGAATATTGTGATTTATGAGCCTCAGTTAATAGGTCTTTCTTTATTTCTTCATTCCGAGGTACACATAATCTTCCCTGAAATCTGATTGCCATGTCTGCACTTTGAGTAAATCTTGGTGTGCCAATCAATCCCTACAACTGCTGATCATTTAGTTGTGCTTGCACAATTCGCTCAACCATTGCAGACTGAATAGTTAGTTGGGCCAAAAATAAATTCTTCCCTTTGCATACTGAAGAATACTCCACTATATCAGATGTCATTCTCCAAGTTTGGCGCAAGTGGATTGCCATTAGTCTCTTCCTGTTGAGTGCATCTGCTACCACATTTACTTTTCCTGGGTAGTAATTCAAGGTGAAATCATAATCCTTCAAAAATTCAATCCATCGTCTTTGCCTTAAATTTAATTCTTTCTGAGAGAAAATATATTTTAAACTCTGATGGTCTGTAAAAACTTCAAACTGCTCACCATACAAATAATGGCGCCAAATTTTTAGAGCATGAACCACCGCCGCCAACTCGAAATCATGTGTTGGATAATTCATCTCATGGGTCTTTAATTATCTGGATGCATAAGCTACTACTTTGCCATTCTGCATCAGGACACATCCTAGTCCTTTTCTAGAGGCATCTGTATATATCACAAATCCTCCTGACCCACAAGGTAAGGTAAACACTGGGGCTGTAGTTAACCTTGTTTTTAATTCCTGAAAACTCATTTCACATTTATCTGACCATTCAAAAGGAACCCCTTTCCTAGTCAATTTTGTCATAGGAGCTGCAATAGAAGAAAAATCTTTAATAAACCTGCGATAGTAACCCGCAAGACCCAAACAGCTCCTAATCTCACTGACATTCTTCGGCCTTTCCCAATACAAAACTGCCTCAACCTTAACTGGACCAACAGACACTCCATCACCAGAAATGATATGCCCTAAGAATTGAACCTTATCCAACCAGAATTCACATTTACTGAATTTCGCATAGAGTTGATGTTTCCTTAAAGTTTCCAACACAATTCTCAAATGTTCTTGATGAGTTTCAACAGTAGGAGAATAGATCAACACATCATCAATTAACGCCACTACAAATATATCCAGATATGGTTGAAAAACTCTGTTCATCAAATCCATAAATGATGCTGGTGCATTAGTTAACCCAAATGGCATAACCAAAAATTCATAATGCTCATATCGTGTTCTGAAAGTAGTTTTTGAGATATCTTCTTCTCTTATCCTTAGTTGATAGTATCCAGATCTGAGATAAATCTTTGAAAATACTGTGACAGTTCGTAGCTGATCAAATAAATCATCAATCTTTGGCAAAGGCTACTTATTCTTAATGGTCACTTGATTCAACTTCTTATAGTCAATGCATAGTCTAAGCGACCCATCTTTCTTTCTAACAAACAGAACAGGTGCGCCCCAAGGGGATACACTTGGTCGAATAAACCCCTTATCTAGTAATTCTTGTAATTGTTTCTTCAATTCTGTCAATTCGGCTGGTGCCATTCTGTAGGGAGGGATGGAAATGGGTAAAGTACCCGGTGAAAGCTCAATAGTGAACTCCACCTCTCGGTGCGGTGGCAAACCCGGAAGTTCATCAGGGAATACATCTGGAAATTCTCTGACCACATCGATATCTGAGGGGGTTTTCTTATTTTCATTAGAAGGAATAACCATTACACTAGCCAAATAACCTTGACATCCACTTCTAAGCAATTTCAAAACCTTAAGTGCTGAAACTAGTGTTTTACTAGAACGGTGCCTTGGACATTGATAGTGAAATGTCTGCTCCCCAGGTTTTTGAAAAATTACTTTCTTCCCATGATAATCTAGAAGGGTAAAATTTGTATCTAACCAATCCATTCCCAAGATGACATCAAAATCAGTCATTTCCAACAGATACACACATGCTGGCATAATCCTCCCCTGAATCACCACATTAATGCTAGGAACAACAGAAGTCGTTCTAGCTATCTCCCCAGTTGGTGTGTTAATGGACATCTCATCAGTGTTCACAATTTGTTTATCTTTCAATAATTCAGCAAATCTCAGAGAAATAAAGGAATGTGTAGCACCCGGATCAAATAAAACTTTTGCATGCATATCATCGATAAGAAGAATACCTTCAGCTACTGCATTGGCATCTCGGGTGTCTTCCCTTGTTAGTGCATATACTCTGGCTTGAATTCTCCGCTGCTGTTGTGATTGTTGATCTTATCTTGACCTTTTGGGACAATCCCTTATCATATGCCCTGTCTGACCACATGAAAAATATTTACCTGCAGCCCGCCAACATTCATTACCTCTATGCTACATCCCGCACTGTTGACAAGCTGGCATATTATCTCTCCTAACTGGTTGAACTCTCTCTGGAACATTGTTGGCACTCAAAATATGATCCTTTGGCAACCAAGCCGCGAAGATGAATGATACGGCCCACTGAAACACAGAAGCCGATAAAGATCAACTTATCATGAGAACCCCTCAAGCTGACGAAGCCCTGAGCCACCTTGAAGGGAACGTCGGGGACTTTACCTCAGGAGAGTCGAAGTGAACCCGCAACCAACCGGCAGCGCGATCAAGCTTGCCCAATGATCCGGCATCGACCTCGTCATGCCGCTACCCCACATCCGTCACCCGACCAAGGACGACGGTCCACCCAATGACTCTCCTAAGGAGGAAGAATGTCATCGGCCATCCGCAACAAGGGGCCGAAGGTTCTGTCAGCAGAAGACCCCGATTACCCGGCACGGGTTCGGCTTCTCGCCATAGTGGGCCCGTTAGTGGCCGATTGATCACCGTTCAAGGTGGAATTGCCCAGGATGTAGCATCATCCTGCAAGGAAGCTTCGAGCACGAGTCCGTCTCAGCCAGAAGCACAAATCACAGTGCCGAAGACTGTGTCAGCAGGACACCCGTGTGCTCGGACCAGACACACACGAAGTCTTGTTTAAGGCCGTTCGTCCTATCAAGAGCTTCGTCAACACCCCATCAAGGCCCTTCGATGGCCAGGGCGAGGGGAACAGTCGACGGGAGCTTCCGGAATCATCTCCGGGCCCCCCGGACTGACACGCCAAGTGAACAGGTTAAAACGGCGCCGTCAAACCGGCGCGCCGAGAACAAAAGGGGGTGTTCCCCGACGCCGTCAATCCGGCGCGCAAAGGCATAATGGGGCCTCTCCCCGGCGCCGTCAACCCGGCGCGCCTCTTCCTGGGGCGCCGAATTAACCCCAAGGCTATATATAGCCTGTCGACAAAAGAGAAAAGAGGAGATATCAAGAGGGAGATATCAAAGAGATCAGGGAGAAGAGGCGGAATCAAAAAGAAAGAAAAAAAGAGAATTAGAAAGAAAGGGGGGAGGTCCAGGGAAGAGTCGGAGGGGGTTCTTCGATCTGAAGAGTCTTCTGTCCGAGCTCTCGGCGGCCCACACCCTGCTCCACCCGAGTCTCCCGGAATCGGAGAAGAAGAGCATCTGTTCCTTATCTCTCGAGGTGGGTTTCCCGTGTTTCATCCGGTGAATCCCTCTATTCCACCTTGGGTTTTCTTCCTCTACCATAATGTAAGTGAAGGAGGGGAGGGGCGATGACATGAGCCTCACCTCCCCTCCCTCACGATGATTCTTTTCCTCTTTTTGTTGTAATGGGTTTCCCCTGTTAACGGAAACGGCGGCCGAGCAACAACGCCGGCGCCGGAATGTATATTCTCTACTTATCTGTCTGTTTTTTTTTATATGAATGAATGGAATGGAATGTGAGTCTCTGGCCGATGCCACGTTTTCTCTTTCTTCCCTGTTGGCTCCCCCTTTTTTCCTTACAGCCGGTGAAACGGTGCCGTGCGATGATGCCGGCGCCGTGGAGGATGAATGCAGAGCACCGTGGGCTTCCTGTGTGAATGACTTCCTTCTTGTTTCGTCTTCCCGACACTTTATGCCCTTCTATGGTAAGGGCTACATTGATTCCCCTCCCCGGGGATTTTCTCTTTTGGTCGAATGCTAGGAATCTTCACCGTGTAAGGTGTGTCAATATATGGGTTCCTCCCACCTGTCTGGGCCGCCCTCGTAATACCCTTTCTGTTCTTGACCATGAACAGAGGGAAGTAAGGGCGCCCCTACATTCCAGTTATTATTTTCTGAACATTCCTTGACGAATGTTTCTTGGATTCGTGAATATGCATATGCATGAACGTATGTATATCTACAGGCATTAGTTTTGGCCTGCTGGTTATGCGAAGGATCTCACAGCTCCGTTCTACTGTTTCATTAGTGCGGATCGGTAACCCGGGGAGGGGGAACATCCCCCACTGTTCCGTTTTGATAGCACTCTGTCCACCGGGGACCGTCCAGCAGTGACGAATCTCCTATGGATTAATGAGTGAATAGTAAACGGGTTAATCCCGACATCTCAAATTCACAATCCCTAATGGACTTTGTGGTGGCCGTGAGACGCGTGTGCCCCTCGTAGGCTGGCCCTCGGGGTTCCCTTCTCTAATCGATCGTCCCGACTCGAGTAGTGTGGTGCTTCGGGTCACGTGCCCCTCGTAGGCTAGCCCTCGGGGTTTTCGCTCCCATATCGAGTCGCCTCACTCACTCACCGTTACCCACGGACTCGGTGCCCCTAGCAGGCTAGCCCTCGGGGTCTTCCTATCCGTTTGGGTCTACCGGCCGCCGTTGCGCCACCCGGCTTTTAGGGGTTTACTCCGCCACGTGAGTACTCCCTGCGTCTCCCCGACGATCCTTTGGGATGGGGAGATGCTGCCGAAATTTTGGCTCGAACGAGTCTAAACTCGGAACAATCGTCGCGCTCGAGTCCGGATCTCGCGCGAGCCCGTGATTTGACCTTTGGATGACTCGGGACCAATTCGATGAATAATCAACTCAATAAATTTTTAAAATCCTCCAAAACCTTTTAATAAATTCATGAATAAACTAACGAAGCTCCTGTTTCCTTGAAATCGGGTTAATTCGGCGCGTTCATGCGCGATAACGCCTTAAAACGGCGCGCCCTTCCCGGCGCGCCCTTCCCGACGTGCCCCAGCTCCCCACGCCGTTTTAACAGGCTGCCCCTTTTACCTATGGTTCTGGCGCCGTTTTAAACCTTTTACCTACGTTTCAGGGCGCCGTTTCAAGCGTTTTAGCCCCTGTCTTCGCGAGCACTGCACCGGTTTCGTTCCGAATCGTGTCGTCGCATCATTCCAACCCTTCTCCCACTTATGGGATGACTTCCTATGCTAATTACAGAGGGATGCAAGTTCCTCAACCAAATAAACTAAATAAAATTGGCATGTTCAAGCTTGAATCGATACGCCTCGAATCCTTGCCGTTATGCCCTAGTCCACACACTCATATCGCATTAACGCATGCCCGAATGTGTGCATCCTTGGTATATCAAATAACATTGCCAGAAGGTCAGGTTACGCCTGATTGGAGGCTTCGTTACGCATGAAGGTGGCCTTCGAGCCTAAGTCCTCCGCCGTGTACTAGGGTCCACCCTAATAAATCGTGTGTAGTCAACCGTATCATCCTGCATGATCACTTGCCTGCTCCGTACCCTTTATCCCGGCTTCGACAGCCCGATATCTCGGCAATTAATCAAAGGTGTTCCCTCCTCGTGGGGGATGTAATTAACGCCATAGCCTTTATGGTATGGCGGACTGCTGGTCCCGACCGAACCTCACATTCGCCCGACATGGGTCAGAATGAGCGCACAATAAAATCGTCACTCATGTGACTGGCACGCCCGCGTCATCAATCAGTCAGTTGATTACCAGTTAGTCAAATGGTTGATCGATACGCGAACGAAAAGAAAGGAACGAAAAGGCGAACGAAAGAAAAGGTCACAAACAAACATTCATCTTTGGCTTCTTATCTTTCCTCACAATTGAACCAAGATTACCCCTTTTTGCATTATCCTTTGTCTTTCTACTAAAAATTCTTCATATTCAGATTCTGCAATAAAAGCAGTCATCAAAGTTGCTGCCGTAGTCTAAGGCTCAAGGATTGCAACTCTACTTCTAATGTTACTTCTCAAATCTCTAACAATTTTTTTCACCCTTCTAAGCTCATCTGAACAAATATGAGGGGCATATTTTTCTAATTCTGTAAATTTTACTTCATAATCAGCAACTGACATACCTCCTTGAGTCAGATTTAAAAATTCTACTTCTTTCTTGTCCTTCACATGCTGAGGGAGAAATTTTGCATGAAAGACATCAAGAAATTCATTCCAGCCAATCTCCGTCTCTCTATTTCTGAAAGTGGTTCTAAGTGCAGACCTCCACCACTCGTCCGCACGGTCCTTTAGCATAAATGTAGCTAATATCACCTTATCCTGCTCTGCACATCTAATGGCCGTAAAAATCCTCTCAATTTCTCTCACCCAGATTTCCACAATCTCCGGGTGACTCTCCCCCTTAAAAGAAGGAGGACTCATATGTCTGAATTTCTTCATCAGGGTAGCGCCTGCTGCCCTATTCGGTTGTTCTTGCACAGAGGTTTGTAATTGGGCTTGCATCATTGCCTGAGTTTGGGCCTGAAACTGCATAGCCTGCACTAACCCTTGAAAAGCTTGTGTGAACCCTCCTAAATCTGACACACCTTGAATAGGTAACGCGCCTTGCCCACCGGGAGTAAGCTCGCCATGAATTGTTTCCCCGACAACTCCTCGTGATGTTCCATTTGAGGGCGCAGACTCCTCGGGAAAAGTATTAACCTCAACCCTATCACTCTCTGCCATCTCCTGCGAGGGAGAACTAATCTGAATTAATATGATTCTACGTTTGACATCAAATTCTAAAATAAATTCCTACGATCTTGTGGTATGGTATATAAATTCAGATGTCTGCAAATAATTTCAAGCCTCACAACCTTGCTCTGATACCACTCTCTATGGCGCCCCGTTCCCGCGATCTCGTATCGTGTCCGGGGACGTCACAGCGGATGTACGGAAGTGTTGTGGGCCGAATATTTGCAAGGTAATAAAGGCCAAACCATCACATATTCTAAAAGAAACATAACCATACCATTTCCATAAGATAAACACTCATAATTTATATCGTATATAGAGTACTACATATTTCTATCCAAAAGGCATATTTACATTCATTATTCAAAGGAAAATTAAATCTATTTATTCTGCGCGGCGGAATCCAAACTAAACCCGGGATCATCCTCCGACCTACCGTCCGTCGGAGTCAAGACGCACACCAGTCAATTTCCTGAAATGGTTAGGCAACGAAAATGAGTCCAAAGACTCAGTAGGTATTAAAACCAATCACATGCTTATCATATACATGTGAGTGTGTGTGTGTGTGTGAGTGAGAGAGAGAGAGAGAGAGAGAGAGAGAGAGAGAGAGAGTGGGGAGGGGAGTGAGAGAAGAGAAAGAGTTGGAGGGGGAGAGGGGGGTGGATACATGGGAAAGAGAGGGGGGCTTTATATAGGGGGGAGGGGAGAGGAGATAAGAGGGAGGGGGAGGTGGTAAGAGGGGGAGGTGGTAAGAGGGGGAAGAGGGGAGTGGGGAGGAGGGAAGTGGGGGACGTGGGGAGTGAGGGAGGGAGCCACGTGGGGGGATGGGGGGTAGAAGATTCTTTAGGATTTTTTTTGTTATTATATATATTTTTAAAAAAATCTTTATATAAAAACTTTTAAAGCTCAATGTATCTTATTTTTGACCTATCAAACGTCAAAATTTGAAAAAGTGTTCAACATGAAACTTGTAGATTTTTCAGTTATCTTTCCAACGAGTCTATATTGACCTATTTTGACATTCTTATGAGGAGTTACGTATTAATAAAGAAGATGTGTATTTAATTTGTATACTAACATCCGTTAAACCCGTATTTTCTATACAGTTCGAGGCGTTGGGGTTCGATTTAGAGAATCTAGAATCTGTATAGGTTCCAGAAGTAAAGTGCTTAGTTATTTTTAAGTTTCGAACGGATTCTGGTGTTACACCTACCACTGAAAAATCAAATCAAAACCACAATCGGGCCTCGAATCGGCTGAACACCGCCGCTCACCCCAAACATGTGATTTTGACCCCGATGTGAAATAAACCCACTCTCGGCCTCACCTCGGCCTATAAAATGCTGAGAAAGGAAGTACAAGGGCTAAGGATCCATCCCCCCACCTCCACCGAAGATTCCATGCACCGTGGATGTCGATCCACGTGAAAATACCCGCGAAACCCCCGCCAGTTCACGAACTTACACCCGAGCTTCCTCGCGCCACCACGCCTCGATCCTCACCTCGTCCATGTCGCTCCTCGCCCCACGAGCACCGCCACCTCGCCCTCGTCTAGCTCCGTCAGCTGCCTAGAGAAAAGAGAGCAGGAGAGGAGAGAACGTGAGGGAGAAGAGAGAGGGTGAGAGTGAGAAATGAGAGATGGGGAGAGAGAGTAAAAGGGGTTATATATATATATATAATTCAAAATTTTCAAAAAATATGAAAAATAGGGAAAAATACTCCCCACGATCCTCGAAAAATACACAACTCAGTGGTAACGTCCCGGAGTCGGAGAATACAACGATTCGCCCTACACGGGGTTCTGAAGATCCGACAGACAAAAACACGCGTAAATCACTAAACTCAGTCCGGGACCCACAAAAGCGATCCGAAACCCACGGATCCTGATCCGAACAATAATCCGAAAAACCCGGGGCGTTACAGGGGCCCTTGTCTGAGTGGCTGCAGGGGAAGAGACGTGGTCACAGGGGCGGGGGCACGAATGATCGTAACATGAGCATGTCAAACTTCAACTTTGACTCCACTCTCGGTGCACTCAGAGAAGGCTCCAGAGTGCCTGCAAAGTAGCAAGGAGAAACGTCATACCCCAACTTGAAGAAAATGGTATTGACAGCAAAGGCCCTACCATGTGATAGTGGGGGGTGTGGAACGCGGATTTTTATTTTTAAATTATTTAAATTTATTATTATTTTAATTTATTTGGGGAATTCTCTTATTTGTATTTATTGATTATTAGGCGTGCCAGTCACCGGGGTGACAATTTAATTGTGCGCTCGATCTAACTTTTAATCAGTCGATTGTGAAGTCCGAGTCGGGACCCGAAGTCCGTCATACCATAAAGGCTATGACGTTAATTACGCCCTTCCTAAGAAGGATAACCGTTGATTAAACGCCAAAAATAGGAGGAAGACAGCGGCAAAAATAAGACTCAAACGAGAGCGAGGGTTGGTTCATCAGCAAGGCGTTAAATAGCTTGAGTGAAGCAACGATACATCAAATGCGGAACAAATCCGACGGCATGTCCCCATTACCTTGGACTATGCCAGATGGGGATAGGAAACCACCCATGCAGCGGTAGGATGGGATCCGTAAAAGATCGGGTATATCTAACCCGGAATCCGGATAAGGACCGGTGCAGCATGACACACCCTGTGCAGGCGCGATGTCTTATTAATATTCTCCTTCGGAAGACCATCGGAGAACATGCAAGGGCAGAACTCTGTGGGCCAACGGGGTTAGGGCGGAATACCATAGCTATCTGATGAGGTATGTACGAATTTCGACAGCATGTCCCCTTAACTTGGACTATGCCAAGAAAAGATAGGCCATCATCCACGGGAAGCCGGGACGACAACCAAAGGAGAACGGCGCCAGGCCGCGGGGGACATTGCTTGCATTCATATCATCGATTGATGTTCCCTTGGAACCCATCAGAGCACATGTAATGACATGGCTCTTTAGGTTCATAAGGCTGCAGAGAAATCCGGATCGGGACTAAGAGATGTAGGGGAGGTCCTCCCCATTGCTGTATCTCCTCGGGGCGTATGTGATGGTCTCTGAACATCCTCTAGACAGATGTGTGGAGAGATTAAAGGGATTGGGGGGTGATGGTGCGAAGGTGGATCTTGGCCTGGGTTTTATTGGCCAAAGAAGGAGCCTCGGCGTGGGTTTTATTGGCCGGGGGGAGCTCTCGGCGTGGCTTTTATTGGCCAAGGGGGGTTCTCAGCATGGCTTTTATTGGCCAAGGGGGGTTCTCGGCGCAGGGGTTCTCGGCGCGCTCGTCACCGCTCCGGGAACCTGGCGCCGGGAAGCCCCCGGGCCGGGAAGGCTGTATTGCAAAGGGGTCTTCTTGGACAGTGAACAGGATTGAGGGTTTTATCAACATGCTGAAGGGAAAAGGGGGGAAACCCTCTCGGCCACATAGCTCTCGGCGTGGCAACGGCCGCGCCGGGAACCATTTACCCAACGCCTGCGCCGGGAAGGTGAAAGGGCTCAAGGCCAGAAATGGTTTATGGCTTGATTACGATACTCTGTTCTAGAGATTTCTGGGATTTTTGGCTTGGATTGAGGCAGGATTTGGAGTGCAGAAGGGGATTACATGAAGGTTTCTGCTGGAGGGATACCAAGGGAATTGGAAGGCGAAGTGAGTAGATGAAATAAGACCCTCTCACAACGTCCTGTGAAGATTTTTATCTGTTTGCCGCCAGCCGTCTGAGGAGATCAAGAGATGACTGTCTCTGATCACCTGGACAAGCCCAATGGCATCGAGGAAACAAACCAGCGATGGAGGAACGACACAACCCTCGGCATTGGAATTCTAGGCCCTAATCATTCAAGAGTCAGAATGGAGGACCCAGGAGTCGAGGTCATCACTTATCAGAACCTCGTGGGGTTGCATTCATCTGCAGATTAAGCACATATCTCATAACCAGCAGTTCAGGGCACCGAGAGATTGATGTATCTGGTTCCTGAATGGCATAAAGGAGGGGCCTCGAAGGAAAACTCGAATGTATGTGGGGGATCTGCCATCGAGACAGGAGGGGAGAAGGAAACAGAACCCAATAACCCATTAGATGGGGGTAGGGGCCCTATCTTCATTCCTCTTCGAAGAACAGACTCATAGAAACGACTCTGAAACCCGAAGCGTCTGGACTATTGGTCATTCAGATAAAAGATATATACATAGAAAGACAGAGGGCAGAGCTTCAGTTGCCTAATATCCGGCACGGCAACTGTGACATTTCATTTCATCTCATTATCACCACTTACATCAACTGCAAGGCTGAAGCCGAGAAACAGGCAGAGGGGAGGAACGGAGGCAGGCAAGAAAAGAATTCTCGGTCATCATATGAATAATCAAAACACGAGGACATAGACTATTACATACGGAGGAAAATAAAAGAAGAAAATAAACATGGGGGGGGGGGGGGAGGGTGGAGCATTGACTCCACTCCCTCCCCCGAGCAGCCCACCTGGAGCTTTCTTCTTCTCCTTCTCTTCTTCTTTCTTTTCAGTGGGATCTCTCCTGGTTTTTCTATCTCTCTTCTTTTTTTTTTCTTCGCTTTGTTTCGCCCCCTTTATCTCGAGAGGAAGGGGGTTTTTATAACACCACCTTCCCCCCTATCGGCATGGTCATCTCGGCGCACGGTTGATGAGCTCCCAGCGCGCCTTATTCGGAGGCAGTAGGCTTCTCGGCGGCAGCTTCCGCATATGGGTCTTGTTGGGCTCTCGGTGCCACACGGCTGGGCCCATTTAGATCTTTTAGTCTTTTATGCTTCCTCATCAGTAAGCTTGAGCTGTTAAAGCCGCTTAATCCGTCCTTTCATTCGTCAGTCCGGACATTAGCTTGGTCGGGGAGGACTTCAGCCGGGTGATAGCTTCAGTGACGAATCTTCCGTAATCCTGGTCTTGCAGGGACTTCCAGGATCTTTATCTTTCACTCAATCTTCCATTATGTCTCGTTTCAGTGGTTCTCTATTAGAGTCGGCCGTCTCTTCTTTTCTTCTTTTCTTCTTCTATTCCTGAAAACAAGATAACAGAAATAAGACATTTTATCAGAAATAAAGGTATTTTAGGGTTATTATTATTATTTCATCGCTGCTATTATTATTATCTTTATTTTAGGCGTCAACAAATGCCCCCCACCCGTAGGTGGCGCGAATGAGGGACAAGTGAGCGGGACCTGCGGGTGCAACCCCCATCTGAGAACGCGTCTTTTTATTCTTCATTCATGCGAACATGCAGGCACTTATTGATCGCACGCATATCTAGATGTATATAGGATAGCTCCCTTATTTTAGGGATAGGATAAGGATGGCATCCATGATTCATGGACGGAGTGCAGCTCACGAAGCACAACTAAGGGAGATGTGCATACGTAAAGGGGACGCCGCGTAGAACGTATGCATAGCATAAATCACAATCCACACCCATGACTATTCCTCCATAGCGTGAAAGTGCAATCATATAGGTAGTGAACCCTAGTCATAGGGACGTGCAGACGCTCTAAGTAACACTAGAGGATTGGTTTATCGCCTACGCACACATTCAGGGATCTCGATTTTTGGTAGTTTTGCACACCCCCCTTGTTTATTCTTAATTTGAGATTTCACTATTCGGCGCGAGTTTCCTCATGTGTCTCAATGGGGATTCTCGGCTACTAAGATTCATCCCTTTATTGGCAGTGTTTTTTATAGACTTCACCATTCGGCACGAGTCTCCTCATGTGTCTCAATGGGGATTCCCGGCTACTAGGATTAGTCCTTTTGTTCATAGTGGCATAATAGATTTCACCGTTCGGCGCGAGTCTCCTCATATGTCTCAATGGGGATTTCCGGCTACTTGGATTCATCCTAGTATTATTCAGAGTATTATCATGGACTTCACCGTTCAACGCGAGTCTCCTCATGTGTCTCAATGGGGATTCCCGGCTACTAAGATTCATCCTAGTATTATTCAGAGTATTATCATGGACTTCACCGTTCGACGCGAGTCTCCTCATGTGTCTCAATGGGGATTCCCGGCTACTAAGATTCATCCTAGTATTATTCAGAGTATTATCATGGACTTCACCGTTCGACACGAGTCTCCTCATGTGTCTCAATGGGGATTCCCGGCTACTAGGATTTGCCATTTTGTTCATATATATTTTTTTCTTCCTCTTCTTTCGTTTCCTTCTTTTTTTTTTGTTGGGGTGGGTAGGTGGCTTTTCCCTCACGGTCACCCTTTATGCGAGTGTAGAGATTTAAGCATCCAAAAAGTGTTAAGAAGAATTTAAGATGTCCCTATGACTAAGGACCATAGCTCATACCGTGTGTGAAGTGTGGGAGTTTCGTCTATGGTGTATTCTGTGAATTGCGCACGCACCGTAACCACGACTCTTTCCCCTGGCCGCATGCATTCACCGGGAATTGGCTTTTCATCTCTTAGTATGTGACGTGGCGCACACAGTCGTAGAATCTGGATAGCGTTATTTTAGCAAGGGAATGCGGTCATAGAAATTTGAAGGAAGGTGTATTAATACTATACTTCAGGCAGACACACACGCGAAACATGCAAGCAAGCAAACCATGTTATTATTATTATTATTTTCTTTTATGTTTGTTTTGTTTAATTTTTTTATCTTTTTTTGTGTTTTGTTTTCTTTCTTTTCTTTTTTTTTTGTTTCTTTTTCTTCTTTTCTCCTCTTCCTCTTCTTCTTTTTTTTTGTTTTCTCATCTCCCCTTTTTTCTTCTTCTTTTTTTTTATCTCCTTTCTTCTTCTTCTTCTTTCTCTCATCTCTTTCTTTTCTCTTTTTTTTTCTCTCATCTTCTTCTTCTTTTTCTTCTTCTTTTTTTTTCTTCTTTTCTCATCTCTTTTTTTTTCTCATCTTCTTCTTCTTTTTTCTCTTTTTCTTTTTTTTTATCTTTAGAACTCAGTGAATACATCCTTAGGTCGACTTTCTTATAAGTGGACGACCGATGCCATGGTGACAGGGAGAAGTTGTCACATGTTGTGACGAATCCCTGGAGGGACCAAGGGCTGGCGTGGAACCAAGGGGTCTTTTTGTTCATTGGTTAGGATAATAATTCCAAGCCAATGGTAGGATATTTGTTGTCTTAGCCTGAAGGTTATGATATTGGGTGACTTGGCTTAGACATATGGTCGTGACACCAAGGCAGAATTTTTAAACAGCTTAGGCAAATTGCCATGACGCTATACAGCTTGGCTTAGGCGGAAGGCCATGACGCCAAGGTAGGATATTTAAACGGCTTAGACGTATGGTCGTGACGCCGTACATCTTGGCTTAGGCGGAAGGCCATGACGCCAAGGTAGGATATTTAACGGCTTAGACGTATGGTCATGACGCCGTACATCTTGGCTTAGGCGGAAGGCCATGACGCCAAGGTGGAATATTTAACGGCTTAGACGTATGGTCATGATGCCGTACAGCTTGGCTTAGGCGAAAGGCCATGACGCCAAGGTAGGATATTTAACGGCTTAGACGTATGGTCATGATGCCGTACAAGGTAGGATATTTAACGGCTTAGACGTATGGTCATGATGCCGTACAGCTTGGCTTAGGCGAAAGGCCATGACGCCAAGGTAGGATATTTAACGGCTTAGACGTATGGTCATGATGCCGTACAGCTTAGCTTAGGCGAAAGGCCATGACGCCAAGGTAGGATATTTAACGGCTTAGACGTATGGTCATGATGCCGTACAGCTTGGCTTAGGCGGAAGGCCATGACGCCAAGACAGAACAGTAGGTTTCATCATCGCTACTGGATCTATACTGATGTAAAGAAGTCCATAAGTTTCATCAGAATAGACGTAAGGTCTAATCTGGGTAAGTTTCATCATTTTTATCACAAGTGGGACATGAGGATACATATGGGTTTCATCGTCAATGGGACTTAAGGAAACACATGAGTTTCATCAGAAAAGATGTAAGGTTTATCCTGGACAGGTTTCATAGTTGAACAGGCAATGCGCCGGTCAATCAACGGGAGGCTTTCATCGTCGGTGGCACATATAGAAATATGCGGGTTTTGTCAGGATAGACGTAAGGTCTATTCCAGATAGGTTTCATGTCAGTCCAGACGGATGGTCTGGGTCAAAGGTGAAAGTTTCTTGTTGACTGACTGGACGAAAGGTCCGAGCCAGAGGCAAAAGGGTTTCTCTTTTTTTTTTATTGACTGACTGGACGAAAGGTCCGAGCCAGAGGTAGAAGGGTCTCTTCATTCATCGACTGGACGGAAGGCCCGTGCCGCAGATAAAATATTAATGTCGACCCGACGGGACATCAGAGTCAACAAACCTTGCTTGGACGGTATGTCCAGAACAAGGGCAGACGTAAAACATCATTGTCGTATTGATGCCGTGTCAAAATGGCTAACCTGGAAGAGACAAAGGGTCTGGGCCAGGGCAGAGGTAGCTGTTGACTTGACAGACTTGTCAAAGTCAACCAACTTAGCAAGGGCGTGAGGCCATAAGCCAAGGGAGGAATATAGGATAGGTGTTGACTCGACATCATGTCGAAACCAACGAACTTGACAGAGGCATGAGGCCTAAGCCAAGGGCAGACTATTGGATAGGTGTTGACTCGACGTCTTGTCGAAGTCAACGAACTTGGCAAGGGCGGGAGGCCATAAGCCAAGGGAGGAATATAGGATAGGTGTTGACTCGACGTCCTGTCGAAACCAACGAACTTGGCAGAGGCGTGAGGCCTAAGCCAAGGGCAGAATATAGAAAAGGTGTTGACTCGACGTCTTGTCGAAGTCAACGAACTTGGCAAGGGCGGGAGGCCATAAGCCAAGGGAGGAATATAGGATAGGTGTTGACTCGACGTCCTGTCGAAACCAACGAACTCGGCAGAGGCGTGAGGCCTAAGCCAAGGGCAGAATATAGAATAGGTGTTGACTCGACGTCTTGTCGAAGTCAACGAACTTGGCAAGGGCGGGAGGCCAAAGCCAAGGGCAGAATTAGGATAGGTGTTGACTCGACGTCCTGTCGAAACCAACGAACTTGGCAGAGGCGTGAGGCCTAAGCCAAGGGCAGAATGTAGAAAAGGTGTTGACTCGACGTCTTGTCGAAGTCAACGAACTTGGCAAGGGCGGGAGGCCAAAGCCAAGGGCAGAATATAGGATAGGTGTTGACTCGACGTCCTGCCGAAACCAACGAACTTGGCAGAGGCGTGAGGCCTAAGCCAAGGGCAAAATATAGAATAGGTGTTGACTCGACGTCTTGTCGAAGTCAACCAGCTTGGCAAGGGCGTGAGGCCATAAGCCAAGGGAGGAATATAGGATAAGTGTTGACTCGACGTCCTGTCAAGGTCAACGAGCCCTTACCCTGATAGAAGGTTTAAGGTAAGGGTAAATCAGATGATAAACGCACTAGAGGCCCAGACCCAGGGCTAAGTATTGATGTTGATCTGACGAAAAGTCAGATTCAATTAACCTTGCTCAGACGGAAGGTCTACAACAGGGGTAGAATGTGCAGATAAGGATGTCAACCCGACATCATGTCGAAGTTGACCAACCTAGCATAGACGTGAGGTCCAAGCTGAGATAGAATATGGATTTTGACCCACGGAGGTATCGGGGTCGACAAACCTTGTTCAGACAGAAGGTCTAATGCCAAGTGAAGGAATCTTTTGTTGGTTCATTTATTTGAGTTTATTAAGTTTATTGAGTTTGTTGAGATGTTTGTTTATTCATCATTTTTATTGGGCCTCTTGGGCTTGTTGAGTTCATTGAGGTTTATTTCTCTTCTTTCTTTTATTAGGTTTGTTTGGTTTATTGAGCTCATTAGTTGACTGAATTTATCAGAATTTATTTGGTTTGATGATGTTTGTTGAGCTCATTGGATTGATTATTATTATTTTATTATTTATTATTTATTATTTATTTATTTATTTTATCTAATTTTTTTAATTTTTTTAATTTATTTATTTATTTATTTATTTATTTATTTATTTTAACTTGGCCTAATGGGACAAAAGGGTTTTATAGACCCAGACGGGTGGGATAAACTAGCTTGGCTAGGACGGAGTGTCTCAAGCCAATGAAAAGGGCTTTATGGGGATAGTCCGGTGAGACTGGTGGGATAGAGGATGAAATTTTTTTTTTTAAGATTGGCTAGGGCGGAGTGCCTCAGGCCAATGAGAAAAGGTTTTATGGATGCAGCCTGGCGAGACAGAAGGAATTATTTTCAGGAGCTCGACAAGGGCGGAGTGCCTCGTGCCAAGGGACAGGTTTGTATGAGCCCAAGTTGGGCAGGGGGACTGAGACAACAGTAGTGGAAAGCCCCGTTGGGCCAATGCAGCAGGTGTTGAGATATTTGGTGTAATTGTTGGCTGAATGCCGAAGCTAATGAAGATGTGTTGGCCGGGGCCCAGGACCCGTATCAAGGGTAGATGGTCAATCCCGGTGGGACAAATGGGAGATATCCCTATAGGATGGGAAGATGGCGATGCGCCATGCATCCCAGTGGGCCATTTTATGTTAATAATAATAAAATCATCCCAGTCTCCATAAACGGGACGGACATTTTGTTCTCCCTTGTTACCTCGGGGCTCGTCCCCCTTCTTTTTTTTTTATTGACCAAGGCGGGGATGTAGGAGAGCGCTCACCTCCTCAGGGAGGGGATGAGTAGTTCGCTCCACCACATAAGCCCCACAATGGTAGCTGTATCTAGTACAAATTAGGATATAGAGGGAGTGTCGGTTCCCTCAATAGATACGGCCATCATGATCTTTTCATTTCTCTCTCTCTTTTTTTTTTAGTGCCTACCCCCAGAACAGGCTCTCTCTTTTTTTTCTTCTTTTCTTTTTTTCTTTTTTTTTTTTTACAACCCTTCGAGCTGTGAGATAATGCTCAAATGCTGGCTTTTAGCCGAGTTTGCGGGGGATAGCAAGGCCAGTGACGCCACGCGAGACTGCTTGCCTGAAGACGGGTATTTGGTGAGGGCGTGGCGGATCCACCTTATATTCGCCCATTTGCAGTTCACCTTTCTTGATTGTGCCTTCGATGATGTCCTTGAACACGTAGCAATCCTCGATAGGATGTCCCGCTACTTGGTGATACGGACAAAAGCACGAGTTATCTTTTCTTGCGGAGTTGCTTGATCTCTTTGGCTCTGGAAGCACCACTTTACCGCATTCTAGGGCCCACTCAAAGAGAGCTGAGGTCATATCTTTTGTAAATGAATAGGGCTTCATCATTTTACCCCTTAACGAGGACCCTTGTGTGTCCGGCTTGGTAGAAGTGATACAAGCAGTCTCTGCTTTTTCCTTCTTCTGTCGCTCGAAGGCTTCAAAGCTTGGAATGCAAACTTCTTGTGCCGGCTGCTTATCGGCTGGTTTGTAGTTTTGACCCAAGCTCGTGGAGGATGGGTAAATCCTTGCAATGACTGCTTCAGCTTCAGTTGCGAAGTCATTTAGACTTTCAAAGGTCGTGACTTCGAAGTCAATGACCCATCGTAGAATCTCTAATTTCATATTCTCTTTACAGATTTGGACAGATTCACTGTAACTTGGTGGGTGCCTACACCTTTCACGCAGGCTCCTCCATCTGCTTATGTAGTCCCTGACGGACTCATTATCATTTTGTTTGGTCATTTGCAGCTCGGCCTCAGTGACTTCTTCTTTGGCCATCTTTGTATCCATTGTTTGCTCTGCTTTGGTCTTATCCCTTGTGGCTGGACCCACTGATCTTGAATGTAGGGTAGTCGGCTGCATATGAGGCCTCGTCGATGTCTTTGTCGGATACACTTTAGTTGCCCCCTGACTTGCCCAAGGGAGTGTGTGTTGGGATGATTGAGGGAGGATGCCCCTGAATGATCATGTGTTGTTCGGGGCATTGCTGACCGCGCTGAAGCTTCAGATGAGATAGAACTGTCTTGGGATGCCTCGCATTGATGCCTCGGCAGTCGTGACGTATGTGGCTTTATGTTCATTTCATTCAGTTGCCCTTGTAGCATTTCAATCTCCTGCTGCTTCTGGTGGAGTAGTGCCATTATTGTAGGGTCTTGTAGGAAGGGACTGGGAGTTCTACTGCCCCCTGCCTCTGATTTGTGCAGAATGGATTTCCTCTCGCCATCATTGCTGGCCATAGGTAGCTTCTTTGGGACAAACCCCCTCTGTTCTATGCCTCTGGGCGGAGGAGGAATATGGCACTGAGCCTCCTTATTAGCTGGTGAGTGTTGCTTTGGCATCCTCCCAGACCTGATAGACTGAAGAGAAGCAGAAGCATTGGCTGGAACTACTTCCTTCGGCACAAAGCAAATTTCTTCATCTTTTTCATCAACGGTTTGGGCCTTACTAGAGGATGCTGACAATGTGTTGCAGGAGAAAATAAGATTCCTCCTTTCAGTATTTGTATTCTTCTTTCTCTTTCCCTTCATGGTCGGCCCTGCCCCCACAGTGGGTTATTTGATGCATTCAGCTTTTCTGCCTTTTCTTCAGCTCTTTCTGTTAATTGGTGAGACTCGCTGCCTATTTGAGGGGTAGGCTTCTTGAGCAGCATAGGCTGATTCTTTGGCTGCTCATGGTTACCAGGCTCATTTGTAATGGCTTGTAGCTGTGGGTTAACTTCTTCATGTGCCCACAATGGGGTTTGTCTCTTCTTACTGTCCATTGGCCTTTTAATGATTGTTGGTAGAGTGGGATGGGCCATAACTCCGTAAACCTGGGCTTTTGGAGGTGAGCGAGGTACCAGTCTTATTTTCCTTCCCGTTGACACGGCTTGCCAATTTCTTTGTTCTTTTTCATGCTTAGGAATATTGTCTTCATAGGTGTGCCGGCTACAAGCCTCTGGCATTTCTTCAAGCAATTGTTGACATATAGATATCATATTGACTGACGCCCTTGGCACAGACATTTCATGCGGGTGTGGGGGCTCAACTTTGTATCCCCTATTTGTAGCTTACCCCTTTTTATTAAGCCTTGGACGATGTCCTTGAATATTTGACAGTCTTCAATAGGATGTCCGAGGATCTGGTGGTAAGGGCAGAAATTCGGGTCATCTCTTCTCCTGGCATCATCAGGCCTCTTTGGCTTTGGCAGGATGACCTTGTCATGTTTGACAGCCCACTCGAACAATGTTCGAGTCTTGTCTCTTGGGAAGGCATAGGACTTCTTTTCTTTATTCCGATGTGGAGGCATTTCTTGACATTCAGCAGGCCCATTGAGAGGAGAATGGTGTACCCATTTCTGTCTTTTTGCCCCGACGCTAATAGCGTGTACAGCTTTCAACATCGGCCTCTTATTAATTTGCTTAGCCTGATGGTTTGAGTTGATAGAAACTAACGGATATCTTGCAAGGAAGTCTTCAATCTCTGTTGCAACATTAATCAATCGGTCAAAAGAATGGATTTCTACTCCAATTAATTTTTCCAGGACTTCTTTCTTCAGATTTTGTTTACACATCTGTACTGCATCTTCTAGATGTGGAGAGTGCCGGCATCTCATACTGAGATCCCTCCATCTTTTGACATATTCTGCATCAGCTTCATTATCTTCTTGCTTGGTTGCCAACAGCGCAGCCACGGTCACCCTTGCCTCTGTGGCATGGAATCTTTCTATGAATTTCCGCTGCATATCCGGCCAGTTGTTGACAGATCCAGCCGGCAAGCTATCATACCATTCAAAGGCATGTCCCGTTAGAGAACACCCAAAGAACTTCAATAGGTATGACTCATCTGTCGCCAAGTCACCCAGGACTGTTACATAGTGTGCAATGTGTTCCTTCGGGAGCCCTGCCCATTGAATTTGTCAAACTTAGGAATTTTATTGATGCTAGGCGGCAATCTCTTAGTAACATGGTAGGCCGGATATGGCACTTTATACATGTCAAAGGGGGCGTAATTAGCACTACCCCTTTTGGCTAGCCTCTCTTCAACCATCTTTTCCACCATTGATTTATTCACCACGACTGGCAGTGCTGATTCAGGACAGAGGTGGGTGGGCTGCATTTCTTGTGTGGCTGGAGTTGCAACATGAGATGGCGGAGGTTTTGACAAGGGAACCTGCCGTTGCATTTGAAGAAGCTTCAGTTGTGCTGGCTGGAGCGACTGGAAATGATCCTGGGGAACAACCCAACTCTGACCGTCAGTTTGCAGAACAGTCTGTGAAAGAGCAGTCGAGGGGTTAAACCCTCCCAGTGATAGGTCAGTTCGTGCCCCCGGTTGCTTGGGTACCACATCATGTTCAGTCTTCTCTTTTAGTTGCTTCTTCAGCAGTTCTATCTCCCGCTGATATCTTTGCATGGCTATTAGGATGGCAGGGTCCATAGCTATTTTGCTGGTAATGGTCTCAAGTGTTTCACCAAAGCCACATCCGGACAGGGGCACCCTTTCTTCTTCAGATGCCATTATTTTGGTGCTGAGAGTAGTGTTGTTTTCATCGTAGCCTGCTTGCCCTTAGCGGTCTGCAGTAACCCAGCTTCATTTTTGCTTTGTCCTGTCACAGGGTCTTCTCTTTCGGTAACCTTGGCTAGTTCTTCTTGCCCATTTAGCAGGGCGTCATGCCTGCTCATCACTCCTGTCATATTACACGCGAGGACTTGCATTCTCCTTTCATGCTTTTTAACTCTCCTTCGGGACTGGCGAGGGAAAGTTGGCCCTTCATTTGTCAGAACTCTTTTCATTTCTTCCCTCTGTGAAAGACTTTCAAAACTTCTGAACTCAGCTTGCTTTTTCTCTTTATCTATCCCAACAGGTGATATCTTATTTTTTCCTTCTCCTTCAGCCTTGACAGCATGGAGTGACCTTTGTCGGCCTATGACAGGACTTCCAAGGCCATGGAAGTATTCCCATACCCTCTTAACCATCCCCTCTTGACTGTACTCTGAAGAGATAGCAGGAGGCAGCGTCCAGTCTTGGGCGGGTGGCATGTATGTTAATCGTGTCAGCTTGGCAACTTGGTTGAGATTCTTTGAGTTCTTGGAAATATCAGCATGTCTTGCACAGACCCTGGCAGCGAGTGGAGGAGTTGTGACTATGACTTCTTCCTCATTCATGACTTTATTATCCCTTCTCTTGGGGGCATCAACAAAACTGTTATAATTTTGTAGGGTTGACATGACACTCCGGGTCTTCTTGCGAACCCACATTTGCTTGCGTCTGGGCAATTTTGAGGTTGGCTTCCCTTGCTTGCTATCATCACTGTTTGCCCTCCGGCTAGCCAGCACTTGGAAAGCATTGCGGGTAGGAATGGTCGGGATGACCCGATCTGGCAGAGCTCTGGCATTGCGGCCGTTGAAGAAGATCCGAACCCCCCCCCAATCATCATGGACTTCCCAGATGCAGAAAGTCGACATTGGGAAGCGACAGGGGCTCTTCCTCTTCTGAAGTTCTTTTTGTTGCCCCCAGTGGGCCCCTTCTCATGTGCTTCAATCGGGTTGGTAGCATGGTGAACATAACAGCTCACGGTCACTAGATTCTTGAGTAGGGATTTCTTGATCTTATCCTCGCTCTGACAAGAAGCAGCTTTATCATCCTTCAGCTCTACAGGCTTCGGACTCTCTTTGCTCAGAATATCCACGGACACAACTCGCAGGAAGTTGGGGCAGCCAACGACCGGTGGAAAGTCACTGAAAGTGGTGGGCGAAGCAGAGGATGCGCTTCTTTTCGCCTCGTGATGGACGAAGTAGGACACGACCTCCGGAGCATCCTTCATCACCTGGCTTATATTGGGGCCGGTAGCTTGCGACGAAGTCTCGACAACAGTTTTCGGCTCCTGGTTGTCGATCTCGAGCTGGTCAGTGAAGCTGAGGCCCAGGCAGTTAGGCATCCCGACAGCAGGCGGCATCGATCCGAACGACAGAGGTACCGCCAGGTAGCTTTCTTGAACATGCGCATCGACCGGTTGCTTGTCAAAGCATACAGACATGATTCCAGCCGTCATTGTAGCTTCCTGGAAATAGAGAAAGCGCACAGAATCAGAAATTTGAGGGGGGCCCGCTGGGCCTCCTATTTTTTGGCGTAGAGATGAAGGGAGACTCGGTCCCACCGGCCGTGCCAGACTTGTGGAATGCGGATTTTTATTTTTAAATTATTTAAATTTATTATTATTTTAATTTATTTGGGGAATTCTCTTATTTGTATTTATTGATTATTAGGCGTGCCAGTCACCGGGGTGACAATTTAATTGTGCGCTCGATCTGACTTTTAATCAGTCGATTGTGAAGTCCGAGTCGGGACCCGAAGTCCGTCATACCATAAAGGCTATGACGTTAATTACGCCCTTCCTAAGAAGGACAACCCTTGATTAAACGCCAAAAATAGGAGGAAGACAACGGCAAAAATAAGACTCAAACGAGAGCGAGGGTTGGTTCATCAGCAAGGCGTTAAATAGCCTGAGTGAAGCAACGATACATCAAATGCGGAACAAATCCGACGGCATGTCCCCATTACCTTGGACTATGCCAGATGGGGATAGGAAACCACCCATGCAGCGGCAGGATGGGATCCGTAAAAGATCGGGTATATCTAACCCGGAATCCAGATAAGGACCGGTGCAGCATGACACACCCTGTGCAGGCGCGATGTCTTCTTAATATTCCCCTTCGGAAGACCATCGGAGAACATGCAAGGGCAGAACTCCGTGGGCCAACGGGGTTAGGGCGGAATACCATAGCTATCTGATGAGGTATGTACGAATTTCGACAGCATGTCCCCTTAACTTGGACTATGCCAAGAAAAGATAGGCCATCATCCACGGGAAGCCGGGACGACAACCAAAGGAGAACGGCGCCAGGCCGCGGGGGACATTGCTTGCATTCATATCATCGATTGATGTTCCCTTGGAACCCATCAGAGCACATGTAATGACATGGCTCTTTAGGTTCATAAGGCTGCAGAGAAATCCGGATCGGGACTAAGAGATGTAGGGGAGGTCCTCCCCATTGCTGTATCTCCTCGGGGCGTATGTGATGGTCTCTGAACATCCTCTAGACAGATGTGTGGAGAGATTAAAGGGATTGGGGGGTGATGGTGCGAAGGTGGATCTTGGCCTGGGTTTTATTGGCCAAAGAAGGAGCCTCGGCGTGGGTTTTATTGGCCGGGGGGAGCTCTCGGCGTGGCTTTTATTGGCCAAGGGGGGTTCTCGGCGTGGCTTTTATTGGCCAAGGGGGGTTCACGGCGCAGGGGTTCTCGGCGCGCTCGTCACCGCTCCGGAAACCTGGCTCCGGGAAGCTGTAATGCCCCAGATTTTTTTTTCGGATCATTTTAGCGGGTCTCGGAGTGTATTTTGTGCTTTACACGTGTTTTTCCCTGATGTGCCTTCGGAACTCTTTGCAGGGCAAACCGTGGCGTTCTACGACTCCGGGACAGTACCACTGCGTTGTGTTCCTTCCGAGGATCGCGGAGGTAATTTTCCGTAATTTTCTGAATTTATCGAATTTTCGGGTTTTTCCTATATATACTAACCCTTTTCTCTCTCCCCCTCTCATTCTCTCTTTCTCACTCTCTCTCTTCTCTCACACCCTCTTTCTCCCCTCTCTTCTCCGACGGCCGACGGAGCGAGGCGGGGGCGAGGCGGAGGCGGCGCGGGTGAGGACGCGGGCGAGGATGGGCGAGGATCGAGGCGGTGGAGGCGCGTGGGAGCTCGTGGCGCGGTCGCGAGCCGGCGAGGGTTTCACGGCGTTTCTTCGCGGATCGGTGAGCTCGGGGCGCGAAATCTTCGGGGGAGGTAGGGTGATGGTTCCCCAGCTCGTGCACTTCCTTTCCCGCGAGTTTCGTAGGCCGTGGTGAGCCGAGCGGGTGGAATCGGGGTTTTTGGGCAAAACCCATGTTTTAGGGCTTGTGGGTCGATCTCCCGTTTCATTGCGTTTTTGGCCGATCCGAGGCCGTAGATGCATGCTAGGGGCTTCTGGGGAGCTTCCCCCTTGTTTTCCCCCTCTCTTGTGGAGGTATGGGGGCGTGGGACGAGTTTTGGGTCGTTTCCCGCCGTAGCGTTCTCGGAAGGAAGTGACGGTCCTTCCAGTGGCCGTCACTTGGTGTAACGCGCCTAGGCAGGGCCGTTACATTCCCCTTCTATTGGCCTTTGGTGGTCTGTGGGTGTGACGGTCCCACGATAGACCGCCAGGTGCTGTGACGCACCAGGGCTAGACCGTTAGAGTCTCTTCCGTTAGTTTTCGGGTCAGGCGTGTGACGCACCAGGGCTGGCGCGTCACAGCCTTGTGACGCCCCAGGGTGGGTGCGTCACCTTCCCTGTTGCCCAGCTGAGGGCTGGGGGTGTGACGGTGCCCTCTGGACCGTTACATGCTTGTAACGCGCCCAGGGTGGGCCGTCGGAGCCGTTTTATCCGTTGGGGAGGGCAGCGTGTGTGACGCGCCGGGCCAGACGCGTTACATCCGTGTAACGCGTTGGGGCAAGCGCGTTACATTCTGCTTTCACGCTGAGAGCGTGAGGCGTGTAACGCACCAGGGCAAGCGCGTTACATTCGTGTAACGCGCTGGGCCAGACGCGTTACATCCTGTGTTTCTTTGGGGCCGTGTGACGGCTTGTGTTAGGCCGCCAGGTGGATGTGACGGTCTCGCCTAGACCGTTACAGCCCTGTGACGGTCTAGGGCTAGACCGTCAGGCTTTGTGTTGTTCCGAGGTGAGTCTTTGTGTTCTCCGTCTTGCTCCGCAAGGTGTGGATCCCCGGTCGACCCGGTTGGGACCCAGTGGTCGACCTGCGGTCTTGTGAGTGTCCCTGACACCCGTGGGTTTCTGTGTCCGTGTTTTGAGGGTGTCTGGAGGACCGTGTTATCTCGTTTAGCGTGCCCGTAGGGTTGAGAGTCCCGGTGACTTCTCGCGTGCTGGGCCTTCGTGTTACGCTCGATCGAGTCACCGTGTATCGGTGTGTGAGCGGTGGGGTCTCCCCCGCATGTCGTGGGTTTCTTTGGAAGGCGATTCCCATGTGGGCCATGTGTTGGCCTTGGACTGCGAGTCCAGTTATCCGGCCTGGGGCTGGAGGTTTCCCGCTTGCTTCAAGATGGGAAATCGTCGGGGCGGCTTGTGTGCTGCCTTGGGAATCGTGCTTCTGCGTTTTCCGTGTGGCCCGTGTGAGTGGCCTTAGTCCTTTGCGTTCCCTCTCCGAGGGAGTGGTCTTGGCGACTCGTGTGTTGTCTCGGTACTCGTGCTACCGTGGTTTCAGACCTAGAGATTGGAATAGATTGACGGCCTTGTGCTGTTGCGTACAACGGTCTTGACCCCGAGTCCTGCGACTCAAGGACCGTTGGGTTTAGTGCGTCTAGAGGACTGTCCAGAGTCTAGTGACTTAGCGTCACTTGGGTTTTCTCGACTCTCGCACAGGCTGTGTGCGTGACCGTGGACTGTATGTCATGTTTCTTCTCCGACTGTGGTCACCGTGTGACGGGGCCGGTACGTGGGTTGGTCCCCGTACGTCGTCGGATTCGGACGTTGTGTTCCGTTGAGAGTCTACTCCTTCAGTGACCCTCCACTAGTCGTAGCCTACTAGTACGTGTGTGCTAGTTGCACCAGGGAGTGGTGTACGGGCTTACCCTGAGGACGGTTAGACTGGTTTCCGTCGGGCCCCTCGTCGTAGCCAGAGTCCGACTGCGGGGGAAAACCAGTCAGAGGGCCAGACCTAGGACGCGTGGTCTGTGTGTGCACACGTGGTTGGGGACTGTGGACGCACGTCGACGGGCGTGACCCCAGCTAGTCACTTGTTTGTGTTTACTTGTACGGTGTTCGCGCCTCGGGTAGGACCTACCACGTCAGGCGGGTCACCTGCGGTGCGGTGTAAGACGTCAGGGGACGCTACCGGCTGTGCTTCTAGTGGGTGGTACTCCTGTCGAGTACGGAGTGACAGACTATCAGTTTTCGTGGCCTTGACCTTCGGGTTTTCGGTCGTGTCGACCGTTAAGTCCTTCGGCTGTTTTGCCGTGGCGCGTGTGTTGGTCTTCGCGTCGTGAGTCTAGTGCTAGTGGCTTTACCGAGGTTCCGTCTTGTGGTGCGGTACCCGCGATCGGATGGTCGGGGTTGCACCTTGGACAGCGTGTCCAGGTTGGCTGTGTCCGGGGGACAGGCCTCTACGGCATGGTTGCCGTGTGTTGTTACTTTGGTAGGCGGTACTAGCGTGGTTTGGTGGCTTCGACGGTGTGATCGAGGTGCCTTCCGGTACAGTAGGAGTAGCTGTAGTGCCGAGTTTTGACCGGCCACCGGTTTGCTGTTCCTGCTGTAGTTGTAGCTCTCCTTTCCGCTACCGCCATTGTTTCCGGTTGGGGTTCTGCGAGATCCCTGCTGAGTCTCTGTTTTGGAGACTCATTCCATGCTTTTCAGGTGTTGTGGTTCTTCCTCGTGGTTCGAGGACGCGGAGCGGAGGTTCTCAGTTGCCAGCTTGCCGTGCCGAGTGTTCACTTGGCATGTGGTACGTTTTTACTGCTTTAGACTGTACTTTTTGTTGGACTGGACTCTGTTGTAGCTGTTGTTGTTCTTTCTTTCAGCTCGTTATTGTGGGTTGTCCTACTTTATTTCCTATTTCTTTGTGCCTCCACACTCCTTTTAGCCCTTCCGAGCCCTCCCGGCTCGTGGGTGGCGATGCGAGTCTCGGGTTATCGGGCCTTCCTGGTAATCGGATTCTCGGGTCGTCACAGCTGGTATCAGAGCGAGGTTTGTGGGCGTGCATAGGAATTCGAAATATTGCAGTGATCAGAGTCCATAAGGTCCAGTACAGTCGGCAGCTGGCATAGGGTTTTGTGCTTGTTTTTTTCCGCTTTGTTTCTCGCTTGAGAGCTTGAGTGCGCTGTGCGGCGCTGTGAAGGTGGTTGCTGTCCGCGGTTTTCGTGCCAGCATGGGGTCTAAGGATCAAGGTCGAGAGCCTTCTCCCTCATCGGTGGTGGCCCTGGTTGTGCTGCGTTGGGCAGAGGTTGCTGGCAGGCGTGAGCTCGCGGTGCTGCGTTCGAGGAATCTGCAGCGTGGTCAGGTGGCTGGTGCGGACTGTTCTTGGTTAAGTGGCCTTGAGCGTGCTCTGAGGGAGCTGCTGTCGGTTTTTGGTCACTCCAGCTTGAGGTTTGTCCAGCTCCTGAGGCGTTTTGATCGAGAAGTGTGCTCCGGTGAGCGGAATGTCTTCTCGGTGAGCTGCTGTTTCGTCGAGCCTGATGTCCTTGTCGTGCTCTGTGGCGTCAGAAATGACGTGTCGGTCCCGATTGTTTTATGGATTTCGAGGCAGGATTGGGCTGTGGTGTCCCAGTAAGTTTTTGCTCCTGCGTTCCTGTCAGTGGATGGGTTGTGTTCACCCTGGGGTTGGCTTGAGATGTGAAGGCTCCACGGTGAGTTCGGGACTCGAGGATGAGCGTTGGCGGTTGCCGGTTATGGCTCGTGTTGCGGCTCTTGGGTGCCGTGTTGCAGTTCGAGGAATTGCAGCGGTGATGCATCGAGAGATGCTGTGATTGTGGTCCGACGTGACACTCGTCGAGTGTGTCGGAGGCGCTGACATGATGGAAGCGATGGCTTTTCCTTGGTGTTGGATGGTGATGTTTCCAGCATGTGCGAGGCTTGAGGTCAGGTCGAGCGTGGAGTTCTTCCGTTGGTCGGGAGTGCGCTGGTTTCTCCATTGGTTGGAGAGATTGTGTTGGGCTAAGGTTCGCCGTCTTGCATTGCGTGTTCGGATTGGTTAGCCTTGTGTGCCATGAAGTCCGTGCGAGACGTGCTCCTTATCTTGGCAAGGCGGTTGCCTGTGAGAAGTTGTGCCCGTTCCCTTGTCGTGTAAGGGTGCTGGCGCTGTTCCGAAAGGACGAGCGCTGGTTGGGCGGCGTTTGCTTTCTCGACTGTGTGCGCGGATCTGAGTACGCAGCGGAAGCGTGGTGGGCTTGTGACCCACTAGTTCAGGATCGTAGCGTTGGTTGCTACGGGTGGATTCCTGAGTTCGCGTTCAGCATCGGAGGATGGGTTCCTCGGTGTGAAACGTGTTGTTGCCGTGCCGTTGCTCGTGGTATTATGGTTGTTGGCACTGGCAGGATGGAGTGTTGGGGAAAAGTGCTGACTAGTGCGCCGCATGAGTACCCTGTTCCTGTGAAGGAAGCTGAGTCAGGCGTCGATGTTGGACCTGGTCAGAGTCGGTGGCTTGGCGCCCGACTTGTGTTCCCAATCGTATCCTCGGATGAGATCGTCTTTTGAGGAAGTCGTCTCTGGCAGGCCGTGTGCTCCTGTTGGTTCTACGGTCTTGTCGGATTGTGACGGTGAGATGTTTCTTGCTTAGGGACCCGTGAGCACTGTCCAGGTGGTGTCCCGTGGCTCTGTGGTAAGGGCGTAATCGGCTTTGGCAGGTGTCCACTTGGATTGATCGAAGGATTTGACGAGACCAGATGGATGAGTGACGCCTGTGGGCGGAGGCCTTTTGTGAGGTGGGCGTCGGAGGATGGTCCTTGATAGGACGTTGGTGTCGCAAAGGTTATCCCTGGTTTGATGACTAGCATGGGGTGGTTCCCTATAAGTCTGAGTCCCGTGAGGTGATGACTGAAGACGCCAGGTTCTGTCATTTGGATTCGTCGTGCTCCCCGAGAGGGTCGAGCTGAGCGAGCGGTTAGTGACCAGTGGATGGTCTTTTCAGAGACAGAAGATGCTGGTTGTTGGGGCTCGAGCGTGGCGAGAGCCGTGTGCCAGCGAGACCTTTGGTGGTCGTTTCTGTGATGTGCCTTTCCGGATGGGATCTGGGCTTTGTCGAAGTTTGTCTTCTGACAAGAGTTGGCACAGTGTTATGTCCGGTTTTCGGCCTGCCATGTGTGAGGTGTTCCTTGGTGTTGAGCCGATGTTCTGGTTGCGGTCTGCTGAGATGACTGCTTGAGCTGGTGGAGGCTCTGTTTTGGTTGCTCCCTTGAGGAGGGTATGCGATCTGTCAGCTAGCTGCGAAGCTGTTGTGCAATTTGTCTGCCGACCATAGGTTGGATCGGTAGCTGTTGCTCGTGTCGAGGGTTGTGTTTCTTCGGTGAGCGAGATCGTGGCTGCGACGCCATGGTGGATTCTCGCGTTGACTGAGGTGATGCCGGACTGTGTCCTTTGGTATATGCCTGCTCTGCTGGCCAGTGTGCTCGGCGCGAGGAGCGAGGTGTTGTGTGTGATTGTGAGTCTGGCTGTGTTCCTCAGGATTCGTGTTTTCGTGAGAATCGAGGTTTTCTGTGCTAGGGCTCTGACAGCGTGTCAGTTGGTTCAGTGTTCTTCCCCTGGGACTCCGTGCTAGGTCCTGAATTTTGAGGACGAAATTTTTTTAAGGGGGGAGGGCTGTAATGCCCCGGATTTTTTTTTCGGATCATTTTAGCGGGTCTCGGAGTGTATTTTGTGCTTTACACGTATTTTTCCCTGATGTGCCTTCGGAACTCTTTGCAGGGCAAACCGTGGCGTTCTACGACTCCGGGACAGTACCACTGCGTTGTGTTCCTTCCGAGGATCGCGGAGGTAATTTTTCGTAATTTTCTGAATTTATCAAATTTTTGGGTTTTTCCTATATATACTAACCCTTTTCTCTCTCCCCCTCTCATTCTCTCTTTCTCACTCTCTCTCTTCTCTCACACCCTCTTTCTCCCCTCTCTTCTCCGGCGGCCGACGGAGCGAGGCGGGGGCGAGGCGGAGGCGACGCGGGTGAGGACGCGGGCGAGGATGGGCGAGTATCGAGGCGGTGGAGGCGCGTGGGAGCTCGTGGTGCGGTCGCGAGCCGGCGAGGGTTTCACGGCGTTTCTTCGCGGATCGGTGAGCTCGGGGCGCGAAATCTTCGGTGGAGGTAGGGTGATGGTTCCCCAGCTCATGCACTTCCTTTCCCGCGAGTTTCGTAGGCCGTGGTGAGCCGAGCGGGTGGAATCGGGGTTTTTGGGCAAAACCCATGTTTTAGGGCTTGTGGGCCGATCTCCCGTTTCAATGCGTTTTTGGCCGATCCGAGGCCGTAGATGCATGCTAGGGGCTTCTGGGGAGCTTCCCCCTTGTTTTCCCCCTCTCTTGTGGAGGTATGGGGGCGTGGGACGAGTTTTGGGTCGTTTCCCGCCGTAGCGTTCTCGTTTTGGGTCGTTTCCCGCCGTAGCGTTCTCGGAAGGAAGTGACGGTCCTTCCAGTGGCCGTCACTTGGTGTAACGCGCCTAGGCAGGGCCGTTACATTCCCCTTCTGTTGGCCTTTGGTGGTCTGTGGGTGTGACGGTCCCACGATAGACCGCCAGGTGCTGTGACGCACCAGGGCTAGACCGTTAGAGTCTCTTCCGTTAGTTTTCGGGTCAGGCGTGTGACGCACCAGGGCTGGCGCGTCACAGCCTTGTGACGCCCCAGGGTGGGTGCGTCACCTTCCCTGTTGCCCAGCTGAGGGCTGGGGGTGTGACGGTGCCCTCTGGACCGTTACATGCTTGTAACGCGCCCAGGGTGGGCCGTCGGAGCCGTTTTATCCGTTGGGGAGGGCAGCGTGTGTGACGCGCCGGGCCAGACGCGTTACATCCGTGTAACGCGTTGGGGCAAGCGCGTTACATCCTGCTTTCACGCTGAGAGCGTGAGGCGTGTAACGCACCAGGGCAAGCGCGTTACATTCGTGTAACGCGCTGGGCCAGACGCGTTACATCCTGTGTTTCTTTGGGGCAGTGTGACGGCTTGTGTTAGGCCGCCAGGTGGATGTGACGGTCTCGCCTAGACCGTTACAGCCCTGTGACGGTCTAGGGCTAGACCGTCAGGCTTTGTGTTGTTCCGAGGCGAGTCTTTGTGTTCTCCGTCTTGCTCCGCAAGGTGTGGATCCCCGGTCGACCCGGTTGGGACCCAGTGGTCGACCTGCGTTCTCGTGAGTGTCCCTGACACCCGTGGGTTTCTGTGTCCGTGTTTTGAGGGTGTCTGGAGGACCGTGTTATCTCGTTTAGCGTGCCCGTAGGGTTGAGAGTCCCGGTGACTTCTCGCGTGCTGGGCCTTCGTGTTACGCTCGATCGAGTCACCGTGTATCGGTGTGTGAGCGGTGGGGTCTCCCCCGCATGTCGTGGGTTTCTTTGGAAGGCGATTCCCATGTGGGCCATGTGTTGGCCTTGGACTGCGAGTCCAGTTATCCGGCCTGGGGCTGGAGGTTTCCCGCTTGCTTCAAGATGGGAAATCGTCGGGGCGGCTTGTGTGCTGCCTTGGGAATCGTGCTTCTGCGTTTTCCGTGTGGCCCGTGTGAGTGGCCTTAGTCCTTTGCGTTCCCTCTCCGAGGGAGTGGTCTTGGCGACTCGTGTGTTGTCTCGGTACTCGTGCTACCGTGGTTTCAGACCTAGAGATTGGAATAGATTGACGGCCTTGTGCTGTTACGTACAACGGTCTTGACCCCGAGTCCTGCGACTCAAGGACCGTTGGCTTTAGTGCGTCTAGAGGACTGTCCAGAGTCTAGTGACTTAGCGTCACTTGGGTTTTCTCGACTCTCGCGCAGGCTGTGTGCGTGACCGTGGACTGTATGTCATGTTTCTTCTCCGACTGTGGTCACCGTGTGACGGGGCCGGTACGTGGGTTGGTCGTCGGATTCGGACGTTGTGTTCCGTTGAGAGTCTACTCCTTCAGTGACCCTCCACTAGTCGTAGCCTACTAGTACGCGTGTGCTAGTTGCACCAGGGAGTGGTGTACGGGCTTACCCTGAGGACGGTTAGACTGGTTTCTGTCGGGCCCCTCGTCGTAGCCAGAGTCCGGCTGCGGGGGAAAACCAGTCAGAGGGCCAGACCTAGGACGCGTGGTCTGTGTGTGCACACGTGGTTGGGGACTGTGGACGCACGTCGACGGGCGTGACCCCAGCTAGTCACTTGTTTGTGTTTACTTGTACGGTGTTCGCGCCTCGGGTAGGACCTACCACGTCAGGCGGGTCACCTGCGGTGCGGTGTAAGACGTCAGGGGACGCTACCGGCTGTGCTTCTAGTGGGTGGTACTCCTGTCGAGTACGGAGTGACAGACTATCAGTTTTCGTGGCCTTGACCTTCGGGTTTTCGATCGTGTGGACCGTTAAGTCCTTCGGTTGTTTTGCCGTGGCGCGTGTGTTGGTCTTCGCGTCGTGAGTCTAGTGCTAGTGGCTTTACCGAGGTTCCGTCTTGTGGTGCGGTACCCGCGATCGGATGGTCGGGGTTGCACCTTGGACAGCGTGTCCAGGTTGGCTGTGTCCGGGGGACAGGCCTCTGCGGCATGGTTGCCGTGTGTTGTTACTTCGGTAGGCGGTACTAGCGTGGTTTGGTGGCTTCGACGGTGTGATCGAGGTGCCTTCCGGTACAGTAGGAGTAGCTGTAGTGCCGAGTTTTGACCGGCCACCGGTTTGCTGTTCTTGCTGTAGTTGTAGCTCTCCTTTCCGCTACCGCCGTTGTTTCCGGTTGGGGTTCCGCGGGATCCCTGCTGAGTCTCTGTTTTGGAGACTCATTCCCTGCTTTTCAGGTGTTGTGGTTCTTCCTCGTGGTTCGAGGACGCGGAGCGGAGGTTCTCAGTTGCCAGCTTGCCGGGCCGAGTGTTCACTTGGCATGTGGTACGTTTTTACTGCTTTAGACTGTACTTTTTGTTGGACTGGACTCTGTTGTAGCTGTTGTTGTTCTTTCTTTCAGCTCGTTATTGTGGGTTGTCCTACTTTATTTCCTATTTCTTTGTGCCTCCACACTCCTTTTAGCCCTTCCGAGCCCTCCCGGCTCGTGGGTGGCGATGCGAGTCTCGGGTTATCGGGCCTTCCCGGTAATCGGATTCTCGGGTCGTCACAGAAGCCCCCGGGCCGGGAAGGCTGTATTGCAAAGGGGTCTTCTTGGACAGTGAACAGGATTGAGGGTTTTATCAACATGCTGAAGGGAAAAGGGGGGAAACCCTCTCGGCCACATAGCTCTCGGCGTGGCAACGGCCGCGCCGGGAACCATTTACCCAACGCCTGCGCCGGGAAGGTGAAAGGGCTCAAGGCCAGAAAGGGTTTATGGCTTGATTACGATACTCTGTTCTAGAGATTTCTGGGATTTTTGGCTTGGATTGAGGCAGGATTTGGAGTGCAGAAGGGGATTACATGAAGGTTTCTGCTGGAGGGATACCAAGGGAATTGGAAGGCGAAGTGAGTAGATGAAATAAGACCCTCTCACAACGTCCTGTGAAGATTTTTATCTGTTTGCCGCCAGCCGTCTGAGGAGATCAAGAGATGACTGTCTCTGATCACCTGGACAAGCCCAATGGCATCGAGGAAACAAACCAGCGATGGAGGAACGACACAACCCTCGGCACTGGAATTCTAGGCCCTAATCATTCAAGAGTCAGAATGGAGGACCCAGGAGTCGAGGTCATCACTTATCAGAACCTCGTGGGGTTGCATTCATCTGCAGATTAAGCACATATCTCATAACCAGCAGTTCAGGGCACCGAGAGATTGATGTATCTGGTTCCTGAATGGCATAAAGGAGGGGCCTCGAAGGAAAACTCGAATGTATGTGGGGGATCTGCCATCGAGACAGGAGGGGAGAAGGAAACAGAACCCAATAACCCATTAGATGGGGGTAGGGGCCCTATCTTCATTCCTCTTCGAAGAACAGACTCATAGAAACGACTCTGAAACCCGAAGCGTCTGGACTATTGGTCATTCAGATAAAAGATATATACATAGAAAGACAGAGGGCAGAGCTTCGGTTGCCTAATATCCGGCACGGCAACTGTGACATTTCATTTCATCTCATTATCACCACTTACATCAACTGCAAGGCTGAAGCCGAGAAACAGGCAGAGGGGAGGAACGGAGGCAGGCAAGAAAAGAATTCTCGGTCATCATATGAATAATCAAAGTACGAGGACATAGACTATTACATACGGAGGAAAATAAAAGAAGAAAATAAACATGGGGGGGAGGGGGGGAGGGTGGAGCATTGACTCCACTCCCTCCCCCGAGCAGCCCACCTGGAGCTTTCTTCTTCTCCTTCTCTTCTTCTTTCTTTTCAGTGGGATCTCTCCTGGTTTTTCTATCTCTCTTCTTTTTTTTTCTTCGCTTTGTTTCGCCCCCTTTATCTCGAGAGGAAGAGGGTTTTTATAACACCACCTTCCCCCTATCGGCATGGTCATCTCGGCGCACAGTTGATGAGCTCCCGGCGCGCCTTATTCGGAGGTAGTAGGCTTCTCGGCGGCAGCTTCCGCATATGGGTCTTGTTGGGCTCTCGGCGCCACACGGCTGGGCCCATTTAGATCTTTTAGTCTTTTATGCTTCCTCATCAGTAAGCTTGAACTGTTAAAGCCGCTTAATCCGTCCTTTCATTCGTCAGTCCGGACATTAGCTTGGTCGGGGAGGACTTCAGCCGGGTGATAGCTTCAGTGACGAATCTTCCGTAATCCTGGTCTTGCAGGGACTTTCGGGATCTTTATCTTTCACTCAATCTTCCATTATGTCTCGTTTCAGTGGTTCTCTATTAGAGCCGGCCGTCTCTTCTTTTCTTCTTTTCTTCTTCTATTCCTGAAAACAAGATAACAAAAATAAGACATTTTATCAGAAATAAAGGTATTTTAGGGTTATTATTATTATTTCATCGCTGCTATTATTATTATCTTTATTTTAGGCGTCAACAAGGGGATAACCCCAGTGACTTGAGGAGCGTGGGGGTCAATTTCAAGTCAATGTCATGAAGGAGGTGGTAGAGAATCGCCTCACTCGCGGCTGCCTCTGTTAGTGTTGGTGTGCTACAGGTCAATTTCGGGTCGGGTAGGTCCAATAGTTGTACGATCTTGTTCATTATTAATAAAGTGATATTTGAGCGTAAATATGCGATTGTGTATTACTTTACGATGTCCGTAGGATATGTGGTTGTAAGGTCAACTCGAGATGGGATCTCGATTATGAGACGAACTTTACATGAACACATACCTTAAACTGTTCCTGGTTGGAGGGTAATCACTCGGGGACTTTGATTACCTATTAAACAGTACACATGATGTGTCAGTGAGCCCGTCTCATGGTCATTGGTGCGGGGCACCAACACATATGTGTAGGTGTATGTCCTTGGAGGATGTACACTGAACTGATCCGCTATTGGATCTTCAGATGGTTGATTATACCTAATGTCAACTAAAGATCCAACCGTCTCAGTAGCATCGTTGGTCCTTTGACTTGAGACATTGATCTGATCTTACACGAGGACTGGAATGGTTTAATTACTTGGCTAAGTGACTTTAACCATAAGTCATGAGTTGCCGAGTCATTAACCACTCCAGGATACGTGTGAAGATCATCAATGGTCAAGAGGGGATCGCTCACTGTCGGGTATATATCAGATAGTTAATGGGTCATGACATTGACGCTCCGTTAAATCCCTGGCAAGGGTCGTGTAAGTTCGTTTAGAACGGACGTCATACACTTTAAGGAGGTCATAGTCAAATGGCACGATCGAGGGTATAAGCACGATCATGGGGTTTGATAGAAACCATACCCTCGATCGTACCAGACTCATAGAAGGAGCGAGGGATTATATCGATGCGGTAACTGTGGACTTACAGGTACCATACATGCTGGTTTAAACCCGACGTCCTCTAGGATCACGCGGATTTGCTTGACCCAATGTGTTCGAAGGTTCAGAATGAATTAAACTATTATTCGGCTCTAGTAGAAGCAAATAATACGTTTAATTTACTTCTAATTAGGAATTAGAAGTTAATGGGCCTTAAACTAGAGTGACTATGGGCCTAGAGGATCACACACAATGGATTCTTGGGTGACGGATTATTATTATACAAATGTATGTATTATTTCCTTTTTAGTTCCTTTTGGAAAGGAGTATAAATGGAGCTTAATACATATGTATAATAGAAGAAAGGATATATATGCAGTTTCGATCTTTTGGAGCCCTTTTAGAAATGGTCAAAACTCTATATATATGGCATCCTACGTGAGCTCATTCGAACTCATTTGGCTTAACCAAGCATTAAGGGTTAAGAGAGGAGGATTAGCTCCTCCCCCTTTCCTCCCTCTTGCTCTCTCTCTCCAGAAGGTGAAAGGGTCGGGGAAGGTCCGTGCCGGGGGGGGGGGGTTACCGTTGCTGTGCAAGGATCCGTGTGGATCATCTCTAGAGGCCGTGCAGCTGTGCGGCTCGGTATTCTGTATCGGGCTTAGCGGACAGCGTCGTTCTGCACAAGGTGAAATACACAACCCGTAGTAAGGGGTTGGGTGATTAAAACACCGATTAGAGCACAGATCTGGGATTCCATAGCACCGGGATCGGGCAAAATAAAATTTTGTTATCCGTTGCGTTGCCCGATGATGCTGTTCGAAACCTTACAGTGGTATCAGAGCCATGTTGACGCTTTGGTCGGTGTTTTATCGTCGTATAGAACCATGCTTCAGTGGAATTAAATGTTTCAATTGTTATTGCTAGAAGGGGATGCTGGGCATCTCCGTTCTTCCAGGATGCTGGGCATCGCTGGAGTAATTTTTTAAAAAAAATAAATAAAAAAAAATTGCAGGCCCCGATTGGGCGCACTGCGCCCTGGGCGCACTGCGCCGTGTGGGCGGCGCACGCTGCGCCCGCGGGTCAGCGCCCGTGGGCGTTGACCCGCGAAGGAGGGCACCGCGGGCGGCGCCCGCAACGCCGGGGCGGGCGCAGCCCGCGCGCGGGGCGGTGCCCGCAACGCCGGGGCGGGCGCAGCCCGCGCGCGGGGCGGGCCCGCGTCGAATTTTTTTTATAAAAAAAATTACCTTTTAGTTTTTAATTTATTGTGATATGATTGTATATATATATATAATATATATATGAAAATACACAGTAAATTAAATAGAATTTTATCTCGTAGGTTAATTGTGTTATCTCAATAGTAAATGTCAAATGTTAAATTTTATTTAACTCTTTTGAATTTACCGAGGTGAGATAATTACTATTTATCTTGAGATAAAATGGTAATAATTGAAGTTACTTCAGTAAATTTTAATTTTTAAATTTTAAATTATTAGATAATTAGAAAATTTAAATTTTAAATTTTATTGAAGTTAAATGTAAAAAATTCAAATATTCAAATTTTAATTATTAAATATTTGTTAAATTTAACTTTTGAATTTTAGAATATTACTAATCGAGGATAATTACATTATTTTAAATTTACTTTAAAACAAAATTATTGGATAATTAATTTGAATTTATATTTATATTATTGACATGTTTAAAATTTGAATTTAAATTTAATTAGTGGATAATTAAATTTAAATTTAAATTTAATTAATTATCTCAATTAAATGTCCCTGTAGAAAATGATGGTTCGTTACATGATTTACTTTATTTACCTTGTATTGGCTTGTTTGTCTGTTTAATTTTAGTTAATCCTGCTTCGATTTTTAAAATTAAACAAACTAGCCTGTTTTTGTTTGCACATCCCATTTTTAAATTCAAAAGTAAGGATTATTTTCAGAAAATAACCATTAATTGATTTTATTTGAATGTGTTGACAAGTGATCATGGACTTAGATTAATGTAATTAATTGAGGTCTGCGAACCTCCTTTCTCTCTCTGTTAAAATTCTAATGTACTTCTATCTTCCTCCATTGTTGTACTCGCCCTAAGGGCTTCTGGAATTTTATTGATATGTAATTTACATTTTTCCGGCCTGCGTGCTGTGTAAAAGTTGTAATTAAATGCGGCGTCAGAGTTTGAAAGCGCGGAGCACACCCGACGAGGACGATCCAGCTGCTTCAGAAGCGGGCCGGATGCCTTAGTTACATTAGGGTTTAAGTCCATGATCACTTGCATTTTAATTTTGCATTAGATGCATTTATTTTGTGCAAACTACTAGGTACGGTAAATATATTGGATATATTTATATTACCACCTAGGGTGAGATCAAGATAAAATTAAATTCCCTCGCGATTAAATTTTAGATCTGGTAAGCGTGGCTCTAGGAGTCGTCGTGGCCCTCCATCATTATGGAGTGAATGAACGTCTTCATTTCATGGATTTGTTGTGCTTTCCACAAGGTCCATGAGTTTGGGGGAGGGATTAAACTCCAAGGCTCGACCTCAATAGGGTGAGGAATTGAACTCGACCTTGTTGTGCTTTCCACAAGGGTCGGGTCATGAACTCATTGCTATGTAGTAATGATGGTTAGATCTAATCGAGAATATCCTTTGTTATGCTTTCCACAAGGGGATGATTTCTCGGGAGGTCGAATATCGGATATTGCATTAGATGCAAGTGCCTGTTGACTGCCCTTGAGATGTTGTATGGTTTGTTGTGCTTTCCACAAGGTCGTACATCAGTCTCGTTGGGATTCCGACCCACTAGGTTGATCTCGCTGATCTCCCGTTCTATATACTGAGGGTCATATAGTCCGATCGAAAAATAGTGGGACTAACTAAGATAGAAAACCACATCTAAGTTAGAATTTGAACACATGCTAAGTTGTTTTTTATTTCTTATCCAGATTACAATGTCGTCGTCCAACCCCCTCTGCGTCATCTTGGATGTAAATAGATTAACTAGACCGAACTACTCGGATTGGCTGCGTAATCTACGCATAGTCCTTACCGCCGAAAAGATAGATTACGTGTTGGACACGGTTCATTCTGAGCCAGCTCCTGATGTCGACGAGGGCGAGTTACTGGCTTATGCCAAATGGTCTGAGGACTCCTCCCTTGCCCAATGTTACATGTTGGCCTCTATGGCTCCCGAGCTGCAGAGGTAATTTGAAAAGACTGATTGTAGAAGCATACTTCTCAATCTACGCCAGCTCTTCAGGGAGCAGGGTAGGATTGAGAGATATGATATCTCAAAAAGGCTTTTCAGGACACGGATGTCTGAGGGTTCATCAGTACAGGCCCATGTACTGAAAATGATGGAGTGGATTGAAAGACTCAATGCATTGGGGTTCAAGTTGGATCTTGAACTATGCATTGATCTTATACTCCAGTCATTGCCCGATTCCTTTTCTTCCTTCATCATGAACTTTAACATGAACAGGATTGAAGCAACTCTCCCAGAGCTGCTCAACATGTTAAAGAGTGCTGAAGGAACCATGCAGAAAGATAAATCATCTTCGTCTGTAATGATTGTTGGCCGGGCCAACAAGAAAAGGAAGGCCACCCAAATATCCACCACAAGTAACAAAGGGAAGGGAAAGAAAAGACCATGGTAAGCAACTCGCCAAGGTTGACAAAGGGAAGGGCAAGAAGAATGAAAAGAAGACAAATGTTTTCGATGCGGGAAACATGGCATTGGAAAAGGAATTGCAAGGCAATTCTAAATGAAGGTATTTTTGTCATAGACCTTAATTTGTCATATATGGAATCCACATCATGGGTATTGGATACTGGATGTGCATCTCATATCTGCAATTCTGTGCAGGTGCTGGCAAATAGAAGGCGGCTGGGCAAAAAGGAGATTGAACTGAGGATGGGCAATGGAGCTTTAGTTTCTGCCAAAGCTGTCGGGACTGCACGCCTCAGTTTACCTTCAGGAGTCATTCTGGAGCTGAATGACTGTTATTATGTTCCTAATATTATTAAGAACATTATTTCAATCTCTTGTTTGTATAACATTGGATATACATTGGCTTTTAATAGCACTGGGTGCTCTATAATGAATAATGGTTTGGTTATAGCCAATGGTTCATTAGTCAATGGTCTTTATGTATTAGATATACGTTCTAATGTTATGCAAGTTTCCAATGCTGATGAAGTGAATTCTGCATATCTATGGCATTGCAGACTTGGTCATGTAGGTGAGAAAAGAGTCTCTCACTTACACTCAAATGGGTATTTGAATTCGTTCGAATACAAGCCATTTGATACCTGTGAGTCGTGTCTCATGGGGAAAATGACCAAGGCTCCCTTTAGTGGACATGGTGAGAGGGCTGTTGACCTTCTCGAGCTCATACACTCGGATGTGTGTGGACCCATGTCCATGGAGCAAAAGGGGGTACCTCTATTTCATTTCTTTTATTGATGACTTCTCTAGATATGGCTATGTGTATTTAATGAGACATAAGTCACAAGCCTTTGAGAAGTTTAAGGAATATAAGAATGAAGTAGAGAAACAGACTGGCAAAAGTATTAAGGCTCTTCGATCGGATCGAGGAGGTGAATACTTGAGCCATGAATTCACTTCTTATCTTAAAGACAATGGAATAGTTTCTCAGTGGACTCCACCGTATACACCACAGCACAATGGTGTATCCGAAAGGAGAAACATGACCTTGTTAGACATGGTCCGATCCATGATGTCTATGTCAGGACTACCCTTGTCTCTCTGGGGCTATGCATTAGAGACTGCGGCTTATTTATTGAATAGGATCTCAAGTAAATCAGTTCCTTCTATACCATATGAGATATGGAAGGGCAGGAAACCAAATTTTAATCACATTAAAATTTGGGGGTGTCCTGCTCATGTAAAGAAGAACGAGAGTGATAAGCTTGAGTCGAGAACCGATAAGTGTAGGTTTGTGGGATATCCAAAGGAGACGTTTGGATATTATTTCTATCACCCTTCTGAGCAAAGGGTCTTAGTGGCCAAGAGAGCTGTATTTCTGGAAAGAGAATATCTACTCCAGAAAAATAGTGGGAGCCAGATAGAATTGGACGAGGTCCAAGAACCACAACCCATAGACACAAGCTCATTAGATGAGACTGTATCGGTTGATCCTATTCAAAGTGAAACACTGACACTACGGAGATCTGGTAGACTACCAAGAGAACCTGAGAGATATGTTGGACATGTCTCAGAGGGGTCCTCTAAGGTATGTATCGATGAGGATGATGATCCTCAATCGTACCAGGATGCTATCCGTAGTGCGGACTCCGAGAAATGGCAAGAGGCAATGGATTCAGAGATCCAGTCCATGTACACCAACAAAGTTTGGAACTTAGTTGATGTACCCGAAGGGAAGGTCCCTATCGGCTGCAAATGGATTTTCAAAAGGAAAATCGGTGCAGATGGACAGATTGACACATACAAGGCTAGACTAGTGGCGAAAGGATATCGTCAAAGGCAAGGCATTGACTATGACGAGACTTTTTCGCCGGTAGCCATGGTTAAGTCAATCAGAATCTCCTTGCCATTGCTGCATACCTGGATTATGAGATCTGGCAAATGGATGTGAAGACAACTTTTCTTAATGAAATCTGTCAGAAGAGGTGTACATGGTACAGCCTGAAGGATTCACCTCCAAGCTACATCCTAATAAGATATGCAAACTTCAAAGGTCCATTTATGGATTAAAGCAGGCATCTAGAAGCTGGAACTTAAGATTTGACGAGGCTGTCAAATCTTTCAACTTCATTCGGAATGAAGATGAACCCTGTGTTTACAAGAAGGTCAGTGGGAGCTCTGTGACCTTCTTGGTCCTTTATGTTGATGACATCTTACTCATTGGGAATGATGTAGGGATGTTGACATCAACTAAGTCTTGGTTATCCAAGACCTTCTCCATGAAGGATTTGGGAGAAGCATCCTATGTGCTGGGCATAAGGATCTATCGAGATAGATCTAAAAGGATGCTAGGATTATCCCAATCCATGTACATAGACACTATCCTCAAAAGGTTTAGGATGGAAAATTCCAAGAGAGGTCTTATTCCCATGAGACATGGAGTTTGCCTATCCAAGGGGATGAGTCCTAAAACTTCTGAGGAAGTGGCACACATGAATAAGGTACCCTATGCTTCGGCAATAGGGTCAATCATGTATGCAATGCTATGTACACGGCCTGATGTTGCCAATGCTTTAAGCATTGTCAGTAGATATCAGGCAAATCCAGGCGAAGAGCACTGGAAGGCAGTAAAGGGCATCCTTAAGTACTTGCGAAGGGCTAAGGATCTTTTTCTGCTTTATGGAGGAGAGGACCTACAGCTTAGAGCTTACACAGACTCTAGTTTCCAGTCAGATCCAGATGACTGTAAATCTATGTCTGGGTTTGTATTCATGTTAAATGGAGGGGCAGTCAGTTGGAGAAGCTCTAAGTAAGATACGACTGCAGACTCGACGACCGAGGCAGAATATATTGCTGCAGCTGAAGCTGCTAAGGAAGCAGTCTGGATGAAGAAATTCATCTTGGAACTTGGCGTAGTTCCCGAGATATCAGCTCCCATCCCATTATTTTGTGATAATAATGGGGCCATCGCCCAGGCGAAGGAACCGAGATCTCATCAAAGGTCGAAGCATATTCTAAGGCGCTTCCACCTTATTCGGGAGATTGTTGACCGTGGAGATGTGGCGGTAGAGCGTGTACCGTCAGAAGACAACATAGCAGATCCACTGACTAAGCCTTTGACACAGACTGTATTTGAGCGCCATCGGGATAAGATGGGCCTCAAAGTTGTGGGTAATTGGCTGTAGTTCAAGTGGGAGATTGTTAGTGTTGGTGTGACAGGCCAATTTCGGGTCGGGTAGGCCCAATAGTTGTACGATCTTATTCATTATTAATAAAGTTGTATTTGAGCGTAAATATGCGATTGTGTATTACTTTACGATGTCCCTAGGATATGTGGTTGTAAGTCAACTCGAGATGGGATCTCGATTATGAGACTGACTTTACATGAACACATACCTTAAACTGTTCCTGGTTGGAGGGTAATCACTCGGGGACTTTGATTACCTATTAAACCAGTACACATGATGTGTCAGTGACCAGTCTCATGGTCATTGGTGCGGGGCACCAACACATATGTGTAGGTGTATGTCCTTGGAGGATGTACACTGAACTGATCCGCTATTGGATCTTCAGATGGTTGATTATACCTAATGTCAACTGAAGATCCAACTGTCTCAGTAGCATCGTTGGTCCTTTGACCTGAGACATTGATCGGATCTTACACGAGGACTGGAATGGTTTAATTACTTGGCTAAGTGACTTTAACCATAAGTCATGAGTTGCCGAGTCATTAACCACTCCAGGATACGTGTGAAGATCATCAATGGTCAAGAGGGGATCGCTCACTGTCGGGTATATATCAGACAGTTAATGGGTCATGACATTGACGCTCCGTTAAATCCCTGGCCAGGGTCGTGTGAGTTCGTTTAGAACGGACGTCATACACTTTAAGGAGGTCATGGTCAAATGGCACGATCATGGGGTTTGACAGAAACCATACCCTCGATCGTACCAGACTCATAGAAGGAGCGAGGGATTATATCGATGCGGTAACTGTGGACTTACAGGTACCAGACAGGCTGGTTTAAACCCGACGTCCTCTAGGATCACGCGGATTTGCTTGACCCAACGTGATCGAAGGTTCAGAATGAATTAAACTATTATTCGGCTCTAGTAGAAGCGAATAATACGTTTAATTTACTTCTAATTAGGAATTAGAAGTTAATGGGCCTTAAACTAGAGTGACTATGGGCCTAGAGGATCACACACAATGGATTCTTGGGTGACGGATTATTATTATACAAATGTATGTATTATTTCCTTTTTAGTTCCTTTTGGAAAGGAGTATAAATGGAGCTTAATACATATGTATAATAGAAGAAAGGATATATATACAGTTTCGGTCTTTTGGAGCCCTTTTAGAAATGGCCAAAACTCTATATATATGGCATCCTACGTGAGCTCATTCGAACTCTCTTGGCTTAATCAAGCATTAAGGGTTAAGAGAGGAGGATTAGCTCCTCCCCCCTTCCCTCTTGCTCTCTCTCTCTCCAGAAGGTGAAAGGGTCGGGGAAGGTCTGTGCCGGGGGGTACCGTCACTGCGCAAGGATCCGTGTGGATCATCTCTAGAGGCCGTGCAGCTGTGCGGCTCGGTATTCTGCATCGGACTTAGCGGACAGCGTCGTTCTGCGCAAGGTGAAATACGCAACCCGTAGTAAGGGGTTGGGGTGATTAAAATACTGATTAGAGCACAGATCTAGGATTCCATAGCACCAGGATCGGGCAAAATAAAATTTTGTTATACGCTGCGTTGCCCGATGGTGCTGTTCGAAACCTTACAGCCTTCTCCTTGGACGGGGCCGGCAACGTATCGACTGTGTCAATCTGACTGAGGATGGCAAAGGCCCAATTGCTCGCTTGTCCGGCGTCGCCAACCTTAGTCAGAAAAATGAAACGCTCTGACCAACACTTGATGTTGGAGACAGTGGGGGAGAAGTGAATGGAGGTCCTCTTGTTCTGAGCACATAAGTAATAGGCAAGGACTTCAGAGGCAGGACAACGCCGAGCGCTAAAGAACTGACGGAAGAGCCAGAGGGTAGGGTGACACCTACGTGGCGACAAACGTAAGCGAAGGCGCAAATGATGCGCTAGGAGTTGGGCGACAACTGCCTAGTTCCAGACCATAAAAATGGTGGACTGACTCCAAGAAGGTGGGGACAGTAACACGGAAGCCGACCCTAAAAGCCTCTACAGAAACGCCAAGTCCTCCAGGGAAAACCCCCCCCTAAGAATTTATTCTTAGTAAGGAAGACGATGTCGACATCTATCAGGATTTAGAAAACATACCTGAGACCATGAACTACCCGGTAAGAGACATTTAAGTACAGGGGGCAGGGACCAAGACGGGCTCCCGCGGTGCTCAAGCATCAATTCCGGAGGCTCAAGCAGCAGGGGAGTACGAGCATCAGTTCCGGAGAAGGAAAACACGAGGGATGTCTCTGTAGGCTCCCCTCGTCCTTCTTATAAGGCCTACTGGGAGCGACGTGCCTACCTCGCGTAACAGACAAACGGTCGAAGGCTCAACTGCCACGGCCAGTGTACCCGGCGAGAAACCCAAATGTCGCTCCGATGTTTAATGTGTCCCATTTCTCTAGACGCGAAATGACACCGCCATGATGATGGCGACACCATCCAGCACGCAATAGGACCGCCTTGCGCACTAAGAAAAGCTACATGCGGTGAGATCCTCCGTGTCAGAGGATGAGAAGCTTCGCGAAAGCTCCACTGTGTTTTCTCCTCACCGGGCCTCATACACTTCCTCCCGAGCACCGATCACACTATATGCCCCAGAGTGGGGGACTAGTGAGGAGGGGAAAATGCGTCAGGCCCAACACGACCTAATAACATCAGGCCCATTGTGGCCCAAGTAGCCTGGCCCGTTGTTGCCCTCCCCAGCCTTCTAACGGCCCCAAGGCACGACCCAAGTGAGGCCTATCAAGGCTTGGCCAACCCATGGGAATGATCCCCACGTCCGTGCACTCCATGTGCCGTAAGACTCGCTAGTGGGCGAACGTTGAATCAGTCATTATGAGGCTTATCCCGTGGGGCTTCGTATCATGCCCCCGTCATGATGCCCGTCACGCTCCCCCTCCTATGAGAGTAGACGAGTGGGCAATGGAGGATCCCCACGATCGAGCAGGACACCAGTTCACTAACTACGTCAGCGCTACTAAGCCAGGGAAGAAGGAACCCCCCTCCTCCTGCGACTGGTATAAATAGGTCCCCAGACATATCTATAGGGAGAGGCAGACACACGCTGAGAATCACCCTCGCACACAGAAATGATCACATGCAGAGCAATATGCGGAGAGAGAGACAACCTCAGATGGGGACTCCACGATAAAGCAGGCAGGCAATACAGAGAAGACTGATTGAGGGTCCTTCACTTCGTTCTCCCAACTCATACTCTATCTTCAGGCATTGACCGTCTCTCCAAGCACTTTCCTCCTCTACGAGCACTCTCCACGCTTCACCTCCATTCTACATTCTCTATCTCCCCCCCTAAACTTTCTTTCTATTTCTCTCGCTCGTTAATGATTTAAGCATCGAAGGTTTTTTCCCTGAGATCACTCCCAAAGCTCCTTCTGATGATTTGTCTAGTGGTTACAGGTTTTCTCGAGTGATCGGCCGTTCTTCCCCAACAAATAAATCTTAAAAATATAGTACGATATGATGGAAAGATTTTCCAACCTCTACAAGATAGATACCTCACATAATTTTTAGGAAAAAATATCTTAATTACTGCACACCGTGAGTGTATAATAAGCTAAGGTGTATAGTAAAACAAACTCAACTTAGGCCGACTGCGATGTGATTCTATTATGTTGTATTTGGTAACGCGGTGGAGAGGGATTTCAATCATTGGAATCCCTGACAACTTCATCAACATTTCCAAATGAGACAATGAAGTCTTGATTTGCGCTTCCGATGGATTCTCAGAGGCGAGAGAGTGTACACACAATAAATTCAAAAACTTGGAATTGACAGAAGCTCCAGGGAAGGAGCTTCCCAACCGACGGCGCAAATTTTTACTACACCCTCGTCGTTTGCCCCTCCCCCCAACCCTCTGTGCCTGTCAGAGCCGTCGAAACTGGCATAGTTCGTCACGTGAAGAAGATGAACATTAATGCTACATTATCGTGATTTTTACTATAGTATATGCCATAGCATTGTTAAAATACTATTCATTAAATAAAACGGTTACATGAGGGGGTAAAAAACTAATTAAAATCCTCGCAGCTAAAAAAATCTACTCCCACCCAAGATCGTCTCATATCACCCAAATGAGATTTTAAAAATTAAAAAAAAAAGTCTTTGACATGTGAGACGTGTTTCAAAAATGTGGATTTTGTAATTTTCTAAAGCAGTCCACGCGTTTCCAAACGCGGCCTAAGTCCGTCTCGACGACGGTCTGACACGGCTCCAACACCAACTTCCCGTTTTATACTCCGTTGACGTCTGCACGTACGCGTCCACGTACTACGAGTCTACGAATGTGCATCGACGATGTGTGCTGTTAAATTAAGGAAGTCGACGTAGGCATGTGCTGGAGCGTACAGAACCGACGCCGAGCAGCAACAAGGTAGAGATACCCCGTGATGGCGATAAGTATCCCAAGGTTTAAATTAATTAATCCAGTCCCCTCACCCATAACCCACCTGTCCACTACAAACGCCGCAGTCTTGCGTCACCGCGTGACTCGGGAGCAACTTCCACCGGCGAGACACGACAGCGACCCGACAGCTTTTGCCCGGCGGGAACCACCGCGTGGCTGAGAGCGGTCTGCAGCTGGGCACCCGCCCCCCCCCCCCCACGGGTTTCTTTAGTGGACCGTAGGGGGAGGGTTGGACGGGCACGGACGCAATGACATCCATTAGCCTTTTTTGACGTCCCTGCTTCCGTCACCGGAATATCCCCTCCCTGAGAAGGAGCCCGCCTCGCTACCTGCTGGCCGCGGGGAGGTTGGGGTGTTGCTGAGGAAGAAGGGATTGCCGACCGCCACACGATTAGATTCATCGGATGGAGGTGAGATATCGGACGCACTCGCCCGCCGCCTGTCGGTTGCGCGCTGGGCATTCTTGAACGACCCAAAGATGGCGGACAGGGGCCGCAAAGGGATTTTGGCGGCTCCTGACGAAGCCCAAAAGACGGATTATTTCCCGGCATGTGAACATCGTTTCTGCATCGATGCAACGGCTCCGAAGTATGTAAAACGTTATATGAAACTGCGCGCTGGGCGTTCTTGAACTAAATATTTTATATATTATTATCTTTATCTAATTTATTTTATACGCCCCTGAAAGCTTTTGGAAAAGACCGATATATCCCTAAACCCTCTAAGGTACATTTAAACCTACTATTTGTATGGCCCTAAAATTTAAGGAGGGTATAATAATTATGGATGGTTGATTTCAAGGTATAATTGTAAATTAAATAAAGATAGTAGTATATGAGTTATGTATAAAATTTTTTAAAGATATAAAGATAATTAACCCCATTTTTAATTTTATTCTATAGAGTCATCTTTTGCACCACAGCGTCGCGTCCAAATATCGTCACAATATTTGCAGTTTGTATGAGGGTTTTATAAATCAGTCTCAAGGAGGGTAAAATCCATGAAGTGCGGTGCGGCCCATCAGCGCCAGCCCCACGATGGCCCGACCCAGTCATGCCTGAGACAAGTTGCCCGACGGTCCATAGCCTAAGTCGAGCAGCCCGGCTGAGGCCCACGAAGGATTCATCAGCTCATGAGAAAGATCAACGCGAGTATCTCGAGCGCCGAAAAATTTGTCAGCAACTGAATGTTGCCTCCGCCATTATAGACCCCTCTCCGGCAGGGACGAGGTCACGCCCATAGTGCCGAGATTCTCGCCACGAGGGTCCTCTTCCTGAATAGGCATGTGCACGATGGGTAACTCTCCCCACGATCAAGGAGGTATTACTCCACGACCTATGCCCTTTCCCCATTGAGGAACGGGTCCTCACTGTAATGACAACCTGTATAAATAGGTCCCCGATCAGATGCACATGGGACACATACACATACACACAGAGATAAAGAGATACGCGCACACATAGACTCAAACAGATAGAGACAGAAACGTGCAGAGAGAGACAAGATTTATGCCCATCGCTCCAAGCACTCCCAAGGCTCTTGAGCACGCATGACTCCAAGGGACATGACAGTGAGTACGGACGATTATGGCAGCAACAACCCAAATATCATCACGATTCAGAGAACAATAGTCCATTCTTCCCATCGTACTCATATCCTCATGGTTATCCTTCAATGCCGCAATATACCGAAGGATACGGTCAGTTGTCAGCTGCGCCGCTGCCTGTCGTATACTCACAGGGTTCCCAAGAGTATGAACACTACGTATGCATGTATTAGGAGAACTATCCAGATTCCATGGAATATGAAGACTACTTGTCTTATTTGCACATCACGCATAATGTTAAATTGTTTGGAGATGAGATGTGGCCGAGTTTGAGCACATATGATTAGGAGTAACTATAAAGTAATCATTTATTTCTTCATGTATTGACTTTTGAACTTCCCTTCAAGTTACTAATACACAACTGTTCAACACTTGTAGGTTATTAGGGATAGACGACGCTACCTTGCGTGGGAGCATGGGTACATTGTTGAGCGTGATCGACATGTGCACTGTTGATATTGTGGACATCGCGTCACCGACATACATAAATTTACAAAGCACCTCGCAGGAGTGGGACGAGATTATCGTGCATGCTCCTTAATTCTAGAGGATGTCCGAGATTACTTTCGAACACAGTTACATGAGGGATATGTTTCTCGCAGTAAAGCTAGGGCATCGTCTTCCATGTCTAGGATTCTCCCACCACAACATCGGGTCGATCAGGATCTTCCTCCACGTCCAGGGTCCGAGCACTACTAGCACTAGTCCCACCAGTAGCAGATGATAGACATGCATGTATAGATGTAATTGGAGTTTTTTTAGAGGATTTCATGTACCCTCCACCGCTACACATGACCCATTATTTGTGCATATGATTACATATTTTCATACTCACCCACGTGCACCTCCACCCACTAGGATAAAATTACATTATACAGGTCACGAGTCTCATGTATCTGATTCTGATTGAGATACATGATTCACAGATGAGTCACTTTCGACATTTTATATTTTATGAGTGGAGTTGAATGATATCATGAGTAAAATTAACTATGTATATATTCACTTTAATTTATATTTTTTTCTTCAAATATGTTGTTTAATTGAGAGGTGTAATAAATTATTACGACAAATAAGATATTAATAATTTAATATACACAATTATATTTAGTTATGTGTATAAAATTATGAATTCTTATTGTTACATAATAAATTTACTAATACGTATGTAATCATATTTGTATCTTAATAATAGTTAGAAGAATAAGTAAAATTAATTATATGTAACTTAGTATGAATGTATGGTCATAAAAAAAGAACAATACATTCTATTATTCTTTGGATGAATATATTATTTTACAAATTAAATGAATTAATATTAAAATTTTATTTTTAAAAACTTACAAAAAAATAAAATTTAAAAATAATTAAAAAAATAAAAAATGACACCCTTCAACTAATATCAATACAGTGCCATACCATCAATACCGTCCCATATCAAGTCATGTATGGTAAGTAAGGCTGATTTGACAAACCTTGATTTGTATATTTACTATGAACCTTTTTACTTATACCACATATATTCTAACTTTTTACATACTTATCTCTAATATGTTCAAAACAGTTGTAGGGATTTGCTCGTGGTCCAAACACGGTTAACTCTAACTGAATCTAGTTAAAAAGTTTTAATATTATATATATTTTTTAAATTCACTAAAATTTTACACATATATCTCTAATTTCATTAGAATTTATATAGAATCTACTTAACATATTCGGTTAAAGTTAATGTCCTTTAGATGGAAAAGTATAATTACAATTGATTTGAATATGTGAACATTAGAGCAAGGTTTGTTATGTGCCGATAAGAAAAATATATTTACTTTGTCGTACAGATATGTGCCGATAAGAAAAATACTTACTTATAAATATATACTATAATAAATGTATCATAAAAATTCAAGTGCGACTAAGTTGGCTAGAGTGTTTTGTGTATTTTGTCTAGGTCTTATGTTCAAAATTTACGAAGGTTATTTTTATTACCTATTGTATTCTTTAAAAAATTAAGAATATTTTCACTAAATTTTTTTAATAAAAGTAAATAAAATGTTAAATAACAAAAATTATAATTTAGAGGGTTTCATGTCTTTCTTATTAGTTTCTAAAAAATTTAAAATCACTATTATCTCTCTCCATAAATTAAAATTTTTTTGTCGTCGTCTGCAGTCTCTCTCTTCTCTCCGTTGACAACGTTGACAGGTTCTTATCCGTCGTTGTAGCCGTCGACACGAGTCATTATTTTTTAATCTTAAAAATAATTATTTCACTTACTAATAAAAATGATTTGCTAACTTTTAAATTTTAATTAAAAATTTTAATACTCTTTTTAAATATAGTTTTTAACAAATCATAATATATCTACTTAACAAACCTAATAAAAATAACTTAAAATAAATGAGATAGAAATGAATAGTGTTAGGATATCGTAATGTTTAATTTTTTATGTTTTACTAATAAAATAAAATAAAAATATTTAAAAAAATCATTGAGATTACTAATTAAAATTTAAAATAAAAATTATTTAATTTTTAAAAATTAAAATAATAATAATAACAACAAAATTGTGAAAATTGTGAGACTCGTAACAAAAACACTCACAAATGGAACAGATGACAATCGACCAACTAAGTCACTAAATAAATTTCTTATAAATTATAAAATATAATAATTAATAATTAAAATATTTAAGTAACGTACTAATTATGTATAAGGTATCGATCATGTTAATCTTTAATTAATACGGATCGATACGTGCGAAATACGTCATAATTATCAAAACGTTGATACACATCGATTATATAGATCTCTTATTACGATGCGTAATGATAAGCTGCGTATTAGATATATATATATATATATTATAATTTATTATAAAGTAATTTATAATTTATTATAAGATTTTAGAAAGGGTGCGGATCCGCAGTGGACACCGGTCACACCGCACACCACTCTTCTTTAAATATCGGCGTCGGTTTGGCGACGGTCTACGTGTATGTCAACACGTGTGCGGGGAGCAGACGAGATATTCGCGGGGAGCGAAGCACTGCGCATCCAGAACCCAGGCACAGGCCACAGTCGTCGCGCAGACCACGACGCGACACCTGGCATTGCCTTCCCCAGTCCGCCCTCCACCCCACGAAGTGAGCGAAGGCTCCACGCTCCCTCCTCCCCAGCCCCACTCCACTCTCTTTATAAACCCCCTCTCTCCCCCTCCCTCATTCCGCATCCCAGCAATCCCCTCTTTTCTACACACAAAGAGGTGTAACGAAGAGTAGCGAAGGAAACCCACTCACCAACCTTCATTCGATTCACGTCTGCAACTTTCTTTCTTGTCCCAGCGACCCAATCTTTTCTTTCCCACAAGAGCAAACAGAGAAAGAACACAGCTACTTCGATTTCTTGGAAAAGAATGGAAGGCCTCACCCTCACGGGCACCCTCAAGAGGGCCGCCGCCGAATTCCCAGACCGCCGGGCCATCTCCGTCTCCGGCAAGCTGGAGCTGACCCACGCGCGCCTCCAGAGCCTCGTCGAGGAGGCCGCCGCGGTGCTCGTCGCCTCCGGCGTCCGCCCCGGCGATGTGGTCGCCCTCACCTTCCCTAACACCGTCGAGGTACGTAAATAGCGATGCCAACGCCGTTCCATCTTTCTCCAAAGCGTTTTGATATGGAATGGTTGGTTCTGACGGTGCTCCTCTGTTTTCGTGTTAATCTGCAGCTGGTGATCATGTTCCTGGCGGTGATCCGGGCCCGGGCAGTGGCCGCCCCGCTCAACCCGGCGTACACCAAGGAGGAGTTCGAGTTCTACCTCTCCGACTCCGAGTCCAAGCTCCTCCTCACCAACCCCGAGGGGAACCACGCCGCCCAGGCCGCCGCCGCTTCCCTCCGCCTCCCCCACGCCACCGCTTCCCTCCCGGGCTCCTCCGCCTCCGTCACCGTCACGTCCTTCTGTATCCTCTCCGAGACCGGGGCGGAGCGTGAACCTTCGCCGGACATTTCCGCGGTCTCCAACGAGCCCTCCGATGAGGCGCTCTTCCTGCACACCTCTGGCACCACCAGCCGGCCCAAGGGCGTCCCCCTCACCCAGTTCAACCTCGCCGCGTCGGTGCAGAACATCAAGTCGGTGTACCGCCTCACCGAGTCGGACTCCACGGTGCTCGTCCTCCCTCTCTTCCACGTCCACGGCCTCCTCTCCGGCCTCCTCAGCTCCCTCGCCGCCGGCGCCTCCGTGGCCCTCCCGGCCGCCGGCCGCTTCTCCGCCTCCACCTTCTGGCCCGACATGCGCGCGCACGGCGCCACGTGGTACACCGCCGTCCCCACCATCCACCAGATTCTCCTGGACCGCCACGCCGCCAAGCCCGAGCCGGCCTACCCGCGGCTCCGGTTCGTCCGGAGCTGCAGCGCGGCGCTGGCGCCCGTGATCCTGGAGCGTCTGGAGCGGGCCTTCGGCGCGCCGGTGCTGGAGTCCTATGCCATGACGGAGGCGTCCCACATGATGGCGTCGAACCCGCTGCCCGAGAGCGGCCCACACAAGGCCGGATCGGTGGGGCGGCCCGTAGGGCAGGAGATGGCGATCCTGGACGAGGACGGGGTGCCGCAGCCGGCGCACGTTAACGGGGAGGTGTGCATCCGGGGGCCCAACGTGACCAAGGGCTACAAGAACAACCCGGAGGCCAACAAGGCCGCCTTCCGGTTCGGGTGGTTCCACACCGGCGACGTGGGGTTCCTGGACGCCGACGGCTACCTGCACCTCGTCGGTCGGATCAAGGAGCTCATCAACCGCGGAGGCGAGAAGATATCGCCGATCGAGGTCGACGACGTGCTGCTGTCGCACCCGGAGGTCGCCCAGGCCGTGGCTTTCGGGGTCCCCGACGACAAATACGGGGAAGAGGTGAGGATTTTCTTCCGGCCCCTTCTGCCAAGAGGGAGGACCACAAAGCGAGCACGTCTGGAAATGTTGCGACTGGACCCAGAAAATTTTCCATGCTGATGCGTTTTCCGTGAATTTTTGTTGGCAGATCAACTGTGCGGTTGTTGCGAAGGAAGGGGTCAAGCTCGAGGAAGGGGACGTGGTCAGCTTCTGCAGGAGGAACCTGGCGGCCTTCAAGGTCCCCAAGAAGGTGTTCGTCACTGACACGCTCCCCCGGACGGCGACGGGAAAGATCCAGCGGCGGGTGGTGGCCGAGCACTTCCTCTCCCAGATCTCCGCCGCCAAGGTCCCCAAGTTCGGGGCGTAGGCCACTCACTGGCGCCGGAGACGGAGTCCCGTGGTCGGGGTCTCTGGACGGTGGCATCCCGCGTCGGGGTGCCACGTCGTTCCGACGGCACGTGCGAAGGAAGGAGGGAATCACCGGGAAGGGCTCACCAAATCAAAGGGCGTTCCAAGGCTGACGCTGATGTTTATTATCAATCAGTGGCAGTGGTTACCGATTTATTTCTAGAATAAGTCTACAAAAGGAACATTTGTGATCGTACTTCACTTAAAGTGAATAGTGATATTTATTGGCAGTATGTATATACAAGGAAAATATATTTAGGTGTGGGCTTACCATGAATTTCACAGTTGATGTACGGCTCTGTGCGTGTGCCACGTAGCAATGTAAGTTTGAAGTTAAAATTCTTAACTAAACATGTAGCTCTACTCTACCATCTTAACCGAGTATAACTGAGGGCATATATATATAGAGAGACGATCAGGTGAAGGTCACGGCATCAGATGACGTCGGCACCACGTAATCATCTCCTATATATATATATATATATATATATATATATATATATATATATATATACTCTCCTTGCACCAAGTTAACTTCGCGTGCATTCTCTACTAGGCAGGTGCCCTCTTTCCCTAGATCCACGGCTCCTCCACATGATCGTTGCTCGTGTCTGAATGTGTAAATGAAGCCAGAGAAAAGCGAAAACAGCATTACGTAGTTGACATTTAGGATGTTTGCTGCACCAAGCGCGTTTATCTTCTATCTTCTGTTGTCCAACAGCCAGCTGTTTGGACGTTGAAAACCAGCCATCGGCAATCAGGTAGATAACACGCAACCTTTTCTTACTTTTGACTTTCGGTTCGAAACTTCCACTTCAAAGATTTTACGAAAATATTTGATACGTAATATTTCTGCTGTTGGAGGCCCATTTCCCTTTAGGGTTTGTTTGTTTGTTCATAAATTAGGTTGCTTTGTTTTACAAATTTTTTCAGGTGTGTGTTTGTTTGTCTACATTCGCGAAGAAAAAAATTGTTGAATATTAATCCCCACAAATAATCATATTTTCTTATTAATATCTCAAACATAATTATTTTTTTACTCTCTATAATCTTCGTTATTTTCTTTAATAGTCATTGTCATTCTATTCAGTAACCAGAGTGACACTATACCTGGGTTAAATTAACCCCAATATAGTAAAAGATTAAACTATCCTTAGTTAAGATCTCTCTCTCTCTCTCTCTCTCTCTCCAAGACAGAGTGGGGCGGCTCCAACGAGGAGGTGGTGGGGGGGGGGGTGGTTGTAGGGTTGGGGAGGGGGTTTGCAAGGTAGAGGAGGTGGGGGGGCTACGATCGACTGGCAGGGTAGGAGGGTCTCACATGCTGGTAGGGTGGGCTTCAAATGTGGGGAGGGGGGCTCCGATGGGGAGCTTGGGGGGTGGGCAGTGGGTGTTGCAGGGTCGGGGAGGGGGGGCACTCTAGTTGGCGACTTGGCGGCCACACTGTGCTCCGACTGCGGGGAGGGAGGTGGAGGGTGTGCCGGCTCCGATGAGGAGGTTGGGGGTGGGGGTGTTGCAGGGTCGAGGAGGGGGGATGCTCCGGCTGGCGAGCCAAGTGGGGGATCTAGCCGACGGGCACGGTGGGCTCCAGTTGTGGGGAGGGACGCTCTGAAGGGGAGGCTACGAGTCATCACTGTAGCAGCTGGTCGACGATGATCAGACCGATTTCCAACGTGTTTACATAGTAAAGAGGTGGATCCATCGTCGAGAAGCTTGAGGAGGGGAGTTTGATTGGATTCGAAGTATTTCGAGACCGATTTGAGTTAAGGGAGGGGCACTATCGGCCTGGTGAGGGGTTGCAGGCATGGAGGAGGTGGCTACCAGGGTTGAGGCGCTCGCTGAGGGGGGATCTACAAGTGGGGGGCCGCCAAAGTGGAGGAATAAATGGGCTACCCAGATGAGGGTGGGGAGAGGATGGGGTGGACTCAGACCGAGTCGACTCGAGTCGCATGCGGCTCGGGCGTACCGTATCAGATCAGGTCCCTATACGATACGAATTACCGAGTTGACGAACCTTGTTATAAAATAGTCATCGTCATCCAAATAAATATGGGTGTCTCATGGAAGCATTAAATACTTATTTTTCTAAATATGTAGACTCTTGAACTTACTTGATCGTCAAGGAATTATCCCCCTAATCTCTCCGTGGCCTATGATGCATATACGTTCTTATAAGACTTGGCTGCATCAATTGTTAAGAAAAACATGCGATCTACATAATTACTCAAAATCGCTATCTATAAGCACTTGTGTTAAATACTTCTTCGATTGAAATGAAAGACAAAATAGTTTCCAAACCGAATGTTTTATCAAACATATGGATAGGAGTAAAATGAATCGGTTCTAGAACACCGCGTCCCCACACATTCGAATAAACCAAGAAGAACGCCAATAACGGACGCTGCTTGTGGAGCTCCAACACGTGAGGCCTCCCCTAATTAATAATCCAACTGATACAAAGTAAGCATAGTTTGCATTAGTCTAGTGGCGATTTGCACGTCTTGCTGTATCTACTAAAAGAAAAACACTTGGCTTTTCCCAAACACTCTTATCTGCACTATCTAACTCCACCGTGTAATATAATTTCCCTGTCCTACCGACCAAAAGAAATAGAAAAATACCCTCTCACCCTCACTTGGAAGGGGAAGAGGAGGTGAAAATAGAGATGAAGAGGGAGACCCGGTGTCTCTTCGTCGTGGCCCTCTCCCATCTTGCAAGTTACAACCATCTCATTTGCGAAAGGAAAGAGTCTGTCTACTTAGCTTTCGAATAAAGTTGTATGATTATTAAATATTCCTAATTCTGACTTGTTGCTAATTGGGCATTCGGGCATTTGAGGGACCCGGCAGGCACGCACGTCCAAAGTTAGTGGGAAAAAAATGAAGGGATGGTTATTGTAAACTGAGGAGGGGAATGCTCGTCGGGCCGCAAAAGGGCCCAAAGTCGCTTGGCCCAGAATGACCCAGTATCATCAGGCCGATTGTCGACTTGATATGTCCCGAGACAGATAAACTAAGGCAGGTTGAGCCTTGGCACGCCTGCCATGGCCCAACTAGGGCTCAACAAAGCCCCGTCAGCCCGTCGGAGGTATCACGGGATGCGGTATGAGCGCCGTAATCCGTCGCAAAGGCACATTTGCGACGGATTGGGGGCGCAAAAATTTTGTGACGGATTAATTTCCGTCTGAAAATCCGTGAGAAGACACATTTGTGACAGATTGTCAGACGGATCCGTCACAAATGTGGCCGTCATAAATTCTTGGTCATAAATTTCTGACAGATTAAATTTTCCGTCCCAAATTCCGTCTGAAATTTGTGACGGAATATTTTCCGTCACAATTTCCGTCTGAAATTCGGTGTGTAATTGCAAATTTCAGACGGGATTTCCGACGGAAAAAAATCCGTCACAAATTTCAGACGGAAATTTCCGTCTGAAATTTCCGTCTGAAATCCCGCTTTTTCTGGTAGTGGGGAAAGACGCCGACGTCGTTATGGAGCCCTCTCCGGGGACGTTTGAGTCACACCCGCAACGTTAAGATCCTCGTCACAGGACCTCTCTTCCCGAATAGGTAGGTACACAACGGGTAACTCTCCCCACGATCAAGAGAGCGTTATTCCACGACTTACGCCATTTCCCCCATTGAGGAACGGGCCCTCACCGCCATGACAATCCATATCAATAAGTCCCCGATCAAATATAGGGGAACACAGATATACAGAGATTGAGACACGCAGAGAGAGATGAAGTCTTCCCGACTTCGCCCACCACTCCGAGCCATCTCCAAGCTCTCCGAACACCCTCCGGACTCCTCGAGTACTCCAGGAGCCCTCGTTCGTACACACAGGCTTGTCCACTCCCCTCTTAAGCTCTCTCTCCCCTCTCTCCTCCTAATAGTCCTCTCCAAAGTATGTTCCTAACTTAAGCGTCGGAGGGTAGTGTTGGGAATAAACAGTGTGTAGGGACAACATCATGGCAATAAACGGACCACAGTAGATGCAATGCAAACCATAGTAAAATTACATAAGAGGTTGATTCAAATAAGGACAACCAAGAAGAATCAAACATAAGCATGATTGTTGAACAATTAAGTATGAAGGAATAATCAATTATATCTATCTAAACAACTGGATTAGTAGAAGCGCCTCAAAGAGACTCCCCTTAGAGAAGATATCGCCCCCACAAACACGGTGCGATAGATATAGCGATCTTCCCCCAGGATACGACTACTAACACAAGAAACTTAAGCGCACTCTTAAGAATCTTGTAATAATTACTACACGAAAAACCTAAATCGCTTCTTTTAAAAAGGTTAGAAAGCATGCACCGAACACCGAAGAACAAGAGCTGCAAGTGTCCGTGAGCGTGCACAGCGACGAAGACGGTGGCGAACGCACGGGACGAAGACAGCAGCGATATCCGCGGGATGGCGCAAGGAGGAGCCGGAGACGAGAGCAAGAGAGCGACGTTGCGAGCGGTTCCTCTTTGAAGTCGAACAGACACGAAAAAGAGTAGCAGTAATTAGGGTAATCCTAATTACTCTCCTTATGTGCCCCACGCCCGCGACGGTTCGTATCCGAAACGATAAGTTCGGAAACCCCTCTTTCTCTCCAAGGAAAGGATAGAATAGCAAAAAGAATTCCAAAAAGGTGCCAAGGCAAGCCGGCTGGACCCACACCTCACACACGCGCGCCCGCCCAGCCCGGCCCGGCCCGGCGCGTGCGTGCGTGTGATTGGATCTAGCTTACCTCCACTATGTCTATAAGACATAGTCCATGGGGTCCTAGGAACTATAAGGTCCCCTCACCTCTTTGTGTTTTCCAATGTGGGACTAATATCCCCATACAAAACACAACACTTGAGGTAGCACCCTTATGGAAAACCTTTGAGTTTCCCTTCCTTAGATTTACTCCCAACCCCCCTTCAACCTAACATTCCCCCACAAACTCAAGGTTTGATAAAAGGGAACAAACAGAAGAGATATGAACAAATCATGCTTTCAGTAAAGGTACCTTTCGGGTTTGAACCTTCACCTAAGTGTTCTAATTTTCACCCCCCACAGGATCGAAGTGAATTAAATCTTGAACTTGATCCTTTATGTGAAGGGCTACTTATTAGAAAACAACATGAAATAAGGTTCTATTGGTAGCAAAAAGTAACTGGCACTTTAAAGGCCATGTGCCCAATCCTGTTTCATGAGTACTTTCAAGAATAACCCAATTCTTTAACTGCGGCCTCACAGTTGTACTCATATAGGTGGGCTTCTCCAAGGATGCACTGCAAACATCCTGCCTTACCAGGCTTGAACCCATTAAAAGTATACAACTTAACCTTAACTTGCAGTAACAGGCACTAGATTGTTTAGGATTACAGGGGAGGAACTCAGATACAAAGTATCTATTTAAACAAGTGCCTTCCAGTCCTCTCAACAGCTTGTTATTACCACATTGAACCTTCTTTGTAGGATCTCTACTCAGATAGGTTGGGTTGCCACTGCAGGAGAACAACTGATGGGTTTCAGTCTCATCCCCATCCTAAATTTTTGGACTTGACTCTTGTTAAGTCCTTTAGTCAGAGGATCAGCTATGTTGTCCTTGGTACCAACAAAATCCACAGCTATCACTCCCTGAGACACTAATTCTCTTACAGACTTAAGTCTGAGTTGAATATGTCTCCTTTCTTTTTGGTTGTACTTTGAACTTTTAATCTTGGCAATTGTGGTCATATTATCACAATGCACAGATATCGCAGGTATAGGCTTACTCATCAGAGGGAGTTCAGAAAGAAGACCCCTGATCCATTCAGCCTCCATACCAGTAGTATCCAAAGCACACAACTCAGCCTCAAAAGTAGACCGAGACAAGATGGTTTGTTTAGTTGACCTCCAGGCAACTACACCACCTCCCAGGGTAAAGACATACCCTGTGACACCATTGCTCCCTGAGTTTTCAGCTATCCAGCTTGTATCACTATATCCCTCAAGTACAGTAGGGAATTTCTGAAAATGCAAGCTTAGGGTCATGGTACCCTTTAGGTACCTCAGCACCCTATCTAAGCCTTCCCAGTGAGTATGGTCAGGACAGCTTGTGTATCTACTGAGTTTAGACACAGCATATGAAATGTCTGGTCTAGTACAGTTTGCAAGATACATTAAGCTTCCTATAACCTGAGAATACCGCAATTGAGACACAGGATCACCACTCTTATTCTTGCAGAAAATTCTAGAAGGATCATAGGGTGTACAGACAGCTTTACAATTCTGATAGCCAAATTTCTCTAAAACCTTCTCAACATAGTGAGATTGAGAAATTGCTATTCCTTCAGCTGATCTAATAAGAGTCAGCCCCAGAATCACATTTGCCTCACCCATATCTTTCATTTCAAATCTGCTACTTAAGAATGATTTGGTCTCAGTTATGATTCCCAAACTGCTTCCAAACAACAAGATATCATCTACATATAGGCACAAGATTACAAATTCACTACCCTTAACTTTGTGATAGATACACTTATCAAACTCATTGACTATAAAACCAAATGATATGATAGTCATATCAAATTTTTCATGCCATTGCTTAGGAGCTTGTTTCAAACCATACAGAGACTTTACAAGTCTACAAACTTTATTCTCACTATCCGGAGCCACAAATCCTTCAGGCTGATCCATATAAATCTCTTCATCAAGATCACCATTAAGAAAAGCAGTCTTGACATCCATCTGATGGATAAAGAGATTATGTAAGGAAGCCAGTGCTACAAGCACCCTGATTGTGGTTATCCTAGTGACCGGGGAATAGGTATCAAAATAATCTATTCCCTCCATTTGTTTGAAACCCTTAGCAACTAGCCTAGCTTTATACTTGTCAACGGTTCCATCTGGTTTTAGTTTCTTCTTAAAGACCCATTTGCATCCAATGGTCTTTGAACCAGGAGGAGGATCAACTAACACCCAAGTGCCATTAGCAAGAATGGAATCCATCTCACTCTTAATGGCATCCTTCCAATGCCTAGCTTCAGCTGAAGCCATGGCATCTCGAAAGGTGGGAGGATCACCCGTGATCTGGAAAGTGACAAAATCACTACCATAATCCTTGGCAACCCTTAGTCTTTTACTCCTTCTAGGTTCAACCTCTTCTTGATCATCAGCATCAAGATTAGGTCCGGATGCATCAGCCCCCACATTAGTCATTCTTTCCACATGTTCTGGAATAGAATCAGATGTAGAGGCAACAGTCTCAGAAGACAAATGTTGAGTCAAACCAGTCTTCATGGGAAAAACATTTTCGAAGAACGTGGCATCACGAAACTCGACTATGGTGTTAATATCTATGCCAGGAATTTCTGATTTGACAACCAGAAACCTGTACGCATAGCTATTTTCAGCATAGCCTAAGAAGACTGCGTCAACTGTCTTAGGTCATAGTTTCTTTCTCTTGTGCTCAGGAACAAGTACCTTTGCAAGGCACCCCCACACTTTGAGAAATTTCAAACTAGGTTTCCTATGTCTCCAAAGTTCAATTGGACTACTATCTCTATGTTTCAGAGGAATATGATTCAGAATAAGGCAAGCCGTATTCAAAGCTTCCCCCCACATATACTTTGGTAGTCCCGAGCTCTGCAGGAGAGAGTTGACCATGTCAATGAATACCATGTTCTTCCTTTCTGCTATCCCATTAGACTGAGGAGAGTATGGGGCAGTTGTTTCATGAATAATGCCATGATCTTGGCAATACTCCACAAACAAACTTGAAGTATACTCTCCTCCTCTATCAGACCTCAACCTTTTAAGAACTTTGCCAGATTGTGTTTCTGCTTCTTTCTTAAAGATGATAAACTTTTGCAAAGCCTCATCCTTAGATCTAAGCAAATACACATAACAGTATCTACTACAGTCATCAATAAAGGTAATGAAATACTTTTTATGATCCCTAGTCAACACACCATTAAACTCACAAATATCTGAGTGCACCAGATCCAGAATTTCTGAATCTCTAACCACAGAATGAAAGGGTTTTCTGAGTTGTTTAGCCTGTACACAGATATCACATTTCTTAGTTTTATCAACAGTATGTTCAGGAATCAATTTCAGGTTCATCATACGTTTCAAAGAATTGAAATTAAGATGACCTAGATGGGCATGCCATAATTCAGATGAATCTATAACATTATAAGCAACATGAACAGAAGTAGAAATTGAAGCACTATCATTCACATTTCTGTTCATCACATGATCCACAAAGATTTTAAACAAACCATCAGAAAGATAACCTTTCGCAATAAAAGTCTTCAAATAGAGTATGACAACCTTATTACATTTAAAGTTCAGTTCATAACCCTCTCTTACTAATACAGAACCAGATAAAATGTTCCTCTTGACACTAGGAACATGGTACACTAAGGAAAGAGTAAGAACACGCCCTGAAGTAAACTTCAGGCTCACACGTCCAACTCCTAGCACCCTAGCTGTACTCCCATTTCCCATTGTCACGGAGCGATCATGGATTTCCTGATAAGACACAAAATTAGCCCTGTCAGCACATAAATGCACATTGGCTCCAGTGTCTACCAGCCATTCATTTGGTTCATAAATAGTAAACAACTGAGGATTAAGAGAAACATACTCCATACCAGAAGAAGATCCACCGGTCACTACATTGACCTGTGCTGGGACATCATGGATCAACAGGGCCCTGTTCAGCACATTTTCTTTCTTTTTGGGACATTCATTGCGCATATGACCCTTATCACCACATGTCCAGCACTGTCCTAGCACCTTCTTCTTCTTTATCTTTCCTTTGGGTTTCATCTGCACAGTGGAATCAACATTGGCATTTTTTTTAAAATCTTTACCCTTCTGTTTCATTACTAAGTTTACACTTGCATCTACAGGCATTTTGGGCTTTTCCTTTCTATGTTCCTCCTCAATAGCTATTGCCCTCATCAAATCATCAAGAGAAATGGCCCCTTTTCGATGCTTTAGGCCCATGCCAAAATCCTCCCAGGATCTAGGCAACTTCTCTATGATGCACATGACTTGGAGCTTTTCAGGCATTTTCATTTCTGCCTCAGCCAAACCATGGAACATAAGAAGAAGCTCATGTGCCTGCTCCCCTATAGATTTATTCTCGACCATTTGGAATTTAAGGAACTTGCCAACGGAGTACTTTTCCAGACCTTGGTCCTCGGTATTGTACTTCCGATCAAGTTCATTCCACAGAGCTTTAGTAGTGTTGAAGGTGGAGGTACTATAGACATCAAACAGGACATCTGACAGTGCAGTTAGAATGCACACATGTCCTAACCTGTCTCTATTAGTCCATTCTTCAACCCTCCTAGTACTCTCGGGGTCGTTTTCATCTATCACAGGGGGGTCCGATTCTATCAATGAGATTAGGTCAACCATGGTGAACCACATCTTCATGCGTTGTTGCCAACGCTTAAAGTGTTGCCCGGAAAACTTCGCGGGCATCCCAGACATGTCCACCCTGTTTCCAAAACTCATCGAAGACGACGATGCCATGAAGGATATCTTCTCTAAGACTGTTGGGAATAAACAGTGTGCAGGGACAACATCATGGCAATAAACGGACCACAGTAGATGCAATGCAAACCATAGTAAAATTACATAGGAGGTTGATTCAAATAAGGACAACCAAGAAGAATCAAACATAAGCATGATTGTTGAACAATTAAGTATGAAGGAATAATCAATTATATCTATCTAAACAACTGGATTAGTAGAAGCGCCTCAAAGAGACTCCCCTTAGAGAAGATATCGCCCCCACAAACACGGTGCGATAGATATAGCGATCTTCCCCCAGGATACGACTACTAACACAAGAAACTTAAGCGCACTCTTAAGAATCTTGTAATAATTACTACACGAAAAACCTAAATCGCTTCTTTTAAAAAGGTTAGAAAGCATGCACCGAACACCGAAGAACAAGAGCTGCAAGTGTCCGTGAGCGTGCACAGCGACGAAGACGGTGGCGAACGCACGGGACGAAGACAGCAGCGATATCCGCGGGATGGCGCAAGGAGGAGCCGGAGACGAGAGCAAGAGAGCGACGTTGCGAGCGGTTCCTCTTTGAAGTCGAACAGACACGAAAAAGAGTAGCAGTAATTAGGGTAATCCTAATTACTCTCCTTATGTGCCCCACGCCCGCGACGGTTCGTATCTGAAACGATAAGTTCGGAAACCCCTCTTTCTCTCCAAGGAAAGGATAGATATCGCTTCTTTTAAAAAGGTTAGAAAGCATGCACCGAACACCGAAGAACAAGAGCTGCAAGTGTCCGTGAGCGTGCACAGCGACGAAGACGGTGGCGAACGCACGGGACGAAGACAGCAGCGATATCCGCGGGATGGCGCAAGGAGGAGCCGGAGACGAGAGCAAGAGAGCGACGTTGCGAGCGGTTCCTCTTTGAAGTCGAACAGACACGAAAAAGAGTAGCAGTAATTAGGGTAATCCTAATTACTCTCCTTATGTGCCCCACGCCCGCGACGGTTCGTATCCGAAACGATAAGTTCGGAAACCCCTCTTTCTCTCCAAGGAAAGGATAGAATAGCAAAAAGAATTCCAAAAAGGTGCCAAGGCAAGCCGGCTGGACCCACACCTCACACACGCGCACCCGCCCCGCCCGACCCGGCCCGGCGCGTGCGTGCGTGTGATTGGATCTAGCTTACCTCCACTATGTCTATAAGACATAGTCCATGGGGTCCTAGGAACTATAAGGTCCCCTCACCTCTTTGTGTTTTCCAATGTGGGACTAATATCCCCATACAAAACACAACACTTGAGGTAGCACCCTTATGAAAAACCTTTGAGTTTCCCTTCCTTAGATTTACTCCCAACCCCCCTTCAACCTAACAGGTAGTCCTCTGGGATAACGTCTAGGACTCCTTATGACGTCGCTTCTCTAATGTTTGCGGATTTCCATGGGTGACTAGATGATATTCCTCGACAAATAAATCTAAAAAATATAATACGAGAATTAAGAACCACTTTATTACCTCTACATAAATAAAAGAGTTGGACTTGCGTCACGCATAGGTTGGACATCATAGGTGTGCATTACGTACGGTTGGCCTCCATCTCATGAATAACTTAAAACTGACGACATGTATTACTTCAATTGTGGATATGCTATGTATCGAGTTTATTAGATTAGATCATCTGATTTTAAATATTAAGATATAGAGTGGAGAGAATTTCACTATTGTAACTATATTATAATTTTATTATTTTGTCATTATGGGACTTTTCTAACGTAACACTTCTCTTGCAGACTAATTATGTTCAGTTACGTAAACTATCACAAACATGGGATGTGCAATCTGGATCTTAATCACAGACTCTAATATTACATGAAAGTTATTGGATTATGTCATCCAACTGAAAATTTTAAAATGTTAAATACAGCGAGCTCTATTATAATAAGTTCTTCTTATTTTATCTATTTTCCAATGTCTGACTATTCTAACACCCTGCCTCCTAAACTCTTTTGGTGATAATAAACGGGTCTCTAATTGTAAACTATGGAAGGCCTGTACGCAACAACTTGGATGTTACTTTCATAAAGGTTCCCAAACATTATTACTCGGACAGTCCCCATGAAAGTTACCCTTGACAGCCGTATGATTCCCAAAGGTGATCAGAAACATAATCGTATAGATCACTATTTTGTTCCATTAAGCAGGTGATTATTGATAAGGTTCACTAGGTGAAGCGTTTCAAATGAAGGGTGCTGGGTAATTTAGGAAGGTGGCTTCCATGCACACTAACTTGGAGTTTGGTTAAGATGATTAGTAATGGTTCTTTTGCGTATAACCCACCGATAGCAGTTAAATGTCAAAAATATCATTTCCTAAAATATATTAGCATCTATATGATTACTTTTAACGAAATATTATAAAATGTCATCGCAGTTAACTTTCGTCGACAAAAAGATGAATATTCAATAAAGATACTGTCATGTTCACTACTTAATCATTTTATAACGAAAATACCATTTTCTTCAACCCTCCCCACCCCAACAATATATATATATATATATATATATATATATAGAGAGAGAGAGAGAGAGAGAGAGAGAGAGAGAGAGAGAGAGAAAGAGAGATTAATCTGATGGGGTGCTACCTACTGGAGGGTTGTGAGAGCAGAGCTAGATGATGAGGAAGTAGAGGAGGGTGAGAATTTGAGGTGGATTGACCGCTGTGCGTCCACGGAGGTGGAGGCACTAATGATGGAGCTCTGGGGGAAGGGCCGTTCAAGTATATGACCTCGCCGTCCTTCTCTGCCTCATCTGACATGAGCACCTCTGCTCTCCCTCTTGCCTTCTTCCTGTCGTCGCCGTCGTCTTCCCTAGCATCGTGCACTAGAGTCCTTCCCTGGTGCAGTGCAACGGAAGCTGGTGTTTCGCTATCGGAGTACCCAGTGGTTGCCTATACATCCGCGAGAGAGAGAGAGAGAGAGAGGAGAGAGAGGGAAAAGGAGGCGTAGAGGGGATTGATTATTCTAAGAACCAGTAACTCAGCTGATCACACGGTATCAACAACCCACCATTACACACCCAGCGTAGGTTTCCTTAGAGCAACTAATGCTTAATACAAAACATAGTCTCAGACTTGATTGCGTAGGAAACTTGTAATCGTTGGAGGATGCTTTAGAGAGAAGAGAGCTTGAGTTCTTATTTAAATTTGTTCCTCCGTTGTTGATTCTCTCATTCTTTACAAAACTCCTAGTTATTTATAGTCACAAGCTCCAAGCATACGTTATACACTTCTTCCATCCAACTGTCTGATTCTAGTCATAACATTCGGCTTCTAGGCTTCTGCCTCCTTACAAATGAGTGCGCATCGTTCTCATGATAGTAGGTGGAGCATATCGTCTATCACTGATATTATCTCTCCTTTTACTGTTTTTGTGCAGGCTAACTATATTGCGCCGCCAGTGTACTTCTCCCACATAGCTATGCATCACATAAACTAGTAGAAATTCACCTTTAAATACATAGAAGGGATATTTCCGTCCATTTTCTCTATCTTAACTCGTAAGACAATGGTTTTCCCTTTAAACAAGACTCTCACTGATTGTTCCAGCACTCAAATAAAGCCTGAAAGCCATACCTGTTTTTGCTGTGCCACTTTTTTCCCCTTCAGATGCAATGGTGAAACAGTTCTCCCTGTTGGGATAGACAAGATTATACCTCCAAGGAGTGGGTTCGTTTCTGTGAATTTGCTTCTCCTCTGGAAAGAAAATGTGAGTAGCAAGCATTTGGAATTGGAATGCTGGCAACATTGTTTCTTTATATGATCAATATGTCATGTGAGAGTGTTTTCCTTGCTCAGTACTTGTCTCTTTCAAAGATCCATACTGTTGGTAACTAATTTATAATGTCTTCAGGAGCTAACGGAGATGATGGACACCGAGAAGTTGCTCAACCACCGGCATATTTAAGTTCCGGCAAGTTGGTGGCTTTGTGGAAACTGACATGGTGGAACAAGAGAAAAAACATAACATGAAAAAGGAGGAGGCTGGCATTGCTCAGACGACAGCTGAAATAGAGGTGGAGATTTGAGAATATGAAGAAAAAGGCACGAAATGCGAAGGCTAAATCCTCAGGCCGTGCAATTTATGAAGAGGCAATGGAGAAGCTGAGACGAGAAGTAGACAAGGAGATGACTGTTGCCTTTATATCCATGGGCCTCCAAGAGAAGTTAGAAGCCGTCAAAATAGAACTTTCTAAATCGTCAAAAGCATCCGAGGAGAGTCTTAGGGCCCGTTTGAAACTCCTTTGGGTCATAGCTTTCGAGGTAAAAGTCTGATGACAGCTCTTAATTATTTTCAAATGAGCAAGACAATCATTGGACTACGTGAGAAACAGATTTTGAGAAAGAGAGAGAATAAGACACAAAAATATCTATTTCTCTTGATCCATGGAAACAGGTTCAAGATGTATTATGAAGATTTTAAATAATTATGAATCCCTGACATACACAGATGATAGTACGGATAAAGGATTTTGATAAAATGTGCTTCCCCAAAGTATTTTCAAACGTTGCCTTAGATTGAGTTTGACAATCCACGTGGTTTTTGACTTTTTTTCAAAATACATGAGAGAGAGAGAAAAAGTGAGTATGGAATAGTTTTTGAAAAGTGGGTCATTTTCTTACTATCTCTCTCTAAAACTCAAAAGATAATTTTTGAAAAAATGATGTGATTTATAGGGTGTTTGGGAGCAGTTTTTTTTTAAAATCTATTTCTATCTAAAAATTTATGTCAACATAATTTTTGATCTAAAATTTAAAATTGATAAAAATAACACTTTCTGTTTGACAGTAGTGTCGTAAATTTTAAAATTTGTATGGATGTGTTTGGCAGGGGTCTTCCTCTCCGAGTTGCCTCCGGCAGTTGCAGAGAGAGAGAGAGAGAGAGAGAGAGAGAGAGAGAGAGAGAGAGAGAGAGAGAGAGAGAGAGAGAGCTGCCGGGGGAGGGGAGGTCGCCGCAGGGAGGGGGCCGCCGTCGGGGGAGGTGAGGGGGCGCCGTCGGGGGGAGGGGAGGGTGCCGCAAGGGGGAGGGGAGCCGGAGCCGGAGGGGGGGAAGGGGAGGGGGGAGGGGGTGCGCACGGGGGGGGGGAGCCGGCGCCGGAGGAGGAAACCGTAGGGAGGGGGGCCTGCGCACGGGGGGGGGGGGAGCAGGAGTCGGAGGGGGGGAACCGGAGGGGGGGCCTGCGCAGGGGGGGGGAACTGACGCCGGAGGGGGGGCCTGCGCACGGGGGGGGAGGGCGCAGGGGGGGAGCCGGCGCCGGAGGGGGGAACCGGAGGGAGGGGGGCCTGCGCACGAGGGGGGGAACCGGAGGGGGGGCCTGCGCAGGGGGGGGGAACCGGCGCCGGAGGGGGGGGCTGCGCATGGGGGGGAATCGGAGGGGGGGGGCTGCGCACGGGGGGACCCGGCGTCGGAGGGGGGGGCTGCGCACGGGGGGACCCGGAGGGGGAGGCCGGCGGGGCGAAACGGGAGGGGGAGGGAGAGGGAGGGGAGGGCGGACGGCGGAGTGGGTTGCCGGGGAGGGGGGCGCGGGGGGAAGGGGGGGCCGGCGGGGGAAAACGGGAGGGGGATGGAGAGGGAGGGGAGGGCGGACGGCGGAGGGGGTTGCCGGGGAGGGGAGGGGAGGGCCGCAGGGGGAAGGGGGAGGCCGGCGGGGTGAAAGGCAGGGGGAGGGAGAGGGGAGGGCAGACGCGAGTGAGAGAGAGTGAGACGTGGTGAGTGTTTTAAAAAAAAAACTGGTCAAGTGTTGTTTTTTGTTTGAGGAAGATTTACACGGGAGTAAGTTGTCTCCCTAAAAACTAAAAGAGGTATGCCAAACAGGATTATAAGACCTCTTCCTCTTTTTTTTAAAATTGAGAGAAAAAAGAGGTAAAAAACTGTAACCAAACACCCCATTAAATTACGTTTGTTAACACGATGTGAAGAAATTCTAATGATTGAAATCCCTTATAACCCCATCGACATTTCCAGATGAACCAACATGACATAGGCTTTGTGCGGGGTGAGATTTTCGACCGAGGAGAGAGATAGACACGATCACATGGTGTGACCAAAATCCGCAGAAGCTCTCTAGGGATAGCTTCTCAACAGGGTCGGTGGATTCTCAACAAGAAAATCTCTATTTTGACCCTGCTCAGGCCACCTCTGAGCATCGTCCATCGCTGTCGAGCTTCCCCTGGATGCTGCCATTGAGCTCGCCATCGTGGACTATCTCACCAGTAACCGTCGCCATAGAGCTCGCCACCCGCCTCCACCGCCGATCGCTTGTCGCCGGTCGGGTCACTTATCACCGTCGCCATGGGGCCGTGATCCTAGAGCCACAGCCTGCATTGCGTCTTGCACGAAGAAGATGGGTTGGGAGAAGATGAACAGCACGAGCGGTTACTGTTCACCAAGAGTCAGAAACGCGATTGTTACTACAGTATTTATTATAGCATTCTCACGACACTATTTATTTAAATAAAATTATTAAATGAGGGATAAAAAAGGAATTAAACTGTTCATACCTCAAAAAAAATCCTCGACTCACCTGAACGGTCTCATCTCATCCAAATGAGATTTTAAAATTTTCAAAAAAATCTCTCACATGGTGTATATTGTACGGATAAGTGGATTTTAAATTTTTTGTAACATGCAACGTGTTTTTAAATATGACCATATATTTGATTTGATTTTTGAGAGGTGAGAATTTTGAGGTCAAAAGTCAAAATCTAATATAAATGTCAAATGCAGCCTAAAGTCCTACTCTAATGGAAAGAGTTGATAGACTGGCACAGGAGTTTAACCAAGCTTTATCTCGCCCAGGTTCCTATTTGGGCCTAAAAACAAAAACTTCAAACGCTAACGGAGGCTACCAGGTTAATCGAGCAACAGACAAAGGCAGAGAGACTCAAGAAAGAGATAAATGAGAAGCTCACACTACATATGAAGGGGAAGATGGAGATGTTGAGAAGGGCACGTGAGAAAGTGGCAAAAGGAGAGCAATTGGATGAGAATGCGAAAGAGGATGTAGAGAACGCCAAGGAAGAGATGGAAGAACTGCTCAAGTTGACAAATTTGGAGGTGGTTGGATTGAGCAAGAAGAAACCGGCATCATCACCACCAAACTTGGAGGAGAAGATATCACAGGCAGATGAATTAATTGGGAAGGAGATTGAAAGAGCAATCGACATGGGTGGCCTGAGAGAGAAGGCAGCTAAACTGAAGGAGGAGCTGAGGAATGCAAACCAGGAATAGGTGGAGGAACTACAGAAGGAGCTAAGAGAGGGAATTGTTGCAGTTGTGGATGTAGAGGCGCTGAGAAAGAAACTTGAGAATCTGATTACAACTCCTCGAGTACAGCCATCCCCTGTAACAGATAATGGAACGGTGTGAACAAGAATTTTACTCAGCCGGAGATCGTCAACTTCCATGTGATTAACCCTTTTCGCTGATGTTCTTGAAGTTTCTTGCATGCTCAACATATTTATTGGAGGAAATAATGAGGCTGTTGTAATATGAGAGTTTAGTGTTCATGTCCAAGTTATCACACTTGAAATGTATCTCGTAACAATTAAGGACATACTGTTTTTTTTGCTTTTCAATTTGTTTGAACCGAGATTTCATGCTTTCATTTCATAATGTTTGTGTTCAAGTATTGCCCATGTCACCGGAGGGTCATGCTTTTTATTCCTCTTCTTAGATTTTGGTTCTAATCTCTTTGTTGTCATAATGTTTGTTTGAACCAAATAGGACCTAAGTTTCATGATTTCATTTCCTCCTTTTTCGATTTGTTTTCAAAAATTGAATATCTAAAAAGGAGGATGAAACAAATATGGTACGGAGTGCCAACCATGAATATCTGAAAACCTGAATGTGTTAAACGGATATTTTAGGGGTTTTTGATTTTAAGTCTTTAAAAAATTTTAAAATTAGGGGAAAAATCTCCTAATTTATCTATTTAGTCAGAAATCTCAAAATTCTTCTTCGTTACTTAAAAAAGTCCTTACCGTGTGTCATTGTAAAATAAAGAATGGTAGTCTAACATCATCTTAGTATAACTTAACTATGTGAAAAGGGGTGACATGATGCGTAGGGTAAGACTCGAATTCGGGTGACCTAATAATCGCTCAGCTCTCCATATCACTCTGTTAGATTCCCCGTTATCAAAAAAAAAACTTAACTAGGTGAGAGAAAAATATTATAATATTTATTAGAGAGAAATAAACAGAGGGGGGAGGGCGGTGGGGCGGCCTGCACTTGGCGGGGGGGAGGTGTCAGTGCCTCGTGGGTGACGGAGGTGGTGGGGAAAGGGAGGTGCACCTGCCTAGCCTTCCTCTCAGACGCGTCTGACCGAGTGGCGTGTGTTAGCGCTATGTTCAGGAGGATGGTGGGGGTGGGAGAAGCAGGCGATGTGGTTGTGGCGACCGGGGGGGGTGCCAAGATGGACTGCCTGCAGGGGCTTCTCCTGTAGTTGGGTGGGTGGGGGAAGAGAGAAAAAGAGAGACATAGAGGGGAGAGTGTGAGAGTGTTGAATCCACAAAATCGCTCATTTAACCAATACTAGATTATTGCCCATGGGATCATACTCAAGTTCTAACACTCTTCCTCACGGTCAAGATGGGCCTTGGACATTAATTGACTAGAGGTGATAAGATGAGTTAGGCCCAAGACCATACTCTGATACCATGTTGAATCTACAAAATCACAATGTTAAGATACACATGTTCAGGGTCATAAGTACATGAATCACAACTCATTTAATCAATATGAGATTATTACCCAGAGTACCATGCTTAAATTCCAACAGAGAGAGTGCAAGAGAGAAAGGGAGAGAGAGACACGTACATGAAGAGTGAGGGAGAGAGAGCGCGCAAGAAGGAGTAGGAGGGCACCGGAGAGGGGCCCCCTCCCTCCGGCGTCGGCACCCCTCTGGGGGTCGCAGAGAGAGAAATCTTCCTCTAAGTCCTCCACGTCCGACCCAAACCTCGACAAGTCGGTGTCGTCTAGTAGCCTAACCACGTCACGATCCACCAGCTTCTCAACCTTTCACGTCCACCGTCTTCGCGGTAACATCATACAAAGAATCCCTGCCGCTCTCATCACCTACCTCCGAGCTTATTCTGAGCCTCAACGCATCCTACGCTCTCACATCACGTGGCACCTTGTCGAGCCTTGTTGTCGTGGTAGTAGCTACAGCCACCACTGGAGTTCCTGATCTCGTGGGGATGCACAAGGCAGTTGCAGTAATCATCCGGCAGGCCAAGCTCCAATAGCTCCTAGCTTCCTCATGTAGTCGGGGAGCGCCGATCCTCCATGCAGCACCCTCGCACAGGTCCCCCGGGCAAGCGACAGGCCACCACCATCTATTACGACGAAATCCCAACTATGAAAATATGAAAATATATGTTTATCATAAATTTATTTATAAATTTTAACATAAAAATTATTATTAGAGGTGAATTTATAAAAAAAATATTCCTGTAAATGTATTAAGAGACATATTATTGTATTAATTCAAATAGTATATAAATGTCAATTAAATATATTTTTTAAATTTTTGAAAAAAAAGAGTGACAGATCTGTAAATAAAAAATGATATTTTTGTATAATTCAAAATTACTTAGTGGTATATTTGCTAATGTATTCTTAAAAATACCTTTTTATAAATTTATATGTAATAAGAATTTTTATATAAAAACTCATTTATTTATCATAAATTTATTTTCAATTAAGTCATGTTTGCCTATTATACATAAACATACGTTAGTTTATGACAAACTCACTTTATAAAGAGTCTCTAGCATCAACCAAGTCAGAGTAGGTTTACGGAAAACACTTTTATGGGAAGATTTGTTTGGATGCAACCAGTGGCGGAGTCAAAAATGTTTGAAAGGGGGGGCAAAAATATAATTAATATAATAAAAATTATTTATTTTCATTCAAATAGAAGATATTTTACAAGTGAATCATCCACGATGAGTTTTCATATTCTGAAAGTGTTATATTATTGTCTCATTGTCAATACTCTCGAATGCCTCCTTCTCAATATATGTCACACAATTATCATTCATCTACTGATCATCATAAAAATTATTTAAGTTTCAAAATCAGGTGCAGTGTTTCCGATGAGTGGGAACCGACTTTATATTATATAATCGAGATAATGAATCACAAATAGGAACAACTGAGAGGGAGAATCATGTTAAGCTACTGAGACATGCAAAATTCCCGTGATTAAAAATACACGAAATAAGAATTAAAAAGAAAGACAAAATCAAAGTCCTGAATGAAATATCTTCGCCAAATAAAACTCCATGGTAAAGTCCTACGATTACAGCAAAAATCACCAAATAGATAACAAGAGAACTGAGCAAGGAGAAAAATTCACCGTATTGACAGAGAAGCTCCTCAGAGTGGAGTGGGGTGTGGGGGAGGGGAGGGACGTGCAGATCGGAGAGACATTCTATAAGCCTACAAATCAACTATCTGCACAGCCCGATAATTTTTTTTTATTTATGCTCAACCATCAAAAATAACCCTATATAACTACAGATAAAGTTTCTCGGCCGAAAGTCGCAATTCATTTTTACGATTATACTGTGTTGCTTTTATCCTCTTTTGTCTCTTTTAAATTTTTATCTTACAAAAGAAAATCTCCATCGCCGATTTACAGTTAAACAACCAACCAATGAATGTGGGTGATAAATACTCACCATCAGTAGATATTTTAACTTAATCGTAAAACCTATATATCTACGGTCGATAGATATCTAATAGTCCCAAAACAATCTAACAGAAGGTGAGGGACAAATGCAAAAAGAAAGAGGGATTTACCCCAAATCAAGGCCCCCCCTTGACCCCCCCTGGCTCCGCCAGTGGATGCAACTAATTATGTAAACTTGAATAAGTTTATCCTAAACGTATTTATCACAAACTCATTTTTTTGTTAACTCGCGTTTAGCTGTTGTATGTAAACATATATAAGTAAGTTTATGATAAATAAAGTTTACGTTTGGCTGTCTTACCAAACGTAAGTGAATTTATGATAGATAAAGTTTACAAGGAGAGTCTCGGACATAAGTCAACTCGGAGTCAATTTATGGAGAATATATTTATGGGAAGATTTTGTGTTTACGGTAAACTCAAGTGAGTTTAGGATAGATTTATATTTAACTATCCAAATAAAGACTATAACAAAAATTGAGTTTATGATAAACCTAAATGTGTTTATGCTTGGCATCTGAATACAGCCCAATTTATAGTAAACGTAAATGAGTTTATGATATTTCTATTTTTAACCATCTAAATTAAAATTATAACAAATAAATTTATGAAAAACATAAACGTGTTTACGATGAAGTGATGAACTCAAAATGAGTTTATGATCAGTAATTTTATCTAACCGTGTCTATAAACTTAAAGGGTCATTTTAATAAAGGAGTGAGTTAGGGACGAGTAATTCATCTCGAGTGACTCACTCTTATTTCACTCCGGATGACTTATTCCACTTTTTTAGTTGGAGTGAAAAATTTTAAATTTATCTCTAATTGACTCCTATTAAGATAAAAGTAGTTAAATTAAAATTAAATCATCTCATCCCGAATAACTTATTCTAACTTGACTTACATTTTTATCAAAGTGGACTTAAAAATTTATCAATCAAATTTTTTTTATAAGATCTACTACAACCCATTAGAAAATGTTGTGTGTAGAGGGCAAAAGGGCCAATACCAACGTTTGGTGCCGAGGGTTACCAATGGATCAGTTGAGATTGAGAAGCGGCAGCAGGTGGAGGAAGCGACCCCCGGGGCGCCCCCTGCTCTTCTCCGCCTCTCTCGTCTGCGCCTCCCTCGTCCTCTTCTTCTTCCTCCTCTCCTACTCGGAGATTCTCGGATCCCTCTTCCCATCACCCGCTTCTTCCTCCTCTTCCTCTTTGTCGTCTGCCGGCGGCGGCCCATTTCCCCGTCTTCCCCAATGCGGCGGCGGATCGGCGCGTCTGGCGGCCTCCATAGGGCAGCGGGAGCGCTTCCTCTGGTACGCTCCGCATAGCGGCTTCACCAACCAGCTCGCGGAGCTCAAGAACGCCATCTTCATGGCCGCCGTCCTCAACCGCACCCTCATCGTCCCCCCCGTCCTCGACCACCACGCCGTCGCCCTGGGGAGCTGCCCGAAGTTCCGGGTCTCCAGCCCTTCCGACCTCCGCGCCTCCGTCTGGGATCACATCGCAGAGCTCCTGCGGAGCCGGAGGTTCGTCTCCATGGGCGACATCGTGGATCTCTCCTCCCTGGTTTCTTCTTCCAGGGTCAGAGTGATCGATTTCAGGGTATTCGTTTCGATCTGGTGTAGGCTGGATCTGGGTCTTGCTTGCTCTGCTTCTGCTCCTGAGGCCGTGCTTTTGTCGAGGAATTTCCAGCAGTGCAGGGGTTTGTTGTCTGGACTGGAAGGTAATGTTCAAGATTGCGTCTTTGCCGTGGAAGATGATTGTAGGACGACTGTCTGGACCTATGGGCAAGGTGATGATGGCACCTTGGATGCATTCCAACCTGACAGGGAATTGCAGAAGAAGAAGAAAACTTCTTATGTTAGGAGGAGAAGAGATGTCTACAAGGCCCTTGGACCTGGCTCAGAAGCTGAGAAGGCCACAGTTCTGGCCTTTGGTACCCTTTTCTCATCACCTTATAGAGGTTCAGAGCTTTACATTGACATCCATGAAGTGCCAACCAACTCCCCAATCCAGTCAACATTCTTGCAGAGCATTGAGTACCTTCCATTCGTCCAGGAAATCCTACATGCTGGAAGGGAGTTTGTAATGAGAGAGATAAAGGAGCCTTTCCTTTGTGCTCAACTCAGGTTGCTGGATGGGCAATTCAAGAACCACTGGAAGGCAACCTTTACAGCTCTGAGAGAGAAATTAGAACAGTTGCAGGCCGAACTCAAAGAGAGGAAGTCCCAAGGTCCGATCAACATCTTCATTATGACGGATCTGCCTTTTGCTAACTGGACAGGGAGCTACCTAGGAGAGTTAGCGAACAATTCCGAAATTTACAAGCTTTACAGTCTTCATGAAGGTGATGAGCTTGTCACGAAGGCATCCAGGATGCTTATGGTGGCTGAGCACGGCCTAAGGGCTGGCTTTCTTCCGAGCAGTCATAATGTCATGGCAAACAACAGGAGTTGTGCGCCTCAGCAGTTACCTGATATTCTTCTCTATGTAGAGGAAGCAGTGTGTAGTTGTGCAGCATTGGGGTTTGTGGGGACTTCTGGTTCAACCATTGCTGCAAGTATTGAGCTTATGAGAAGACATAATGTTTGCAATTCTTCACAAATGTAAAAACTCGTCATAGTTCTGGACCTGGCCAAGTTATGAGCATGTCGAGAAAGAACCATGTCTGATGAAAGAATTCCCACCATGTAAATTTGAGAGCAGGTTTGCTAATCCAGGTGAATGTATTTTGATCTACGTGGTCAGGAATAGGAGCAAATGTGGCTTGTGATGATCCAGGGCTCTCTTTTATTCATTGTGCCCATGGATTCGCATACCCTGAATTTCATACTGTATTATTCACTACATTTGTATGGAAGATGAGTGACGGTGCATTATCACAAAGCAGATATGCACCAATTTTCTCTCAACAAAACAAAAACACATGTGGACCCAAATTTTTCAATATGTTAGGAATCTGCACTTGGATTGTGTTAGAGAAATGTAGCCATGTATTCCTCAATGATGATTAGAGGAATGTGATGGTGCCCTGCTTTTTAGAGGTCAAACAGTCGAGATGATATCCGATACTAGTCATCTGACTTGAACAGGTAAGGTATGGTCCGGCATGTCATGAATATTATTACAAAAAAAATATGTAATATTAGATTACTGTTCTTCATCCCAGCTGATTACTGGGTTCCCCCCCCCCCCAATTTCTCCTCCTAAAATGTCCGTGCAGTGTTCTGCAGTCCCCTTTAGGGCATTATGAACTGCACTAAAGTCGAAAGGGTTCATGAATGTGTCTGTCGTGGATACTTGATGGGAGTCAGACAAAGACAGCTAAAAGTTGCTTGTTTGCATCTGTAGGGTGCATTAAGTGGTGGGATCACCAACAGCTGAAGCTAGCAGGGAAGCTAACTGTTGTTTTCCTTAGCTATTGAGATCACTACGAAAAAAAGGTTCAGAATATCACACCCGAAAAATAAATTGGATATCGGCCTCTAAAAGGTCCACTTCGATTCTTTGGAAACCATTCTACTAGAAATCTGCTTCTAAAAGGTCCACCTTAGAGACGAACACTGTGGTCACAATATCATCATCCTTGCGTTTTGTTAGGATCTAAATTGTGTAAGGAACAAAGGGAAGATGGGAAGGCGATTAGAAACAACTCCTGGCTCAAAGTTGAAAGAAGCATCTACCAAATAAAGAGTGGAGTCCTGGTTAATAATTCCATTGAAGTGCCAAGTTGTGTTCTCTCCAAACTATACAGAAATATCATCTGATTATATCTGATTATACAGAAGTCTCTTCGACATATACAGAAGCATCGGGCTACTTGGGAGTTCCCAGACTAGCGCCTGTGAGAGCAGAGAGGGACTGCGGGAATCCTCCAAATTGTAGGAAGCATGTTTTCTCCCACAGTCCAAAATTTAGAATCACAAAAGAAAACTTTAAAGTTTGCAAATTCCAATTGAGTTACCAGAATTTATATGCAAGATGCATAAGGATCTCTTGGATTACATTCAATTTTCTTGCTAAACCTGAAAATTAGATTCACAATGCACAAAAGCAATTTAGAAAATTTCTCATGACATTTGCACCGAGTAAACAAAATGTGTGTATTTTTTGACTTTCAGTCATGCAATATCTAAAGGTATCTTTTGGATTTAATCCAGATGGTTAATTTTAGCAATTAACCCCCCTACATGTCAGAAGAGAACTGTATGTTGAGTTGGACCTTGGTGCAAAAGGAATTGACAAAGTGCACATACAATGCATGCTGTCAGATGTGTTCTCTTAGGGGGGGTGTTTGGTTACTCTTATATCAAACACTTCTATCAATGTCAATTTTGATGATGATGATATCGATAAGGGGTGTTTGGTTGTGCTTTATCAATTTTAACATTATTATGTTAAAAGAATGTAGTGATGCATCAAAAATAATATAGATCCAAACCTATATTAAAGATGATAGAATGTTGATTCTAAGTCCAAAAATAACATTCTCTATCTTTCTAGCACTTTTAACTTTATTATTTCCTTTCAAATGTCATCCTTTATGCTCTTTCTATATCAATATCAATATCAATATCAATATCCTAACCTCAAAAAATATTAATATCACAATTCATATTATATTAAAATTAATTCTCCAACCAAACAAGACATTAGGTAGTACATTATGATCAGGCAACTGAACTCGTTAGCAATCTGGAAACAATTCACAGCTTGATAATTATGCCTTTTTCAAGTCTTAAAATTGTACAGGATGAACTGTCACAGTGTCAATTGATGTATAAATATGTTGCCATATGTACCTTGATCCAGTTTGATATGGGTTTTAAGATAGATAGGATATATGTCATCAAAATTGAAGATAGAAAGGACCAAAAAAGGATAAATCCGTCTCCCCTATCTTTAAATTTGAGGTTAAAATTTTGAGAATACTCATTCCATGATATTAATCGAATGATCTGTGCCCAACCCATTTTCTCTATTTTCTTAACGGTACAACATATATGTTCGCTTATGAATTGAAATGGCTTTGGGTTAGAATGACTTATGCTTATCTTATCTTAAATATTAAACGCCACTTGAGAGAATGTTCAGGCACCTAAATGCTCTCGCATAACACGCCTGTGCTTATGATATTGGAGATCCAATCTCAATTTCACGTCACACTTCCAACTAGTCCTCTCGTTAACCTTTCGGAGAAGGATATAAGCTAATCAACTCGTTGCATGCAGAATCATGAACAGTACGAGGAACTGTATTTAACAGGACATTACTTATTCCTTTTAAAATGTTTCCACTCATCATATATATTAGCAATTAAATCCTAAAATTACTCTTTTTTTTGTCACGTCTCCCTAAAACAAAAACACGGAACGTGATGCATTAACATAACGTAGTAACACCTTGACCATTTCACATGTAAAACATTCATCATTGCATACGCATTATGAAAAGAAATATACGATGACTGTTTTCCATTCATAATCCATAGTTAATTAGGAAAATTGTCATTGTACAAAAGCCCACACGACCAACAAAGCCAACAATATTAAAAGTAGAAATCACAGCCAGTTTCTAACCATGGCTCCACACTTGCAATTTGTCCCTTCTCATTACGCTACATAGATCTTGAGATGGCGTCCCTCACGGTCCGACACCTAAAAACAAAACACAACAAACTGAGTACAAGACTCAGTGGAACTCCTAATACAGAGTCAGCGGTCACCTGTCAACCGGTGCTACTTATACTTGCCTTGGCACGATACAATTATATTAAGTGTTTCTAAACTTGAAAGAATGTGACTTAATTACAAAGGGCAGGGTTTGATCAGGTAAGCACGTGCCTTGCTCCATCCTCGCCGCTCGCCGCCCCACGTGTCTCGCCGCCTCCCCGACGCCGTCCTCCATCGGCCACCCGGATAAGGGAGGGAAAGAATGAGAGAAACGAGAGGAGAGAGGGAGAGAATGAGATAATGGGGATGGAGGGGGTTAAGGGTTGTTTATATAAGAAAATATTTGAGATTTTAAAAATCTAAAGAATAAAAAATGAGGACAAATCATCCCAACGATCTTCGGAAAATACACGATGTGCCTGTAACGTCCCGAAGCTCGAAAACACAACGATTCACCCCACACATGGGTCCGAAGGCCCGATAGCTAAAAATCTGGTTTAATTACAAAACGTTATCTAAGACCCATGAAAGCGCTCGGAAACCCACAGATTCTTGATCCGAAAATCTTGAGTGTTACAGTCCTCCTCTCCTTACAAAAATTTCATCCTTAAAATTTGAAGCAACCTCCATCTCATAGGGGAAGAATAACATAATCAGCTGACAACGCTCCCAGAACTCCAGCTAAAATCTCAATTCTCACGGAACCACTTCTCTTGAGTCCTGAGGGACACAACCAGACTATAACCACGAATAGGAACATCTCGTTTCACATTCACCATCCACACTAATTCCCGGAGCGAGCATTGCACACAAAAATAATAAAGTCTGGCATCATCTCAGCTATAATGGAACTTCAACTATGGCATCATCGCCACCTTCTCGCATATCGAGGAGACGTGACCCGCACCACGAAACCTGCTACTAATCTTACGCCCTTCACAAGGGATGACCATCCCTGAGCCTCCACTAGCTCACACAGTCATCTCAACTTACTACCACATTTTCGTCGGCTCCACGTCATGATCACTCTCATATCTAGTGAGCCAAACACCAAAAGCACCACTGGACCAACTCTGGTCCCAGTATAAACCTTTTATTAACCCATATCTAACTTGGGAGAAGGGTACATCTTAATCGGAAACCCAAGGCCTCGCCCGCACATGGATCTCGCCATTCTCGGTTCATCTCAACTAGCATTTCATGGTTGCAAAAATCCATCCGCCAGCCACCAATTACTCGTCAACAGAAAATTCTTAATTCGCTCGACATTCACAATGTCCTAATTAAATAACTACTTAACCACTTAAGATGTTTGCCCGTGACCCTCTAGCTTTAGACACCGATCTTTCTTGGCCGAATTGCTAGCTACAAGGCTTGTCGAAAATTCGTAATCACGTAGATCAAACGGAAATCATTTTTACATTTTCTAATATGTTCATGTGTGAAGGAAACTTGAAAGAAGGTGTAAAACTTTCAGATAGAGCTTATATCAAAAGACAAGGTCAATCATGAATAGGCATTTATGGAAATTAGAGTATAGTCATTTGAACAATTAAAGACAACTTTACGGACTCATTTACCTATTCATTCCCTTCTTGATAGTAATTTAAGGCAAGAACATGATTTTGAAAATCAAAAATGAAGATTTTAGAATACTGCATGTGAAATGAAGGGTTTCAAGTGATCTACACGTGAAACGGGGTAGAACATTGTGACGACCCAGATTCCGGATACCATATATACTTGGTAGGACTACCGAACACACCTGATACCACTTGGAAACCGCGAGGCCTCCCAAGAGCGGTAAAGCTCCGAAGGGAAAAAGGATTGTCGTGTAGTACATTGAACTGACAGATATAACAGTAAGCAATTAAATTTCATTAGATCGGATTGCTAAAGTAGCAGAAATAAAATTATATTTTATTTAACAGATTTTAACAATTACATGCCAGAGTCAAGTCCAAAGGAAAGACAACAAGTCTAACAGCAGTACAGTCGACAGAAAAGAAAGACGTACCAAGAAGTCGGGAGAACCCCGACGGAGGTACCAGCTGGCAGCTACGACTCGAACTCTAGGACCCGCGGAAGCAGCACGAACAAAGTCACCCCACCTGAAAAGCAGGGGTGAGCCTCGTTTCACTGGCTCAGTAGGGGTCACGCGGATCCCCACTGAAAACAACGCAGTAACACGCAACACGAAAACAACAGTAGTAGCAAAGCAGGAAAACTACTACTAGAAAAGCTGTAAAAGAAAGCCGTCAACGGAAAGAGCAGCTACTGCTAAAAGAAGAGAAAAGCCGCATTCACCAGAATACAGCCACCGACAAACCACGACGCTCAAAGCCACTCGAACCACGACACAGAGAGACTCGGGCGCACGCACGCCCCAATTGCCGTGTACGCTCACCAAAGCATAGCCACGTACACGACCGGAGCGTCGTGTACCACACTAAGCTGGTCCAGGCCCAGCCCAGAACAGACCAACTCAGAAGGGAAACACAGACTCCGAGAAAACACGAGAGTCACGCGTCATGTGACGGAAGCACCTCCTCATTAGAAGAACAGCCAGCTGCGTCCACTGACGCCTTATGCTGCGCCGACAAGTGTCTCGTCTACGCTGTCGTCACAACGGTCCGACAGAGACTATGACCACCTCACAAGTAGAGCGGCCAGTTGCGTCCGCGACGTCTTACACTGCACCGCAACACACACCACAAGTGTCTCGACTACCAACCGATCGCGTCTACGCGAGCTCTGCCGAGTCGCAGACCCACGCGGAACCACAGTAACAAGTACTAGTCAGGGTCACGTCCATCGGCTTCAGTCATATGCCCCTGACCACGTGTGCACACACTGGCTCCTGCCTAGAGCCAGGCCTCTAGCTAGTTTTTTCCCCTCCGTAGGACGCTACGGCCAAGCCGGGGGCCCACGGAACAGCTTAGGAACCGTTAATCGGGATACCCTACCACCTCTCCCTGGTGGGTCGACCGCGTCGTAGGGCTACAACCAGTGGAGGCTCACAAGACGCGGAGACGCTGAAACACGAGTGCTGGAGTACTGATAGGCCAGGCCGCGCTGTCGCCCGTACTACAAAGCACAAAGGCAGGACACCAACTGCCAACAGACTCAAGACAAGATAACTAGACCTGCAAACACTACGATCCTTGAGTTACGCAACTCAGGGTCAAGATCGTCGTGCAAAGCGGTAACACACCGCCAATCGAGCTAATCCTAAGCCGGGAAACGACTCACACGGAGGAAACAACTCACGAAAATCTGAGGGAACACCAAGACCCTCAGCACACCTAGACACGCGGACCGAGGTGAGACGATACCTCGAGTCATCCAGAACAACCGTCTCGAGCTGGACAGAACCGTCAAGACACACACACCGGGTCACATGTCAACCACTGGGTCACACCGGGTTGACCCGAACCGGCCAACGACACACCAAACGACTCAACAGGATGGGCGGTCGTACAGGAACCACACAACGGGATGAAAGGTCTAAAACTGACCACACAAGGGGATGAACGGTCTCAAAAGGACCACACACCGAAACACAATCCCTAGAGGCTAAAAACACCACATGCACGCGTCGGATCGCGAGATCAGGGCGATTTCCTCAAATCGACCCAAAACGAGTCACCGAGGTTCCCGGACTCCTACCGGCCCCAAATGACGACCAATCGACACAAAACCTACGTGAATGGGACCCAAACATCCCATCGGTCATTTTAACACTAACTAGACCGAGAATGATTGCCGTTCTCCGGCGAACCCTGAAAACGCCAAAACTACGATTTTCCCCAAACAAGCTCGATCTAGCCCGTTCTAGCGCCAAACCACGCACAGAAGCAGGAAAAATGTAGAGGACGAAGTGGTGATCCATCTCCCTACCTCCACCGAAGAAATCGCACCCCAAGGGGACTAAACCAAGCCAAAAACCGCCAGGAACACGAACGGCGCCTTCTCGGAATCCACCGAGGGATCGCGCCCGCCACGCTCAAACCGCCACCCCATCCCGTGTCCCGATCACTCCATCGCGTCCTCGCCTCGGCCAACTCCGCAACGGTGTGCACCCCGTGCCGAGAGACCCTGAAACGAGAGAGAACGAAGAGAAATGGTGAACGATTGAAAATGAGGCATCCGAAAGACCTAATAAAGATCCAATAGAGATCCAGGACATTTCATCCTCCCCTCCTTTAAGAAATTTCATCCTCGAAATTTAAGGACTAGCAAGGGTAAGCAGGGAAGAACCACCCGACAACCAAGCTACGAAACGACACAAAACACGAGGAACAAAGCCCGGAGGAACAACGTCAGGCCATTATCACGAGTACACGCTCGGGAGTGAGCATGCCACAAGTGAACAGAAATCCGACACCTCTGAAGCAAGGCAACGTCGCTTGCGTCTCACAGGGAAAGAGACACGACTGCCACAACCACAGACACCAAGAAACAGAGACTCAGCAGGGATCCCGCGGAACCCCAACCGGAAACAACGGCGGTAGCGGAAAGGAGAGCTACAACTACAGCAGGAACAGCAAACCGGTGGCCGGTCAAAACTCGGCACTACAGCTACTCCTACTGCCAGAAGGCAGACCTCGATCACACAGTCGAAGCTACCGAACCACGCTAGTACCACCTACCGAAGTAAGAACACACGGCAACCATGCCGTAGAGGCCTGTCCCCCGGACAGCCAATCTGGACACACTGTCCAAGGTGCAACCCCGACCATCCGATCGCGGGTACCGCACAACAAGACGCTACCTCGGTAAAGCCACTAGGACTAGTCTCACGGCGTGAAAACCGACACACTCGCCACGGTGAGACAACCGAACTCAACGGTCAACACGACCGAAAACCTGAAGGTCAAAGACACAGAAACTGACAGTCTGTCACTCCGTACTCGACAGGAGTACCACCCACTAGAAGCACAGCCGGTAGCGTCCCCTGACGTCTTACACCGCACCGCAGGTGAACCGCCTGACGTGGTAGGTCCTACCCGAGACGCGAACACCGTACAAGTAACCACTAACAAGTGACTAGCTGGGGTCACGCCCGTCGACGTGCGTCCACAGTCCCCAACCACGTGTGCACACACAGACCACGCGTCCTAGGTCTGGCCCTCTGACTGGTTTCCCCCTGGCACTGGACTCTGATGTGACGAGGGGCCCAACTGTAACCAGTCTAAAACCGTCCTCAGGGTAAGCCCGTACACCACTCCCTGGTGCGACCAGCACACGCATACTGGTAGGCTACGACTAGTGGAGGGTCACTTAAGGAGTAGACTCTCAACTCAACGGAAAACAACGTCCGAATTCGACGACGTACGGGGACCGCCCCACGTACCGGCCCCGTCGCACGGTGACCACAGTCGGAGAAGAAACGGGACTCACAGTCCACGGCCACGCACGCACCGTGCGCTAGAGTCGAGAAAACTCAAGTGGCGCTAAGCCACTGGACTCTGGACAGTCCTCTAGACGCACTACACCCAACGGTCCTTGAGTCACAAGACTCAGGGTCAAGACCGTTGTACGCAACAGCACAAGGCCGTCAATCTAGTCTAATCTCTAGGTCTAAAACCACGGTAGCACGAGTACCGAGACAGCTCACGAGTCGCCAAGACCACTCCCTCGGGAAGGGAATGCAAAGGACTAAGGCCACCCACACGGGCCACACGGAAAACACAGAAGCACGATTCCCAGGGCAGCACACAAGCCGCCACGACGATTTCCCATCTTGAAGCAAGCGGGAAACCTCCAGCCCCAGGTCGGATAACTGGACTCGCAGTCCAAGGCCAAACACGTGGCCCACACGGGAATCGCCTTCCAAAGAAACCCACAACATGCGGGGAAGACCCCACCGCACGTACACCGGTACACGGTGACTCGATCGAGCGTAACACGAAAGCCCGGAACACATGAGGTCACCCGGACCTACCACACCTATGGGCACGCTAATCGAGGTAACACGGTCCCTCCCGACACCCCAAAAACACAGACACAGAACCCATGGGGTTTCCGAGATACTCACAAGGCCGGAGGTCGACCACTAGGTCACAACCGAGTCGATCGGAGACCAACACAACACAATCGGGGCGCTAAAAAGTCACCTGGACGCTTAAGCGCATGACACGCAAAACGAGGTAGATGTGACAACCTCTGGACACCCAAAGACGCGGTCACGGAACTCCACGGGGTGTCCGAGACACTCACGAGACCTAAAGTCAACCACTGGGTCACAACTGGGTCGACCGGGGGTCAAAACAGCGCAAACAGGAACCAGAACATGGTAGTGGTCACCTGGTGACCGCGACCAGATAGTGGTCGACCGGGGACCGCGACCAGATGGTAGCGGTCGACCGGCGACCGCGACCATGCTGTCACGGTCACCTCTTGACCGCGACAAGCCACGCGCAACCCCGATGGTAGCGGTCGCCCGAGGACCGCGACCAGGTAGTAGCGGTCATCGCATGACCGCGACTAGACCAAAGCGGTCTATCACACGACCGCGACGCTCGAAGGCCTCCTCGACCAAAACACAAAGGATGAACGCGGTTCTCCCAAGACCGCGACCAAATGGTAGCGGTTTCTAGTGGACCGCGACCATTTCGGAAAACCGACAACGGCGGGAAAATACCCAAAAATCCACGCCACGCCCCCAAACATCCACGGATGAGGGGGAAAACATAGGGGAAGCTCCCCAACAACCCCTAGCATGCATCTACGGCCTCGGATCGGCCAGAAACGCAATGAAACGGGAGATCGGCCCACAAGCCCTAAAACATGGATTTTGCCCAAATCACCCCGTTTGGCCCGCTCGGCTCACCGTAGCCTACGAAACTTGCGGGAAAGGAAGTGCACGAGCTGGGGGTCCATCACCCTACCTCCACCGAAGATTTCGCGCACCGTGGACGCCGATCCACGAAGAAAACGCCGTTGAAGCCTCGCCGTTCCACGAACTCACGGCCAAGCTTCACCGCGCCCTCGAGCCTCGATCCTCGACCCATCCTCACCGTCCTCCTCGCCCGCATCGCCCCGCCTCGCCCCCGCCTCGGTCCGTCGGCCGCCGGAGAGGAGAGAGTGAGAGGAGAGTGTGGGAGAAGAGAGAGAGGGTGAGTGTGAGAAATGAGAGGAAGAGAGAGGGTGGGGGGTATATATAGGAAAATCAGAAAAATCCCAAAAATCCCAAAAAATATAAAATCACACCCTCGCGATCCTCGGAACGCACCGATCGCAACGGTACCACTCGCGCCCTGGTGAATGGCCCGGTTCACCCGCAACGAGCTTCCAAAGGGAAAGCCGAAACCCACGCCGAGAATCGGAAAACACACGCGGAAAAGTCACGGAACGCCTTCGGGTCTCCGAAACGACTCCGGATCGCGCCGATCCGAACACGAAAGATGTCCGAAACGAAATTTCGAACACAACGGAGTAGGACGCTCCAAGAAACCAGATCCAGGACCCACGAACGAGGATCCGAAAAACCCCGGGGCATTACAGCCCTCCCCCCTTAAAGGAATTTCGTCCTCGAAATTCAGGACCAAGCACGAAGTCACAGGGGAAGAACACAGAACGAACTGACAACGCTGTCAGAGCCCCAGCACAGAAAATCTCGGTTCTCATGAAAACACCAGTCCTGAGGGACACAGCCAGACTTACAATCACAAGCAACACCTCGCTCCTCGCGCCGAGCACACGGGCCAACAGAGCAGGCATATACCAAAGGACACAGTCCGGCATCACCTCAGACAACGCGAGAATCCACCATGGCACTGCAGCCACAATCTTGCTCACCGAGGAAACACAACCCTCGACACGAGCAACAGCTACCGATTCATCTAATGGTCGGCAGACAAATCGCACATCAGCTTCGCAACCAGCTGACAGGTCGCACACCCTCTCAAGGGAACAACCAATAAAGAGCCTCCACCAGCTCAAGCAGTCCTCTCCGCAGACCGCAACCAGAACATCGGCTCAGCACCAAGAAAACACCTCACACATGGCAAGCCGAAAGCCGGACACAACACTGTGCCAACTCTTGTCAGAAGACAAACTTCGACAAAGTCCAGATCCCATCAGGAAAGGCGCATCACAGAAACGACCACCAAAGGTCTCGCTGGCACACGGCTCTCGCCACGCTCGAGCCCCAACAACCAGCATCTTCTGTCTCTGAAAAGACCATCCACTGGTCACCAACCCAGGGATAACCATTGCGACACCAACGTCCTATCAAGGACCATCCTCCGACACCCGTCTCACAAAAGGCCTCCGCCCACAGGCGTCACTCATCCATCTGGTCTCATCAAATCCTTCGATCAATGCAAGTGGACACCTGCCCATCCCGATTCTGCCCTTACCACAGAGCCACGGGACACCACCTGAACAGTGCTCACGGGTCCCCAAAGCAACAAACATCTCACCGTCACAATCCGACAAGACCGTAGAACCAACAGACACTGCTGTGGTCGGTCACACGGTTAGGCTCACCAGCCACTCATAGCCGTCAACCGGGACCCATAGCCTGCCAGAGACCACTTCCCCAAAAACGATCTCATCCGAGGACACGACTGGGAACACAAGTCGGGCGCCAAGCCACCGACTCTGACCAACACGTCCTCGACCTCCGTCAGGCGACATCCTCAACGACCTCATCCAGGTCCAACACCGACGCCTGACACGGCTTCCATCACAGGAACATGGTACTCATGCGGCGCACTAGCCAGCACTTTTCCCAACACTCTAACTTGCCAGTGCCAACAACCATAATACCTCGAGCAACGGCACGGCAACAACACGTCTCACACCGAGGAACCAATCCTCCGATGCTCAACGTGAACTCAGGAATCCGCCCGTAGCAACCAACGCTATGATCCTGAACCAGTGGGTTATGGGCCCACCACGCTTCCGCTGTGCACTCTGATCCGCACGCATAGCCGAGAAAGTAAAACACCGCCCAACCGGCACTCGTCCTTCCAGAAAAGCGCCAGCACACCCTCACATAACAAGGGAATGGGCACCACTTCTCACAGGCAACCACCCTGCCAAGACAAGGAGCACGTCTCGCACGGACTTCATGGCACACAAGGCCAACCAATCCGAACACACAATGCAAGACGACGAACCTTAACCCAACACAATCTCTCCAACCAAATGGGAGACCAAACGCACTTCCGACCAACGGAAGGACTCCACGCTCGACCTGACCTTGAACCTCGCGCACGCTGGAAACAGCACCATCCAGCACCAAGGAAAATCATCGCTTCCATCAGGTCAGCGCCTCCGACACACTAGACGAGTGTCACGTCGGACCACCATTACAGCACCTCTCGATGCACCACCGCTGTAATTCCTCGAACTGCAACACGGCATGCCAAGAGCCGCAACACGAGCCATAACAACAACCGCCGATGCTCATCTTCGAGTCCCGAAACTCGCCGCGGAACCTTCACACCTTAGACCAAATCCAAGGCGAACACACCCCTTCGCATACGAGAGCGTAGGAGCAAGACTTACTGGGACACCACAACCCAATCCTGCCTCGAAATCCGCAAAACAACCGGGACCGACACGTCATTTCTGACGCCACAGAGCACGACAAGATCATCAGGCTCAACAAAACAGCCGCTCACCGAGAAGATATTCCGCTCACCCGAGCACACTTCTCGATCCGAACACCTCAGGGGCTGGACAAACCTCAAGTTGGAGTGGCCAAAACCGACAGCGGCTCCCTCAGAGCGCGCTCACGGCCTCTTAACCACGAAAAATCCTCTCCAGCCACCTGACCATGCTGCAGGTTCCTCGAACGCAGCACCGCGAACTCACGCCTGCCAGCAACCTCTGCCCAACGCAGCACAACCAGGGCCACCACCGATGAGGGAGAAGGCTCTCGACCTCGATCCTTAGACCCCATGCTGGCATGAAAGCCGCGGACATCAACCACCTTCACAGCGCCGCACAGCGCACTCAAGCTCTCAAGCGAGAAACTAGGCGGAAAGCGAACACAAAACCCTAAGCCAGCTGCCGACTGTAATGGACCTTACGGACTCTGATCACTGCAATATTTCGAATTCCTATGTACGTCCACAACCACCGCTCTGATACCAGCTGTAACGACCCGAGAATCCGATTACCGGGAAGGCCCGATAATCCGAGACTCGCACCGCCGCCCACGAGCCGGGAGGGCTCGGAAGGGCTAAAAGGAGTGTGGAGGCACAAAGAAATAGGAAATAAAGCAGGACAACCAACAACAACAAGCTGAACGAAGGAACAACAACAGCTACAACAGAGTCCAGTCCAACAGAAAGTACAGTCTAAAGTAGTAAAACGTACCACATGTCAAGTGAACACTCGGCCCGGCAAGCTGGCAACTGAGAACCTCCGCTCCGCACCCACGAACCTCGCGGAAGAACCGCCACACCTGAAAAGCAGGGAATGAGTCTCCAAAACAGAGACTCAGCAGGGATCCCGCGGAACCCCAACCGGAAACAACGGCGGTAGCGGAAAGGAGAGCTACAACTACAGCAGGAACAGCAAACCGGTGGCCGGTCAAAACTCGGCACTACAGCTACTCCTACTGCTAGAAGGCAGACCTCGATCACACAGTCGAAGCTATTGAACCACGCTAGTACCACCTACCGAAGTAAGAACACACGGCAACCATGCCGTAGAGGCCTGTCCCCCGGACAGCCAATCTGGACACGCTGTCCAAGGTGCAACCCCGACCATCCGATCGCGGGTATCGCACAACAAGACGCCACCTCGGTAAAGCCACTAGCACTAGTCTCACGGCGCGAAAACCGACACACTCGCCACGGTGAGACAACCGAACTCAACGGTCAACACGACCGAAAACCTGAAGGTCAAAGACACAGAAACTGACAGTCTGTCACTCCGTACTCGACAGGAGTACCACCCACTAGAAGCACAGTCAGTAGCGTCCCCTGACGTCTTACACCGCACCGCAGGTGAACCGCCTGACGTGGTAGGTCCTACCTGAGGCGCGAACACCGTACAAGTAACCACTAACAAGTGACTAGCTGGGGTCACGCCCGTCGACGTGCGTCCGACGGTAACCAGTCTAAAACCGTCCTCAGGGTAAGCCCGTACACCACTCCCTGGTGCGACCAGCACACGCATACTGGTAGGCTACGACTAGTGGAGGGTCACTGAAGGAGTAGACTCTCAACTCAACGGAAAACAACGTCCGAATTCGACAACGTACGGGGACCGCCCCACGTACCGGCCCCGTCGCACGGTGACCACAGTTGGAGAAGAAACGGGACTCACAGTCCACGGCCACGCACGCACCGTGCGCTAGAGTCGAGAAAACTCAAGTGGCGCTAAGCCACTGGACTCTGGACAGTCCTCTAGACGCACTACACCCAACGGTCCTTGAGTCACAAGACTCGGGGTCAAGACCGTTGTACGCAACAGCACAAGGCCGTCAATCTAGTCTAATCTCTAGGTCTAAAACCACGGTAGCACGAGTACCGAGACAGCTCACGAGTCGCCAAGACCACTCCCTCGGGAAGGGAATGCAAAGGACTAAGGCCACCCACATGGGCCACACGGAAAACACAGAAGCACGATTCCCAGGGCAGCACACAAGCCGCCACGACGATTTCCCATCTTGAAGCAACGGGAAACCTCCAGCCCCAGGCCGGATAACTGGACTCGCAGTCCAAGGCCAAACACGTGGCCCACACGGGAATCGCCTTCCAAAGAAACCCACAACATGCGGGGAAGACCCCACCGCACGCACACCGGTACACGGTGACTCGATCGAGCGTAACACGAAAGCCCGGAACACATGAGGTCACCCGGACCTACCACACCTACGGGCACGCTAATCGAGGTAACACGGTCCCTCCCGACACCCCAAAAACACAGACACAGAACCCATGGGGTGTCCGGGATACTCACAAGGCCGGAGGTTGACCACTAGGTCACAACCGAGTCGACCGGAGACCAACACAACACAATCGGGGCGCTAAAAAGTCACCTGGATGCTTAAGCGCACGACACGTAAAACGAGGTAGATGGGACAACCTCTGGACACCCAAAGACACGGTCACGGAACTCCACGGGGTGTCCGAGACACTCACGAGACCTGAAGTCAACCACTGGGTCACAACCGGGTCGACCGGGGGTCAAAACAGCGCAAACAGGAACCAGAACATGGTAGTGGTCACCTAGTGACCGCGACCAGATAGTGGTCGACCGGGGACCGCGACCAGATGGTAGCTGTCGACCGGCGACCGCGACCATGCTGTCACGGTCACCTCTCGACCGCGACAAGCCACACGCAACCCCGATGGTAGCGGTCGCCCGAGGACCGCGACCAGGTAGTAGCGGTCATCCCATGACCGCGACTAGACCAAAGCGGTCTATCGCACGACCGCGACGCTCGAAGGCCTCCTCGACCAAAACACAAAGGATGAACGCGGTTCTCCCAAGACCGCGACCAAATGGTAGCGGTTTCTGGTGGACCGCGACCATTTCGGAAAACCGAGAACGGCGGGAAAACACCCAAAAATCCACGCCACGCCCCCAAACATCCACGGATGAGGGGGAAAACATAGGGGAAGCTCCCCAACAACCCCTAGCATGCATCTACGGCCTCGGATCGGCCAGAAACGCAATGAAACGGGAGATCGGCCCACAAGCCCTAAAACATGGATTTTGTCCAAATCACCCCGTTTGGCCCGCTCGGCTCACCGTAGCCTACGAAACTTGCGGGAAAGGAAGTGCACGAGCTGGGGGTCCATCACCCTACCTCCACCGAAGATTTTGCGCACCGTGGACGCCGATCCACGAAGAAAACGCCGTTGAAGCCTCGCTGTTCCACGAACTCACGGCCAAGCTTCACCGCGCCCTCGAGCCTCGATCCTCGACCCATCCTCACCGTCCTCCTCGCCCGCATCGCCCCGCCTCGCCACCGCCTCGGTCCGTCGGTCGCCGGAGAGGAGAGAGTGAGAGGAGAGTGTGGGAGAAGAGAGAGAGAGGGTGAGAGTGAGAAATGAGAGGAAGAGAGAGGGCGGGGTATATATAGGAAAAATAGGAAAATCAGAAAAATCCCAAAAAATAGAAAATCACACCCTCGCGATCCTCGGAACGCACCGATCGCAACGGTACCACTCGCGCCCTGGTGAACGGCCCGGTTCACCCGCAACGAGCTTCCGAAGGGAAAGTCGAAACCCACGCCGGGAATCGGAAAACACACGCGGAAAAGCCGCGGAACGCCTCCGGGCCTCCGAAACGACTCCGGATCGCGCCGATCCGAACGCGAAAGATGTCCGAAACGAAATTTCGGACACATCGGAGTAGGACGCTCAGAGAAACCAGATCCGGGACCCACGAACGAGGATCCGAAAAACCCTGGGGCATTACATCAGGGAGCAGCTTAAATAAGGAAACACAGTCCTCTCAGCTGACAGCCTGACAACATCGTCGGCTCTAGTGCCAAAGGCGACAGGGAACACCTGGCACACGGGACACCAGCGACAGCTTCACGGAGAAATGACAACAAAACGACAGCACCGATAGATAGACAAAATCGTAAAGAAACAGCGCTTATAAAAACAACAGCAGCAGCACTTGCAGGATTCCTGCTCCGTACAGGACACAGAACCACGGAATACAACTGCAAGCAGGGTCACCTCAAGGCATGACAGCAGCTGGACACACGACTACAGAGGAACGAGTCATGCATCGAGCAGCTTACCAAGAAAAGACCCACAACGACAAGAAATGGAAATCACGAAACCTAACGCCAGCTGAAGACTGTACTAGACTTTTACAACTCTGGAAACTGTATATCTGAGATTCCCATGTACTTCACACAACAACGCTCTGATACCAACTGTGACGACCCAGATTATGGATACCATATATACTCGGTAGGACTACCGAACACACCTGATACCACTTGGAACCCGCGAGGCCTCCCAAGAGCGGTAAAGCTCCGAAGGGAAAAGGATTGTCGTGTAGTACATTGAACTGACAGATATAACAGTAAGCAATTAAATTTCATTAGATCGGATTGCTAAAGTAGCAGAAATAAAATTATATTTTATTTAACAGATTTTAACAATTACATGCCAGAGTCAAGTCCAAAGGAAAGACAACAAGTCTAACAGCAGTACAGTCGACAGAAAAGAAAGACGTACCAAGAAGTCGGGAGAACCCCGACGGAGGTACCAGCTGGCAGCTACGACTCGAACTCTAGGACCCGCGGAAGCAGCACAAACAAAGTCACCCCACCTAAAAAGCAGGGGTGAGCCTCGTGTCACTGGCTCAGTAGGGGTCACGCGGATCCCCACTGAAAACAACGCAGTAACACGCAACACGAAAACAACAGTAGTAGCAAAGCAGGAAAACTACTACTAGAAAAGCTGTAAAAGAAAGCCGTCAACGGAAAGAGCAGCTACTGCTAAAAGAAGAGAAAAGCCGCATTCACTAGAATACAGCCGCCGACAAACCACGACGCTCAAAGCCACTCGAACCACGACACAGAGAGACTCGGGCGCACGCACGCCCCAATTGCCGTGTACGCTCACCAAAGCATAGCCACGTACACGACCGGAGCGTCGTGTACCACACTAAGCTGGTCCAGGCCCAGCCCAGAACAGACCAACTCAGAAGGGAAACACAGACTCCGAGAAAACACGAGAGTCACGCGTCATGTGACGGAAGCACCTCCTCATTAGAAGAACAGCCAGCTGCGTCCACTGACGCCTTATGCTGCGCCGACAAGTGTCTCGTCTACGCTGTCGTCACAACGGCCCGACAGAGACTACGACCACCTCACAAGTAGAGCGGCCAGCTGCGTCCGCGACGTCTTACACTGCACCGCAACACACACCACAAGTGTCTCGACTACCAACCGATCGCGTCTATGCGAGCTCAGCCGAGTCGCAGACCCACGCGAAACCACAGTAACAAGTACTAGTCAGGGTCACGCCCGTCGGCTTCAGTCCTATGCCCCTGACCACGTGTGCACACACTGGCTCCTGCCTAGAGCCAGGCCTCTAGCTAGTTTTTTACCCTCCGTAGGACGCTACGGCCAAGCCGGGGGCCCACGGAACAGCTTAGGAACCGTTAATCGGGATACCCTACCACCTCTCCCTGGTGGGTCGACCGCGTCGTAGGGCTACAACCAGTGGAGGCTCACAAGACGCGGAGACTCTGAAACACGAGTGCTGGAGTACTGATAGGCCAGGCCGCGCTGTCGCCCGTACTACAAAGCACAAAGGCAGGACACCAACTGCCAACAGACTCAAGACAAGACAACTATACCTGCAAACACCACGATCCTTGAGTTACGCAACTCAGGGTCAAGATCATCGTGCAAAGCGGTAACACACCGCCAATCGAGCTAATCCTAAGCCGGGAAACGACTCACACGGAGGAAACAACTCACAAAAATCTGAGGGAACACCAAGACCCTCAGCACACCTGGACACGCGGACCGAGGTGAGACGATACCTCGAGTCATCCAGAACAACCGTCTCGAGTTGGACAGAACCGTCAAGACACACACACCGGGTCACATGTCAACCACTGGGTCACACCGGGTTGACCCTAACCGGCCAACGACACACCAAACGACTCAACAGGATGGGCGGTCGTACAGGAACCACACAACGGGATGAAAGGTCTAAAACTGACCACACAAGGGGATGAACTGTCTCAAAAGGACCACACACCGAAACACAATCCCTAGAGGCTAAAAACACCACATGCACGCACCGGATCGCGAGATCAGGGCGATTTCCTCAAAACGAGTCACCGAGGTTCCCGGACTCCTACCGGCCCCGAATGACGACCAATCGACACAAAACCTACGTGAATGGGACCCAAACATCCCATCGGTCATTTTAACACTAACTAGACCGAGAATGATTGTCGTTCTCCGGCGAACCCTGAAAACGCCAAAACTGCGATTTTCCCCAAACAAGCTCGATCTAGCCCGTTCTAGCGCCAAACCACGCACAGAAGCAAGGAAAATGTAGAGGACGAAGTGGTGATCCATCTCCCTACCTCCACCGAAGAAACCGTGCCCCAAGGGGACTAAACCACGCCAAAAACCGCCAGGAACACGAACGGCGTCTTCTCGGAATCCACCGAGGGATCGCGCCCGCCATGCTCAAACCGCCGCCCCATCCCGCGTCCCGATCACTCCATCGCGTCCTCGCCTCGGCCAACTCCGCAACGGTGTGCACCCCGTGCCGAGAGACCCTAAAACGAGAGAGAGCGAAGAGAAATGGTGAACGATTGAAAATGAGGCATCCGAAAGACCTAATAAAGATCCAATAGAGATCCAGTACATTACAAACATAGTCTGGCACGCAAAATGAGATAGGTCGGAGGCTGGGGAAGGTCGCGGCCTGCTTGGTGACCTCCTTCTGATCACAGTCTCCCAGGGAGCCACGTTCAGGGCCTTTTAGTTTGGCACGTAAAATGAGGTTTTTATGAGCACTGGCCAGGTCGCGGTCATAGTGGCAGTTTCCTTCTGATCATGGTCTGTAAGGGGACCGCGTTCAAGGGTCTTTTGTCATGTTCCCCCGAGAGTGTCTAAGTCAAGTCGCGGTTGGTCGGGGTGCCACATTCTGAACACGGTTTATGTGAAGGGCGCGTCCTCAGACCGAACTAGAAATAGCGAAAACTTGATATTTCGACTTTGAAACTCAAAATTAGGTTCAAATACAAAATCATGATGCATAAAACTTACAGAGAATCGAAGTATACATGCAAAGGAACATATATGAACATCTAAATAAGTTTTACCTGAGAGAAAATCTACCTATTCGAATATCTAAAAGTAAGGAGATGAAGAACGACGAATACTCCTCCAAACTTCAATTTTTCCTTCTCTCCTCGTCCAGTAATTTTCTCAGAGTTTATGTGTTCCAAGTAGGGCATAATCCAGCGCTATTTATAGGCCATTCATCCCAATTAAATTACAAGCCATTTAATCATATTCAAATTTCTACCTAATTTTGCTATTTCACCAACCCACGAGGAACAAAGAATTCAAACTTCGATGCAATGATTTGAACAATAATTCAGCACAGTAATATCATTTTTTCACCTAATAACATGTGCAATGATGTTTAACTTAATTCGGATTAGATTAGGGTTCATAATTAATCTTATTTAATATAATTGCTACATTGTGTCTACAATATCGCTACAGTACTGACGACTTCGCCTTCTCAAAATCGTGCTGCGAATCTCGTCTTTCACGTTATCACGTAAAATTAGAATTTGTAGAATTGTATTATTTACTTATAACCATAAAGGAAAATACTTATGATTTTCTTTATTTTCATCCTTAATCATTTCTTTTAGCATATAATTATGTATATGAAATTTTGAGTTGCTATAGGAGATAATAGAAAGCAAAGGGGTAGCGAATGCTGACACCATAGGAGAAGGAAGCCGAAGTGCCTCCTCAGATGCTTCCCACTCCCTTTTTAGAATACAAATGGCGTCACACTCCTCTCAGTTCGATAGCTCAGATCAAGCCGCCCCAGGAAGATTAATCACCACCACCGATTCACATGGAGGGATAGTCTAGGGTTGCACCTCTCATCGTTCGATCTCGCTTCCCCATAAACGAAGAGATGCCATCATGATTGCAGTGACATCGCAATCGCATGAGTGGAAGCTATCTTGTGCCCCAAGAAAGGCAGTAGGAAGCGCGACGCCCTAGGCATGTGAAGGTTCAGGAAGTGGCGACCGAACACATCCGTGCGTAATTGAAGACCTCTTCAGCTGACCTCCACCAGTTCCTCCCGAGCACCGAACACTCTCGCTGCTCGTGAGTGGGGGTGAGGGGGGGTAGTGAGGAGGGGAAAATTCTTCAGGCTCACTATGACCCATTATCAAGCAGCCCACAGTTTAGAAACATTGCCAACCGAGGCCCACTCAGGATGGCCCAACTCACGGGCACGTGCTCCATGCACGATCACTCCCCACGTTCCTAGTGGGTAGCCATTACGATAATAATGGCAGACGTTACCCCAGGCAACGTCTAGGAGGAGGGTTATCGCCCACGTCTTTGTGTCAATCGCCATTTGCTCCGCCCCTTCGCCTCTTACGCAACGAGTAAGGGAGTAACTGACAACTCCACGATCGGACAACTCACTAACTCCACTCTTCACTAAGTCAAAAGACATGTGAAACAGACGGACTCCACCAAGATCTTATAAGAAGGGCCCGGGATAGACCTGCAACGATACATGGTACATAGTATTTACTCACAGAGACTACTCCAACTACTCTCATCTCTTCTGATTCTCTAACCCTTGTCCGAGCACTCATCTCCACCACTGGGCACCGTGTCACATGCTCTTAGCTCCCTTTGTATTATTCGTAGCACTTGTTCCGAGCACTTGCTCCCTTTTTTCGAATACTTTATGGACTTAAACATGTGAGGATTGTCTCCTCAGATCACACCAAGGACTCCTCATGACTTGTAGTTGATTGGTTGTAAGTTTTCTAATTAATCTATTTCTCAACAAACAAATTATAAAAGTATGACATGGCATTTAAATATTAATTTTCTACCTCTACACTATGTAAAGATTATTATAATTAATGGAATATTAGTTAACAATTTATTATATTACTGCTTAAGATTTTTTAACATCAAATCAAATGGAACGATTCCATGAATCACAAAGTACAATACTCCACTTTCACCGTCTACTTAACCAGAACACCCCCACCTAAAAATAACCCCAAAAAACCATGGCAGAGCCTGTTTACCACCCGTTTTCCTCGTTTTCTCCACCGCCCCCTCGGCTCCAACCCTTTTCCCGTTTCCTTGTTTTATTTTGGTTTTTTTTCTCTCGCAGCCCTTGCCACCTCCTTCCGTGTTTGCTTTCTACTGCAACAACACCAACGGTAGCGTTCTTCTACGTTGCCTAACACCTGGATCCAGATCTCACATGCCCCACCTAGCGAGGGTTCTCCACGCCCCCCCCCACCGCCCTCCTGTTCTTCTTTATTCTTCGCATCTTGTTCTTCCATTTTCCATTTCTTACCCGGTCAGATCTGACAGTTGCTCCAATCGCCTCCCTCTTCCTCTTTTAAAAAAATATATATTCCTAGACGAACTCATGTGAATGGGTTTTTAGTCGGAGGTGAAACCTAGCTTCCGATGGAAGACGAGGGACGAGAGCCCCCGGGGCACCCTTCCTCCCATTCCTCCTCCCCGTGGCAGTCGTCGCCGCCATCTGCAGCGGGGGAGATCGCGGGGCCGCGGTCGCCGCCGCTGCGATCCGTGGAACCTTCGGAGGAAGCCCCACCGGGAGCCAGCCCCAGCAGCTCCTTCTCCGAGGACGACCTCTTCGAGCCGGTGTCCCTGCGGGATCTGGACCGGGTGGTCCCGCCGGATCCAGGCGCGAGTGTGAATGCCGCCGGCGACTCCGTCCGATCGTCCAACTCGGAGGAGATGAGCCGCTCGTCGGGCCTCGACACCGGGTCAGATGTGTTCGCCATGGCCGCGGCGGAGCTGGACGCGGCTCTGGACTCGGGGGGGCGCACCGATCGCGCGTCCTACCCGTCGTCCCCGGGTCCGGCCATCAGGCCGTCGAACTCGTCGGCGAGCTTTGATTCGTACTTCTCTCCGGTGGCGACGCCGCTGAAGCCGAGGGCGAGGGTCACAATGCCGAGCGTGCCTCCGGAGTTGCTCCATCTGGTGGACTCCGCCATCATGGGCTCTGCGGAGAGCTTGCAGAGGTTGAAGGATATGATCTCGTCTGGGGGCGGGTTCGAAGATACCTCGAGATCCGTGGTCGATGTGATTCTGGCAACAATTGGTGTTGACAGCTTTGATGAGTTGGCAAGCGGCAGAGACGGCGTCAGTGCTCCGAGCGTGATGCTGAATTCTCGAGCTGCTGTTGTTGCCGCAGAACTGATCCCTTCGCTTCCTTGGGAGGGGGATTTAGACAACTGGATGTCTCCGAGGACGAGAATAGTCAGGGGATTGCTTTTGACGTTGCACGCTTGTACGCGTAATCGGGCGATGTGCTCGGCAGCTGGCTTGCTCAGAGTGCTTTTGGGATGTGCAGAGAAGTTATCCGACGATCACACTGGTGAGACTCACTGGGACGCAGGACCGTTGTGCCAGTGCCTTCACATTCTAGGTGGGCATTCTTTGAGTGTGCCTGATCTCTACCGCTGGCTTGACGTGATAAAAGGGACCCTCAGAACGGACTGGGCTACATGGCTGATGCTTGCATTAGAGAAGGCTATGTCTAGTAAAGAATTGCGTGGTCCAAGATGTACATTTGAGTTTGATGGTGAAAGTTCCGGCTTGCTTGGGCCTGGGGAGAGCCGGTGGCCATTCTCCAATGGTTATGCATTTGCTACTTGGATCTACATTGAGACTTTTGCGGACAGTTTGAATACGGCTACCGCTGCTGCTGCCATTGCAGCTGCCGCAGCAGCCAAGTCAGGGAAGTCCTCTGCTATGTCAGCTGCAGCAGCTGCGAGTGCACTCGCTGGAGAAGGGACAACTCACATGCCGAGACTTTTTAGTTTCTTGTCATCAGACAATCACGGTATAGAAGCATATTTTCATGGCCAATTCTTGGTTGTAGAGATCAGTGGAGGAAAGGGAAGGAAAGCTTCTCTGCATTTCACTCATGCTTTCAAACCTCAATGCTGGTATTTTGTTGGCTTGGAACATACATGTAAAGAGGCTTTGCTTGGGAAATCAGAGAGTGAATTGAGACTATATGTGGATGGGAATTTGCATGAGAGTCGTTTATTTGAATTCCCACGTATATCCAAGCCCCTTGCATTTTGCTGCATCGGGACAAACCCTCCTCCTACAATGGCTGGTTTGCAGCGTCGACGTCGTCAGTGTCCGCTTTTTGCTGAGATGGGCACCATATATATATTTAAAGAGCCCGTAGGGCCAGAAAGGATGGCACGACTAGCTGCCAGGGGAGGAGACACATTGCCTAGTTTTGGCAATGGGGCTGGCTCAACGTGGCTGGGGGCAAATGACCAAATGAAGAGTCTGGCTGAAGAAAGTTCATCGTTGGATGCTGAAATTGGCGGGAGTGTGCATCTTTTGTATCACCCCAATTTGCTCAATGGGAGATTTTGTCCAGATGCTTCTCCTTCTGGTGCAGCAGGTTGGTTAAAGATTTTTGGCTGATTTATTGTCCTTTGCTGCTGACATATGATGGACAAAATCCTGGATTTTTGAAGAAAACATAAGAATACATATGGGAATACTGCTTTAACTGTAGTTCTTGTGACAATAGTATTAAGGACTAACAAAAACTTTATGAAGGGATTTCAAATCATCAAATTCTGGAGGCCTTATAAATTAAATGTGGGAACACTATGTGTCATTGGCGAAATATAAACAAAAAAATTATTTTTTATCCATTGTATTCTGTCCAGTGACTCTGCATAGTCCTCTAGCCATAGATATCAAACATGAGCAAGATATGATCCTACAGTTCTATGACTTGACTAAATCATCCTGCTCAAACCTGTACTGTTGTCTGAGATTATTTTATAAGTCAACAGCAAATTTAATGACATGGGCTTGTAATATAGTTATGACTAGGACTTTTTTTTTTGAAAGTGGGTGGTACCACCATTGTATTAAATGTAAAAAAAAGGAGGGATATACAAGTGTAATCAATATACTCCCAAAAATCTCTATACAAGCCAAAAACACACCAAGGCGGTGTGATTCATCCTATCCCTCTAGTAATGCAAAAACAAAGCAATTGTGTGAATTCACTTTATAAAGATGTATAGCCCATTCCCGTACTCTCTCACGAATAAGAGAAACAACACCGTCCATCGCTCTAGTTTATTTTTTGAATATCCTATTGTTCCTTTCTCCCCATAGCATCCATAGGGTGGTGTGGAGGATGAGTCACCAAATAATACTGTCTCCCTTCAAGTTCCACTATCCATGCCAACCCCTCAAGAGCTGTTCCACACTCTCTTGTGGATGGACCACATAATGGAGTCTATTTGCAATGCTGGCCCATATCTCCCGAGAGAAGCTACACCCAAGGTCTCCTCTTCATACTCACATGGGCAACCGTGGGTCGGGATGTCCTGTAAGAACAAGACAAGCCTATCACAAGTCGGTAGTTGTTCATGTGAGATCCTCCAAACCAAGAGCTTGACTTTCAGCGAACTCTTGGGCTCCCAAATTGGCGTTGCCAAGTGGTGGCGCATCCCACCATTGGCGACGAGGGAATAAGCTGATCTGACTGTGAATCTTCCCTCATGCTCCCACCTCCACCACCACTCGTTGGCACTGCCCAGCTGAGGAGTATGGTCTAGGAGGATCGTGAAGAGTCCCTCTAGCTGATCCATTTCCTCTGGCTTGAGATTCCTTTTGAAATGGGGGGTGGTCCAAGTGCCTCCTGAGAGCTCTAGGTCCAAGACCGTGGAAACAATGGCCAAGGGTGCAGCAACAATGGCAATAACACAGGGAATGCTGCCTCCAAGTTGAAGTCCACACACCATCTGTCCTTCTAGAACCTGCGCCTCAGTCCATTACCTAACCTGACCTGAACATTGGCTGAAATGATGTCTTTGTACTGCAAGATATCTCTCCATGTGGGAGAGATATTATGCTGAGAAGGTGGACTCATGTCCCAAACCTTGCTTCTGCCATAATACCCCTACCTAATGACGTGTAGCCATAGCCCGTTCTCATCTGCCCCCAGCTTCCATAACCACCTGTATAGAAGAGCCTAGTTGAAGTCTCTGACATTTTTGATCCCCACTCCTCCCATGATTTTGCTCTTACATATTCTTCCCCAAGCTATGCCATGTTGGCCCCTACCTCTGTCTCCACTACCATGCCAAAATAATCTAGCTTGGATGTCCTCAAGTTTCTCTGTAATCGTCTATGGGATACGGAAGATGGATAGATAGTAGTAGGTGGGCAAACTGTCCAAAACTAACATGCATAGCACCATTCCCCCGTAAGAGAGGAGCCTCGCTTTCCACCCTGCCACTCTAGACTCAAATCTCTGCACCACATATTGCCAATCACTGCAATGTAGTGGCCTAGGGACAGTGGGAGCCCAGATGAGAGAAAGGGAGCTCTCCTATCTGGCACCCTAATATGAAAGCAGCTCTCTGTATGGCCCCTTCTTCCTTGTTCACTCCCCTATGTGGCTTTTGTTGAAGTTCACCTTAAGCCCACTGACATCCTCTAGCAGTTCCACCTGGCCACAAAAAACTCTCTCCTACGGCCCTCTATCCTTGTATGCTTTGTTTGCTAGGGCCACATGTTGGTTACATCTAAAACATCGAATTCTTTTACTAATAAGTGTTTCGAAATTCCATCACAGACAATTATCAGTATATATTTTAGGCACATGCTTCGGTTTAAATTTAAATCTATGTTTTTCTTCTTTAACTCATACTTGGGGTCCATAACTCAGGGTAAGGGGACATTGTAAGGGCTTTAAGATGCACTTTTGTCAGACTGTTGTTTGATTCTTTTGGCTGTACTTCCTCTATTTTTTATCCTAATTAAATTGGGTGAGCATCACACCCTTCTTTTAAGGGGGATAAAAAGAATATTTAGCAAATCCATCTACTTTTAAATGCAAGCTGTTCAGCCTGCTCTCCATTTCCAAATCACACCAAACAGTCTTCTGATGTGCATATCAAAAAATGGAAAAAATCAACTATCTTGTCCAATATAGTGTATGCATTCAACTATCAATTGTGGTATACAGAAATGAATGAATTATTTACTCCTTAAGCTAAGAGACCTGGTAAATAATGGAGATTTAATGCTTTATTTGATATTATAGAAGAATCAGGCGAAGCAAATGATAGGACAGGAGCCAGGAGGTGCATCTTAAGTTGTTTTAATTCTGATTGGAATCTGGTTTTTATGGTGAGTAGAAGGGGCTATCAACTTTCATGTCCTGTGGACATTAATGAGCCACAAGAAAATTCTCCTATATATATGTCTGCCTTCAATGGAAGCATCCTGGTTGCAACCAATCATCCAGTCAATCACCATCTCTAATGTCAATGCGAACATCTTGATGACAATCTTCTTTACACCTTCAGGAGACTATTGGGTTTGTAGTCTGTTGATCCATCTTTTATTGGGGATCAGTACTGCCAAAGTCTGCATTTCAAGTGAGCTTCCCTTTTTGACAGTCCGGTATTCCCTCCAAGATATCAAATTTTCTCACTGTGCAACAATGTTGGAAGAACAACGAGGTTAAATCATCAAGCCAAGAACTTTATCTCCTGCCAAAGCAAACTGTTAACTCTTCGCCTCACCTTCAGAAAATGGCTTGGAGAGGTCCCTCATCTCTAATTGAGAAATTTGTCGTAGATGATCATTAACAACTGTCAACTGCCTTTCATCCTCTATAACATGTCGAGTACAGAAAGCTATCATGTATAGTCAGATTGCTTCCTTCTGCATAATGTTCTGCTCCCATCTCTCATGCTCTTGATAGAATTTAACCTTCTACCTGAAGCAACTCTCTTAAAATATGGTGTTCCTATCACCTTCCTTTATCCATCTTTTCCTCCATCACTTTTCGCCAATAAATCTCCCCCTTGAAAAGAATCTCCTGATGGTTAGCCTTCAATTTATCTCTGAGCTCATTGTCCTGCTTTTCAAACAATAAAACATCCTTACCTCTTCTAATGCATCCAGACCCTCTGGCTGCTCAAGAATTCTGGCCCCATTTGCACCCCCTACACTAGCTTCTTCAGTTTCAATACCACCCTGACCATTGCAAAATTCTTAGAGATTTTAATCATTCCACACCTTTTTGACAATCTCCATAAGTTCATCCTCCCATAGCCAATATCGTTTCATGTGAAATCTTGGCTTTGTTCTGCACCTGACAGAAGTCCTGCGGAGGATTGGCTTATGGTTGGAGGTTGGCCTAGGTAAGCAAAGCCCCCTTTCAACCATGCCAAGTGATTCTCCTTCTTTAGACGATGTGAAGTGGCCATTATGTACAGATACTGACTGGAGCCACTTTGTGAATGAATTCCTGGAGATCCTTCTGTCCTGTAAATGCAGGCCATTTGATCTTTACCCCAAAGAAGAAGCTTCATTGAACACTCCCTACCCCAAATGTCGGCATGATTGTCTTTTGTAAAGTATCAACTCCTCCTGTAACTCCTTATCTTCCTTGGACTGAAGGCCATAGATACTTCAGAAGTCCATCACAAATGCATCTTCCCTGTTGCGGAAGGTAAGAGAAATGACATGTCTTCTCATCTTTCTTAACTCCTCAAACCCCTCCATGGCATATTTGTTCCACAATACTGTGATGCCCTGTCTCTCCCATCAGGAGGGGATGCCAACCTTCCAGAGACCTGAGTTCCCATCACCACTCTCATAATGTCAGTCCTGTCGCGCTCACATTTCTTCTCTTGAATTCACAAGATGTCCATTCTACACTTGATCACCTCCTTGGTGATCCTTTTCTTCTTCGTCCTATAGATGCCCTTCACATTCTAGGAAACAATCCACATTGATGAATATGATTGCCTCTTTCCACTATGCCCTTCCTTCGCATTCCTGATCCACCTCTAGCCTACCACTGCTTTTCCTTTTCTTGTGGAACCTTCTGCCCTCTGAGCATGCTAGCCTGCCACCTCTTTTTAATTTTTGAGAATACCACCTTGACATCCTGATCTAAGTCTGCAGATGGCACCTCCATCTTGCAAGGGAAGACTCTCTTCGGCCCTTCTATCAATCTTTCCTTCACCTTTAGAATCTCTTTCGTCTTCTCCTATCTTGAACCTCTTTCCTTCCTCCACTTGAAACTTCCCCCCATCATTCCCTTCTCTTCCCTCATGCTATTCCACTTCAAAATCTCCATGCTACTTCTGCAGGTTTGCTGTCGTTTCAATAAGCTCATGCTGTTGCTGAGGGTATGCTGAGATGGGCTGGGCATAGGAGCAATGAGACTTATATGTGGGACTCAGCATTTGAGCTGAACGCTCCCTCCATGTGCTGATAGCCACCTTTCTGTCACCTACCACCTCTAGTGAGTCTCTCTGGAGAGTCCTCACTTAGTAAGCAGCCGGTTGGCACTGAGAGAGGGCCCTACAGCCCTTGTGCCCCCATTTGATGTGGAGGGAGGATTGGGCTCTTTAGACAGAGTGCAAGGGCCACTGTTGCCATTACCAACTCCATGGACAACCGGATGAGTCTTCATGAGCAAGCTCTGATATGGAGCCCTATATGGCAGACTGCCTGGGTGAACCACCTCTGCCCCTCGGGCTCCTGCACAGGCCAGGTGAATTGCTGGCCTACCAAACTCTCAGGATGTCAGTGTTGCAATTTATGTCTGGAACACTGCTGCACCATCTTCCTTTGCACGAGATCACCTTGCTGGAAGGGCATGTGAATGCTATCGAGTAGGAGGGTAACACTTTTAGATCCTGTCTGTCCTTTGCAGCTATCAGACATGAGTTACTCATGATGTGAGTTATTGGGTCCAAAGTCGGGATATTAGTCTTGTTGAGCTTTCGGCTGGAGCTCCTGGGATGGTCCCGAGCCTTCTGGATCCCTTCCAGTGTCCCAAAAGAGTGGGGAAATGGAGAAGGTCATGCCCAGCCTGTTGCTGGTCCAAAATTCATTGGTCCATGGTTTGTCTGGTCTGGTTTTGTAGTATTTGATTTCAAATTGGAATCCTTCAAGCAGCCATGTACACCACTGCCTCCATCTTGCCTTTGTCTTCAATGTCTAGACTCTGCAAGAGCCTAATCAATCTGGCAGCCAGTACCCCTCAGTCGCAAGTACACCCTCACCAGAATCTGGTCACCCTCAACTTGATCAACAGCATCCTGTGAACATTCTTGGGACTGCAAACAATCACCCTCACCTCCATGCAGAGCAAACTCTCCATGCAGATGACATGGAATCCTCTCTCAGTCCTTCCGAAGTTCTTGATCAGAACTCTACACCTCTACGAACAAGCTGGAATGCCAACCAGAGCCAGCACTGGGTGCACAAACTTTGGATTAATGCCCCTCTGTCAGTCTTCACACCTTCACCACCCTGCCTCAGCTGTTTGAGGTGTGGGCTGTGATCGCTAGGAAATCAGCTCTTACAGTTTGATGCACCTCCTAGATGGACTCATACCCTCTGCCTTCTCTAGTATCCTTTTAACTGTAGATCACCAGCCCCCACAGTTTCTCCTGATCCTCCATCCCTGCAAAAAGGTCATTTGACCATGAGGTCTGATTCATCTGACTGGGGGATTGCCATCTCCCACCGCCCCTGCAAGCCCTGTGCTACCACATCTGTGAATAATCGGTCCTGGCGTCATGGATGGCAGTTTCGGCCGAAACATAGTATTTTATTTGGTTTCGAACCGAAACCGAAACCGAAACCGAAGCTGCCATCCTTGCCTGGCATCCCCTGTGTACTGCCCTACCGGTCACCATTCCACTATCCCTTTCTCTTCTTGCTGCATATCTGGCATCTGATAACAACGAAATCATAGGTAGTCACTGCCAACCTGAAGTGTCTCCCACCTCCCAGGCAAGAGTGCTGTTCACTGGGATGAGAGAACACCAAAGATTTTCTAGTTGTCCTTCACTCTGCCCTTCGTCCCGTCTTCATCTCCTTGACAATGTTTATTAAGTGAGTTAGATGGTATTCTTTTACTTGGTAGGATTGCCATACTCATTTTTGGTGACTTTACTCATCTTTTACTTATTTTTCCCTTCATTTTTAAATTTTTTGACAGACTTTCTTTATAAAATCACCACCTTTTCTTGAAAGGTTACCAAATTTCAAGCTTGATTTCTTAATTTGCTTCTTCAGTAAAGGTAAATTGGACTTCTGGTGGGTTATATAATATTACAGATATGTTAATGACAGGAGAAAAAAATACAACTAGCAGTTTTGTTATCTCCATATTTTACAATTAATGGCATGCTTTTTTAAATTCTTGGGATGGCAGCAAGCCATAACAGCACCATTTGAACTTGCATTATCAAGTTTGTTAGATAATTAGTGGGTCACGGTCATTGATGTTTTGCACATAGTTGCCATCTACACTTTTTGAAGGTACTTGCCTCTATACATATGCCTGATTGAAATTTCAACAATGTAACAGCATTTTAAGTGACAGAAAAGTCTCTTCTATATTATTTGTAGTCTACTTCGTTGTAGTGGCTTATTTCTGTGGCCATATGAAAAGTTGAGGTCCCCTGATTACCAATCATAGAGCAGTTGGAAGCTGGATACGAGTGACGTTCCTGAAATCCAGCTGAGCCATCCTTCTGCTGCATTGCAGCTGCCTGTGCACAAGTCAGCTGTATTCTTGACTTAAGGGTTGGATGTGGCAGGAGGGTGCGTGTGTGTGGCAGTGGTAGCCAACTTGAATTCACAGGAAAGTTTACAAGCCCTTAAATGCAAGACTGTGGGTCCCCTCCTCTTCAGAGTAACCATTTAACCATCAAGGATTTTGTATCATTGATATCAATTGGTGAATCTAGTCTGGGAGTTTCTGGCTGTCTTCGGATGTCTCATGAATACGAAGCTGATATCTGATATGTTGGATGAAGCCTAAGACGAGCCCAAAAAATATGAAGCCACTGAAGGGTCCTACATTAAGTTGGGATATGGCTGTACTTTTCGTCCAAGAAACAATTTTCTTGACAGCATGCTATTCTATTCTGTCATCTGTAGCATGTCTTTTATGAATAATTTCTTCTGGTGAATGATCTTTTAGCTTCAGGTTTTCATGTGCTATGTTCTCACTACTAAATTCTTGTATGTCTGTCTGTCTGGTAAGTGGCTTTCCATTTTATCATTATTCCAAGGACTATGTATTTTCCTGCATAACACTTTCTCCCTTTTAGGTATGCACCGCAGACCTGCTGAGGTCCTTGGCCAAGTTCATGTTGCTACTCGCCTACGTCCAACAGAATCACTCTGGGCCTTGGTTTATGGAGGTCCAATGGCTTTACTTCCATTAACGGTTAGCAATGTGCAAAGAGATACTTTGGAACCAGTTCTTGGTGATTTTTCATGGACTCCAGCAACTTCCTCACTTGCTGCACCCATATTCAGGATTATTTCTGTTGCTCTTCAACATCCTGGAAATAACGAAGAATTTTGCTGCTTTAGAGGTCCCGATGTTTTGTCCAGAATTCTACATTATTTGCTCCAAGCTTTATCTTTGTTGGACCTAGGGAAGAGAGGTGCATTGTGTGATGAGGAACTTGTTGCTGCAGTTGTGTCTCTTTGTCAATCTCAGAAAAGCAACTACACACTTAAAGTGCAACTTTTCAGTACTTTATTGCTAGATTTGAAGATGTGGAGTTCCTGTAACTATGGTTTACAGAAGAAGCTCCTGTCTTCACTTGCAGACATGGTGTTTACAGAATCATCAGCTATGCGGGATGCCAATGCTGTGCAGATGCTTCTTGATGGTTGCAGGAGATGCTATTGGCTTATTCGTGAAAAGGACTCTGCTGATACATTCTCACTTCATGATGCACAACGGCCTATGGGTGAAGTGAATGCTCTGGTTGATGAACTCTTGGTTGTTATTGAGCTCCTAATAGGTGCAGCTGCTGCTCCGGTGGCCACTGATGATCTTCGCTGTCTGATAGGGTTCCTGGTGGACTGTCCACAACCCAATCAGGTAATGTACATGATAGAACATTGGTTCCTTCCCTTCACAAGTCATCTGTTATTCTATGTTTATAATGCAAATGTTCAATGCATAACTTTTTTTGCATCTTTCTGCTTGTTTTTATTCACTTTCTTTTTGACCTTGACATGTTGGGTAGAGGAGGATGGGAGGGAGTTCACAGAGGGTGACTGCCTTTGACAGAGGGAGGAGGTCAGGTGGGAAAAGTTATGTCTCAGGCCGCATTTGTTTCGGCTCAAGAGGGTGGGGATTTTTGAAAAATCCCTCCCACATACATGGAATACCTTGTGTACTGTGTCAGATTTTTTTCACCGCATTAATCCCATTTGGAGCATGTAACGTTTAGCCGGGATTCCAGTTTTTTTCTAAATAAAAAACATGGTCAAACCGTTGGGCGAATGGCTCCATCTTCACATCTTCGCCTGTGCCCTCTCACCTCCCTCCACCTGAATGCTCACATCATCACCCCTGCCCTCACATGTCGCCCATGCGACAACCTCGCATTGTCGGCCGTGCCAGCCAATTTGCATTTCGTCGCATCGTCACCCGTGCCGGCACATTTTATTTTGTGGAATCCGTGCAAAGCTCCCCCAGCGAGCTTTTACGGATTTTCAAAACTGAGCCTGCTTGAGTCTATGCTCTCTCTTCTCCAGAATACCCCTCCTTGCGAAAGCCAAGGCAACTGTGTTTCATTTGGTTGGGATGGTGGGGATATCAGTGATTCCAATGATCGGAATCCCGAAATCCCTCTCCACGAGCCCAACCAAATGCGGCCTCACATACTACCGTTAGGGGCAATTGCACTCTTCCAAGGCTTAGTGCTTGGTTCAATGTGCTAACATTTGGCCGCAGAGGAGCCGTTGAAGGTCCAATTTATTGAGGTAGAAGGGGGTAAGAATCTTTTTTGGAAGATGGCTTCCTGGATCTGGCGGGCACAGGTGACAAGGCCCCTTTGGTAGTGTGGTGGAGCTTATTAGGCTGCCATTTTTTTGTGGTGATGGGAAATGAGCCTGGCATTTCAAGTTGATGATTTGGAGCTCAAGAATAAACACCCATTTGGGCATCGTCTCTGGTGCCTCTAGAAGATGGAGATTAGTTTCCTGTTAAGATCTCGATCCTCCATGGTGGGTTTGTTTTTAAGTGATTGCTCAATTGGGCTACGGTTTTTTTTTTGGGGGGGGGAGTAGAATAGACTTTTGTGCCGAGGAGGTAGCTGGAGAGAGAGAGAGTTGAATATGAGAGGCAACATTAATTAGAGTTGGTCATTAATGATGAATAGAGGTACAACTTAGAGTTGTTGTTTATGGTTTTTCTTGATTTAGAGAAGGCGTATGATCGAGTACCGAGAGAATTGATTTGGTAGACATTAAGAAAGAAAGGAATCTCTCAAGGATATGCTGATTTGATTAAGGATATGTACGACGGTGCTACTACTAGTGTTCGAACTATTGCTGGGGAGACTGGTGAATTTTCAGTTTCTATAGGTTTGCATCAAGGTTCTGCACTAAGTCCGTATCTCTTTGTCTTAGTTATGGATGGAGTAACAAAACAATTGTACGAGGAAATCCCTTGGTGTATGCTATTTGCAGATGATATTGTTTTAATTGGTAAGAGTATTGATGCTTTAAATACTAAGTTAGAGCGTTGGAGACTTGCCTTGGAGTCTAAAGGTTTTAAAATTAGTAGGAGCAAGTCAGAGTTTATGCATTGTAATTTTAGTAATGGGAGAGTGGTATAGGAAGACATGGTTCTAATTGATGGACATAACATTCCGAAGTGTAGTAGTTTTCGATACTTAGGATCTATCATACAAGAGAATGGGGAGATTTATGATGACGTTACACATAGGATTAAGGCAGGCTGGTTAAGATAGAGAAGTACATCAGGAGTCCTTTGTGATCGTCGTATGTCGTGAAATTCAAAGGGAGGTTTTATAGAACGGTTGTGAGACCTACTTTGTTATATGGTACTGAGTGTTGGGCAGTACGAAATGAACACATTCACAAAATGTGTGTAGTAGAGATGAGGATGTTGAGATGGATGTGTGGCAAGACTAAGAAAGACAATATTAGAAATGTGCGCATCCGTAAGGACTTGGGGATAGCCCCAATTGATAGTAAAATGAGAGAAAATAGACTCAGATGGTTTAGACATGTGTTTCGTCGTCCTAACTCAATGCTGGTTAAAAGATGTGACTGAATCTTAGTGGATGCTAGTAAAAGAGCTCGAGGAAGGTCTAAAATGAGATGATGCGATGTTATTAGGAAGGACATTAGTTTCTTGGGTTTAAATATGAATGTAGCACTTGATAGAAATCTTTGGCGGAACATGATTCATGTAGCCGATCCCAAATAATTGAGATAAGGCTCTGATGATGATGATGATGAGAGGTACAAGACAACTTAGAGTAGTTTGTTCTCTTGAAAACTTTAGTGATGATACAGGAGACTATGGTTGAGGTCGGGAAACTGTTCGAGTTAGGTGATCTTGTGTCAAACTGTCAATTGCATAGTGCCATTGTAGGCGGCAACCACATTTTAATTGAACTCAAATTCAAAATTGAGGTCAATCTTGTGCAGTGATCTTCCCGTGGATCTGGTTAAAAAACTTTAGTTGAAGCAACTGGATTTGCTGTCTCAGGCATGGAGTTGGAGGTTAGGAGGGTGGTAGGAAACTTCATCGAGCATGTGTTTTCAATGAAAGGCCCCTCTGTTAATGAGGTAGCTGGGTGCTGGGCCGAGAGTTAGCCAGCTAGATTTTAACACTCTGACGATGACTGTAGTAGGCTGGGTAGGAGATTGCAGCACCAAGGGATGGAAGTCTCATGAGGACATGTGATACATCATGTAAGCTCCTGATATTGGCACATCAGAAGGGGGAGGTCATGCCGTGATGGGTTTCACTGACAGCAGATGGTTGGTGTGGAGTAGCAAATAGAGTCATCATAATTCTATTAACGGTGCCTAAAAATTGCCATAAGTTGATAATCTTTAGGATTTCGGAGGAGTAAGAAGGGAGTGGAGGGAAAAGGAGCGGGAGAGGAAGCCAAGAGGAAGGGGGAGAGTGAGAGAGATAGGGAAGGAGATGCTAGAGGTATCTGAAGAAGGATGGAAATTTCGAAGGGCAAGAAGTGGGAGTCAAAACAAGGTAAAACCGCTGCCAGTTCAACAAGATCTCTGCGTCAGGTGCTTGGAGAGAGGGCATTGGGTTAGAAAATGTAGAAACACAGTAAGGTGCTTGCACTGCAAGGGAATTGGGCATAGGAAGAGGTTCTGTAGGATGACACACGTCGGAAAGGGGAGCAGATATCACTACGGCCAACATGGAGCTTCAGAGGAAGCATGAGCATGCCAAGTTGAGGAGTCATCAAGGAGGGACGGGAAACATACCACCGTACATATCCTGTGGTCCCCATTGGTGATGGAGGGCAGGAAGAGGTTAGAAAATTGTGGGGTGGTGTCTATCCACGGAGAAGGCCAAGACAGGAGAGGAGCTGTGGAGGATTTTCTGAAGGTTACCTGGAAACTAGATTTCTGGTAGATCAGGGAGCTGAAGAATGAAGAGTTACTTGTCTGGTTCCCCAGACCAGAGTGGAAACGGTGGTGTTTGCAGCGTGGTTTGTCATATCGGATCTCGGCTTCGTCTCGGGGGGGGGGGGGGTTGGAGAGAAGAGATCTTGGAGAGATCTCGAAAAAATCTCGGGAGATCGGGTTCGGAGATTTCAGAACATTTTTTTCATATATATAGCTTATTTCTAAGAAAATCCTAATTCTTTTATACTAACCACTCAATTTCACGAACATGTTTTTGTAATTGACAACTCAATTTTACCGAATAAAGAGTAATGATAACAATAAGAAATCCATTCACATGGACTAATATCAATATGCATCAAAAGTTACACAAATCTAAAATTATACCTTATAAAATTTAAATAATTTTTCAAGAATTCACTATTTTCCGAAGATCGGAGATTGACGCAATCAGTGGGCGGGGAGAGGCACCTAGCGCGGCTCCGGCGACCTCGTGCGACTGTGCGAGAGTGCGTCGAGCGGTTGGGGTGAGGCGTGACTTGTGAGGACGCGACGGGGGTCGGGGGGTGGGGGTTTAAGGCTTTTAGGGTCGATCGGTTCGCCTAACGGGACCGGTTCACCCCGTTCGTGCCCGTCGGTCCCGCCCGCACACGATATCTCCTAGATGCACCGACTCGGGACGTTTTCGTGCCTCGCGGACGTGCCGAGATTGAGATCTCGGCGAGATCTCGCCGAGATCTCGCGAGATTGCATACCATGGCTTGCAGAGTGGCGAGACCAACAGGAATGGCCGTTATTTGATCTGGAAGTCACGGACCATGGAGACTGCTACCATAGATGGCAGTTTCAGCCGAAACTGAAACGTTTCGACCGAAACGTTTTGGTTTCGGACCGAAACGAAACGATACCCACACCCCGAAATCGGGCCGAAATCGAATGTAGGCTTTTAAGGAAAAAATATTATTTTAATTGGTTTCGGATCGAAATTGAAACGGTACTGCCATCCATGACTGCTACTCGAGAGGTGCAACCCGGCAAGCTGCTCTGGTGCAGCGTGGCAGGGATACCACTTCATCTCTGGAACCTGGAGACATTTCCTAGCATAGTGGAACCCTTTGGGTTCTTGAAGAGGGTGGACAAGAAGACTCTTGACGGGGCAATCTACAGTATGCCAGGCTCCTAGTAGAGGTGGACTCGTCTGTACATTCCAAAGGGGGGTGTTTATTAGGGTAGGTGGGAAGAAATTCTGGATATCAGTGGTTGTGGAGCTTGGGGAGGCAAAAAGAAATGAACATAGGGACACTATGGACTGGACATGGGCAGAGGTGGTATCCAGCTATCGGAGTCTCTGTCATAGAGGTGGTGTAGAGGTGCCGGAACCGGAGAACTCACGCCTGGTAGAGAACGAGTTAGCTGTCCAGTTGCACTCGGAGGGCGAGCTGAGTTGCTCCCCCTCTTGGTCGCATCGGAAAATCGCGACTATAGAAGATCCTTAGAAGGCACAGTACCCTCCTAGGGTACGGGTAGAGCCAGGGGAGCAGGGCCTATGGCCTGGCACTCTGACCAAGGCAGGTTTTAGGAAGATCTCCGAGGATTTCCCTTGGTCGGAGGACCCCTTCTTTCAAATGGGAGGTGAAACGGCGGGATCGGGCCAAGAAGATGTATAGGACAGGCCGTTCGAGACCCGATATGATCGAATTGTCAGTTGGCTAACTCGGGTAAGCTATCCGGGCATCCGGATCTGGGTTATCAGGCCAATTCACCTGTTAGGCTTTTGGGTAAGTTGTCAGGTAACCTTCTTACCCACCCGTCGACGTGCCCGATGCGAAAAGGGGGGGGGGTTGAGCACCGCGGTCTCACCGACCGTGCTGACTGTCCCGGAGAGCGGGGAGGTCACTGGAGCCAACCATGGAACGGCACAGACGAGACTGGAGAGCAATCGCCACCGGCTGTGATCGATGAATCCTTCGGCTTGCAGGTGGTGCGGGGGACAGGGTTTTTGGGGAGGTTGGAGCGAGGGCTTGGAATCTCCATTCTTCTGGCCCCTGTTCACATCCTTCCCAATCGTGGCAGAAACATAAAGGGCAACTGATCATCAGTGGAAGATGGAAACATGGAGGTGCACCCTCAGGTTTGCAGGCAGAGCCAACCATTCTTCTCCCCAGCGGTCGTCAGAACTGGAGCTCCGGTGGCAGCTGCAGTTGGGGATCAGGTGCAGACGACCAGACACACACAGAGGGGGTCGCAAGAGATTGAACAGGGACTCATTATTGTTCCGGTAGAGCCCGAGCAGAGGGAGGGGGGTTCAGAGGTGTCTGATCAGGGCCGTCATTCTCTGGGCCGACAGGGTGAGGGGATTCTGCAACTGGGAGATGGAGGATTTGATGAACCTCTGGTCTGCATTGGGCCAGGACATGATACAGAATGGTCAGACCAGTGCATCAAGGAAATTGGACTCCTTCTAGGTATTTCCTTCGAAGGAAGGGAGGAATGCATTGAAGAAGATTAGGAGAGATCTCAATCTACAACTGAGTGCTAAAAAAGGGGGCCCGGTGGTGGTATCAAGATTGGGAAAAGGGAGGTGACTTTTTTGCAAAATAATCTACTGCTGGATGGGAAGACCAAAAAAGAGTGAGGGAAAGGGGAAGAAAGTAGTGGGTAAATGAAGATTCTAACATGGAACGTCGGGGGGTTAAACGGGGAAAAGAAGATGAGGGAGGTGAAGTCATTGATTTAAAGGCATTGGGTTGATGTGCTTTGCATCCAAGAAATCAAAATGGACAGTTTCGACAATTGGAATGTCAGAACTCTGGGGGGGTTCAGGTTACAAAGTTGGGCTTTTAAGCTTGCAGATGGGCACAAAGGAGGCATGCTGATTTTTGTGGAATGCAATGGTTTTTGAGAGCCTGGAGGAAGTAGTCCACTAATACTCCATAACAATCAAATTTAAGATGAAAAATAATGGGTTATTAGGTTCCTTGTGTCTATGGGCCTGTGCAGTATGAACTAAAAAGGGAGTTCTTCTCAGAATTAAATGCTTTGGCAATAGGGGATTCTGCACCATGGTGTGTGGCAGGAGACCTTAATGCGGTCAGGCAACCGTGGGAGAGGGCCAACCAACACAGGTGGATAGAGGAAATGGAGATGTTTGAAAACTGGACACGTGGTGCTATGATGATGGAGATGCAGATCAACTCAGTTTTTTTTCCACCTGGACAAGGGACAGGGAGAGGAGATCCCAATCCAACATTGATAGATTTTTCATTAATATAGAATGACATCAGAAATTCTGTAATGCCGAGGCTACAGGCCTTCCGAGAGTGCTGTCTGATCATATCCCTCTCATTATCAGTACAACAAAGAACAAGAAACAAGCTAGATTGTTCAGATATGAAAGGGCTTGACAGAGGCATAAAAAATTTAAGGACCTTGTCAAAGCTTGGTGGGGTGAAGCTCCCAGGGCCAAACGGGCTTGTCTTACACTCAACAACAAGCTGAAGTGGGTCAAGGAAAAGATGCAAGTGTGGAGCAAGGAAACATTGGTGCAGCATCTGAAATGAGGCAACGGTTCTTGCGTGATATTGAAGAATTTTACATAAAAAATGACCAAGGAGCTCTATCTGAAGAAGAAAGAGAACAATGGGCAGTACAGATGAAGGAATATGAGGAATGGCCTTTCAGAGAGGAAATTAAATGGTAACAACGAGCTAGGGAGCAATGGGTCAAAGAAGGCGACAGAAACACAACATATTTCCATGCAATGGCAAGTGTCAAACGAAGCTCTTAGAGCATTCATAGGTTGAAAGTGGGAGATGATGCCCTTCATAATGAAAGAGAAATTTAACAAGCTATACTCAAATACTTTGAAGAATTATTAAAGAGGAGGAAGAGTGGAGGCCTCACATGACCAGTGATAGCTTCAATAAGATCTCTCAAATTACAACACTTAATCTCATCAAACCTTTTACTGAGGGGGAGATTAAAAAGTCAGTTTTCAGCATGGACCCGAATAAATCACCTGGGCCTGATGGTTTCTCAATGGGATTCTACCAATTTTTTGGGAAGTGGTGAAAAGGGAGGTGATGGATGTAGTTCTAGAATTTCAAAAAAACCATACAGCGGTGAGGTGCTTCACTTCCACCTTTGTGGTGTTAATTCCCAAGAAAGAAAAATGCAGAAGCTTTGAATGACTATCGGCCAATCAGCTTGCTGAATGGGAGCTACAAAATTATCACCAAGGCCTTGGCGAATGGGTTGAAAGATGTGATCAGCAATTTGGTAGCTGCCAATCAGTCTGCCTTTATCTCTGGTAGATACATATTGGACAACTTTATGGCAGCCCAGGAGTGCTTACATGAGCAGAATATCAAGAAGAAAGAATGTATACTGTTCAAGCTAGAATTTGAAAAAACATATGATAGAATCAGTTGGGATTGTTTATTTCATACTCTTTGGTGCATGGGTTTCAAAGATCAATGGGTGGAATGGGTCTGGAGCTGTGTTCAGATGGCCAAGTTCTCTATGTTGCTGAATGGGGCACTGCATTGCTTCTTTGGAAGCTCTAGAGGGCTAAGGCAGGGGGACCCACTCTCACCCCTGCTCTTTGTCATCGCAGGGCAGGTGTCGAGTCCTACGTGGAGAAGTGCAAGGGCTACAAATTTGATTAGGGGGATCTCTGTAGGGAATGATCGGGAGGTCACTGTTGCACCCGAAATTGTTCTCGAAATATTTCGAGAATTTTATTATGAAACAACCGACGGAAACATGGCATAGCGTCAACACCGTCGAATTGCAGAGTATCTCCGTGATTTAGGGTCCATTGGCCCGACAACTCACAACCACAAACGGCGTCGCAGCAAGGAAGTTAATGAGGACAATACACGCACATACCTGTCAAAGTGGTCGAACAAGTGTATCACACGGCACGGACAGACACAAAGATTTCTCCCCACGCGGTGACGCACAATCAAACAACAAACACAACGATCCTCCGCTCTTACGCAAGTCTCCTCCGATGAACGGCTGCCACACGGCGAAGAACGGGTCTCCATAAGCTATAAATGCTCCACCACGACTTCTATTTAACCCAGGGTGACAGAAACAGAGCAGAAAAGCGTCGGGAGGGACCAAAACGGGGACGCCGTGGTCAAATGACCCCTTTCGCGGGCTTCACCCACCCAGCGGGAGGGTCGCGCCCACCCTGTTGGGACCCAGCGGGGCCGACCCGACCTCGCGCGGGGTCGGACTAACCTAGCTGGGGCCCAGCGGGGTCAACCGACCCCGCGCGGGGCCGACCCGACCTCGCGCGGGGTCGGTTGACCCCGCTGGGCCCCAGCTAGGTTAGTCCGACCCCGCGCGGGGTGGCTGACCCGCGCTGGGCACCTAGCGGGGTCGGTCAAACCCGCTGGACCCCAGCGGGGTAATTGACCCCGCTGGACTCCGCTCGCGGGTAACCCCCCTGGGTCCCGTGCGTCCAAGGAAAAAAAAAGAAAAAAAAGAAAGAAAAAAGAGGAGAGGGGTCAAAAATATTTTTTGCCACCCCACCATGACAAAAAAAGGGGATTTTGAACCCCACCTTGTCAAAACTGAAGCAATTCTCCACGATTCTGTCAACCTGGGTCCTCCTGCCTTCTATAAATAGACTTCAAGGGTCCAAGTGGAGACACATCTACGAACACACACGACAGGACAACAGAGGAGAAGCTACGAAGGAGTTTGTTTTGTCTCTCTTGGCATGTGAGGGGTAAGTCCCCGGGTCTTGTGTATATGCCCCTAAGGGGTATTTTTGTAATTATGTCCCTCAGCGGGCCATGTTTGTAAGTTTCTACATCCCGGGGTGACTAAATTATATAGTTCTGCCCGAATAATGGTGGAATTGTATAAATGTCCTCCCCAGGGCCTAAGAAATAAAAATGTCCTGTTGTTTGCAGTTATACCCTGCAACTTCTTGTAATTGGGGCTACGTCCCTACTTCCCGCGTTAGTGCGGATCTTTGTACAGTTGACAACTCGTCGACAACTCTGGTACCCATTTGGGCTATAAATGTATCCAGTGTGCTCTAAAAATTTCCTTTGCATGTCGACCGAGAAAAAATTATAAGAAAACCCCTGGCTTTCAAAATAATTGCGTATATACCCCTCCTTCGGCCAAGTTGACAGACGTGCGTCTTCTATGAAGCCCCTTGTCATTCCTTCGGTCCGAAAGTGTTGTCAGCTCAGTCCGACACTCGGGTGTCATCTCAAATCTAGGTCTATATAGGGTGTGGTAAAATTATCAAAATATCCCTGTGACCTAGAAATGGTCTAGTAGTCCCTTAAACCCTCCAGAAACGGCCTCAATGTCTTGGGAAGCCAGGAGCCTTACCCTACTTTCTTTCCAACTCTGAAATTTCTTGAATGCCCCTGTTGCACCCATAATTTATCGTGCTAAATGTTCGGGATTTTAATCCCGCATGTGACAAGATTTCGGAAGCGGTGTATCGCCCTCCGATAGGATATTCCTACACGGGGTACCTTGTTCGGCGTATCGCCGTCCCGTCGGATATTCCTAAATTTACGGCTTTGTAGCCCACATGCCGTGGCGACATAAATCCCTTGGGGGATGGCCATCAATCAAGCACAAGCCACAATGATTGTCAGGATCACGCGGTTATATTAAAAATCCCTACGGGATTAAGTCCCTACCTTCCGGACGTGTATCCCCAAGCGAGGAACACTTCTACAACAACGAAGGAGATGCTGAAGAAGGTCTACGTACCAAGCACAACGTCCCTCGCACGTGTATCACGAGGCACGGACAACAACTCGTCCTCCCGCAGCGGCCTACGGCACGAGGGAGACGACAAACGAACAAGGCGGCGTTCCCTCTCGTTGTTCTCCACGAGAGACGGCGAAAACCCGGAGTTTAAAAGCCTCGGAGCCTCCTTTTATGGAATCCGCGCGAGAAGTAGACCCGTCCGGGGGGTGGAGGGACCCGTCCGGGGTCGCCCTTACCCGGACGGGTCCGCCCGGGGAGAAAGGAGTCCCGCGCGGGACTCCTCCTAGGCGGGTGGACCTGCCCGGGGTCGGGCGCACCCGGGCGGGACCCACCCGGGGTCCGCGACCCCGGGGAGTCCCCCCTCGGGGTGCGCGCGGCCCGGGTGGGGGCCACCCGGAGTCCGCGACCCCGGGGAGGTCCTCCCCGGGGGGCGCGACCCCGGGCGGGACCCACCCGGGGTCCGCGACCCCGGGCAGGCCCTGCCCGGGGGCTCGCGACCCCGGGGAGGTCCCCCCCGGGGTCCGCGACCCCGGGCAGGTCTTGCCCGGGGGCCCGCGACCCCGGGGAGGTTCCCCCGGGGGCCTGCGACCCCGGGCCGGTTCCCCCCGGGGAGCCGCGACCCCGGGCAGGTCCCCACCCCGGGTGCTCGCGACCCCGGGACGGTCCAGGACCGTCCCGGGGACCTCCCACCCCGGGGAGGTTCCATTCCCGCGTACAATTTGAAAATGGGACCTCCCCGGGGTCATTTTCATCCCGTTGGACCCGTACGGGGTCGAACGCTCCCGGGGAGGTTCCCCACTTCTATAAATAGACCCCCAGAGGTCCAAAGGAAGGATACTCAGAAGCACTACAAGCATCAACCTACGGAAGACACTTGAAGCTTTTGTTCGTTGTTTCGGCCCGTGTGGGGTAAGTCCCCGGGTCTTGTATTTATGCCCCTACGGGGTATATTTACGTTTACGCCCCTCAGCGGGTCATGTTGTTAATTGTGCCCCTCAGCGGGCCATGTTTTGTAAGTCTTTACGTCTCGGGACGACTGAGTCTTGTATTTCTGCCCTTATAATGGCAAAATTACAAAAATGTCCTTCCCGGGATTGTAGAAGACCGAAGTCCTGTAATTTGCAGTTATACTCTGCAACCTTTTGTAATTGGGACTAAGTCCCTATCTCCCGCTCCAAAGCGGACGTTTGTACAGTCGACAACTCGCCGACATCATTTGTACTCATATGGAATTATAAAAGCACTCAGCATGCTCCATGTGTGGCCTCGAGGGAAAATTACAAGAAAACCCCCGACTTCTCAAAATTGCACATATATCCCTCCTTTGGCCAAATTGACAGATGTGTGCCTTCTTTGAAGCCCCTTGTCATTCCTTTGGTCCGGAAGTGTCGTCAGCTCAGTCCAGCACTCGGGTATCATTTCAAACCTAGGTCTAGGGTCTGGTAAAATTACCAAAATACCCCTGTGACCTAAAAATGGCCTCAGAGCCCTTGAAGCACTCCAGAAACGGCTCCCATGCCTTGGGGAGGCAGGAACCCGATCCTACTTCCACTCCAGTCCTGAAATGTCATAAATGTCCCTGGCCTGAAAAATTACCAAAATACCCCTGGGGTGGTAAAATTACCAAAATACCCTCGGGGTCCAGAAAACGCCTCTCTACTTCAAAAATGCCTATGGCTTCCGCATATTTGCGTCTTTATTCCTAAATCTTAGGGTTTTGTTCAGACTTAACCCTAACTCTATTAATGTGTTGGTGGTAAATGAGTGGTCATGGAGAGTCTCTCGAGTGAGCTTGCCCTCCACATCAGAACTTTTATAGAAGACTTTGGAACTTCTTTGACAGTCAAACAAAGGTGTTCGGACGTTAGGCCGATGTAAATCAACACTGACTCCGGTCAGTGGGGAAAGGTCCAGCACTCGAACCCAAATCGTCTGATACGATGCGCACACACGGGACCCTCTCTACGCAGAGGAGTGTTTCTTTTCAAAAAGAACGAAAATCTACCATATATCTACGATAAATCGAAAATTAGATTTTTTCCATGTCTCACAGACTGGCACGCCCGGTGGGACTTTTCCCGCCTTTCTTCTTTCTGTCAAAGAAAGTCTCTAAACCTTCTTCAAGGTTCTGATTTCCCTCCTCTTCCTTTTACAGGACGGGAAGAGGAGGGCACATCTCTCTGTTCATCTGAGAGTTCTTCGTGCATTTGCACGCCACTTCGTTCGTGCTACGCACCACCACCACCAACACCTCAATAGCGATGGATGCCGTTACCTACGGCCCCGAGATCGTCGCCAATCACGCCAGGCTCGGATTCCTGGCAACCCCGCTGGTCTTTGGCGACTTCCCAGCGGTCGTCGGCTCGCCCTTCTTCTTGGGCGTGGTGCCAGTGGCTGAAGTCAGTTCAGCCGCTCCTGCGGTACCGGTGGCTGAAGCCAGTTCAGCCATGCCTAAAACAACCATCGGGGGTGTCAGACCCTCGGCCCCTTCAACTGGCCGGGTCCGCCCGGTCAAGAAGACAGCTGTCGGAGGTGTCAGGCCTTCGGCTCCATCAACTGGCCGGGTCAGTCCGGTCGACAAAACAACTATCGGGGGTGTCAGGCTCTCGGCCCCTTTAACCGGCCGGGTCCGCCCGGTCAAGAAGACAACTGTCGGGGGCGTCAGACCTTCGACTCCTGCAACTGGCCGGGTCAGTCCGGTCCAGAAGCCAACTATTGAGGGCGGCAAGCTCTCCGGCATTCCAGGTCGGGTTCGCCCGGCCAACAAGCTAGCCGTCGGGGGTGCCAGGCCCTCGGCTTCAACAATTGGTCGAGTCTGTTCGGCCAACAAGCTAGCTTCTGAAGGCGTCAGGCCTTCGGCTTCGTTGATTGGTCGGGTTCACCCGGCCAAGAAATCAATCACTGAGGGTGTCAGTCCCTCTACTTCAGCAACCGGTCGGACTCCCCCGGTAAAGGAGACCGTCCTCAAGGGTGTCAGACCCCTTGCTGCATCAACTGGCCGGGTCTATCCGGCTAGTTCTTCAACTGTTAAGGGTGTCAAGCCCTTCATCCCGACAACCAGCCTAGTTCCCTTGGCTGCCACGTCAATGGCTGAAGGTGTCAGGCCTTCTGCCCCAGCTGTTGGTCGAGTCTTCTCGGTCAATCAAATCACTGCCGGCGCCGCCCCTGCTTAACGGGGACAACGTCGCCGCCGCAATGGCGCCAAACCTACTGCAGCTACCCTCAGAGGTGCTGTACCTGCTCAACGGGGGCAACGTCGCCGTCATCAGGAGGACGCCATGCCTACCACGGGGGCCACCACTGCCTCCCCTACTCAATGGGGGCAACGCCGAAGCCGCAAGGGTGCAAGGCCCGAAGCGGCTGTCTCGCGCTCCGGCAAGACTGTGATTGTCGGAGACATCCACATCCGGCTCGATGGAGGTGAGCCGATTATGCCACGGGATCGTCATGTCCCGACTATCTCTACCTCCAACCGCTTCGAGCCCCTCCGACAAGTCCGGGAGAAAGGAGCGAAGTCTGCCGTACCTACGGCAACTCCGCGCGTTTTGCAAAGGCGCAGGCCACGAGCTCCCCGTCCAAGGACAGGGGGCAACCCAACTGAGGAGCATCAGCTCCATTTGAAGAAGATCTGGGTCACCAAAGAGGAAGCCCGAATTATAAGGCGCGCGAGGGCGGAGGAGCCTTTTCGCATGTCGGATCTTCGACGAGTGCGGAGTCCGACAAGCACTGAGGCCTCAGTTTCTCCGCAATTTACAAATCAGCCCCTACGGGGGCAGAAGCGCCGCGGAGCTGGCAAGAAGGTGCGGCCGACTTCCCCGTGGGCTAGTTCTACACACACAGAGGAGGATCGCTCACCTCAAGCAGTCACATCTCGAATGTCTGTCTTCGACAGACTTGGGAGGCCGCCCAAGCCGGAGCGACAACCGCCCAAGAAAAAGCGGGTGGTCCAGGTGACCGATGACACTGTCAAAGTGTTCACCTGTTACGCCACCTCCGGCGAAAAACAGCCTGAAGGCACCTCGGGGGAACTCAATCAGCCTCTTCAATATACGAGGAGGTCAAGGTCCGGGTCCCGGGGCCTGGCACAAATTCAACAGTGCC
>JAHNEJ010002913.1:0-185411 GCA_022559845.1 Amorphophallus konjac
GCGCCCTGGTCTGGCGTCAGTTCAATAAGAGACGACCTTGTGCAGGTCGTTAATTCAACAATTTATCAATTTTCAGATGATAAAATTTCAGGAAAACAATTTCATGGTCATGACAAGATAATTAACAGGATTTCACAGGTATACTCATGTAATATATTAGATTCATGGTTACATAGATATTAAATTTTTAACGTGGGTATTTATTTATTTCATGTAATTGACGACTTCTGGGCAAGGCGTCAAAACAATAATTAGTGTGGGTCGCTTCTTTTAAATTAGCGCCCTGGTCAAGGGCGTTGCTTTGAAAATTGCACAGAAACAGTTGAAACCACAATAAAACTATATGCATGGAGGATCGATGATATTATTAAAGATATTAAGCTAGTTTGAGCTACGTTCTTGAGAAAACCTACCTTTTAAAGTTTTTAACTGATGAACGGATGAAGGTTTGGAGAAGAAAACGATGCTCTGTTCTCGAACAGAGATAACTTGCAGGAGATGGACAAAGAATACCCGATCTTCAGTAAAAAGGGGTGATCGTCTTCTCAACACAGACAACCTGTATAGGAAGATGAGGAAGGAAAAGAACATCAACGTTCTTTCAACACACACAACCAAAAATAAAGAGGAAGAACATTACCTGTTCTTCACGTTGATGACAGCAGCAGCAGATCGCCAAATAGCGATCAAGGGTTGATTTAGGAGGATATTTATAAGATTTTGGGGATCCTAATAGGGTTAGAGTTGTATTGGAAGTAATACTTCCATGATGGAGTCCTTACCATATTCCACCTTTGCCGTAGTTATCCAGAACTTGTCCTGGATAGACTCCTGGGTCGAACGAAAACTCGATCTGAATTAACGTCTTAAGCGAGGGCGTTAATTTAAATTGACGCCTTGTCAAGTGTCATTTCTTATGTAAAACGCGCCCATGTAGAGGGCGTCACTTATACTTGCCCTTATTTATTTTCGGCCATTTGGGAATTGACGCCCTTTGGTGTTGGCGTCCTTTTTATAATTAACGCCATATGTAAGGGCGTTTCTTTTCGAAGTCGCGCCTTGACCAAAGGCGTTATTTCTTCTTGATTAATGATTTACCCATTTAGGCTCTTTGTCATCTATTTACTTATCTTTTATTTTAATTTGATTTATTAAAAATTCTTATTTTTATCAGGGTTGCTACAAGTGTAGATGCGTTACAACAAGGTAACGGTCGCACGATAGACCGTCACACTCAACGGGCAGGCAAAAGATAAGCTTTGAAAGAAGCCTTAAGCTTAAGGACTCTGGAAGATGTAACGCACCAGGGTAGATGCATAGAGTACTGTAACGCCCCATCAAAGGACCGTTAGAGACAATAGAGTGCCAAAAAAATGAAAGCTTGCTAAGCTTCGTCCAACGGAAAAAAGGCAAGGAACCAGACTCAACCAAGGAGACATGACTCAAGAAATGGACCTCAAATTGATCAAGAAGGCTCAACAAAGGTGAACAACTCGGAGCATCATATAGAGTGAACAAGGAGATGACCCAACTTATTGGTCATAAGACGGGTGTCAACAGATGCCCCTCCTTAACGTTCTCTTTGTAGGGGAGCGAGCGGAGGTGAAGCGAAAGTAAAATGGAACATGGAGATGAAGTGGAGTGGACTAAAAAGTGGGCATTAAGGCAAACGACACCCGTTCTAAACCAATAAGCAATAGGAATTTTCCAGAAAGCTTCGAACTAATCACAAGGAAAGGCAACCAAAGGACGCATGTCTGGAGGAACTAACAACTAAGGAAAGGAAAACACGGCTAGCGCCGGAGCAACGGAAAGGAAAGAGACAATTAACTAAACTCCAGACAGGAATCTTCAGCTAACCAAATCAAGTGAGCAAACGAAGGAAACCTTCCAATTCAGAGTGGAATGACTCTCCTTATTCGAGATCAAGAACACATAGCTATTCACCATTACTGAGACACCTGGACAGATGAGGCTCATGAATGCTCAAAGATGCGTATGATGCATGCTGGGCTAAAATAAAGAAATCATTAAAACAAATGCAAAGAAAGATAAAATAACAAGATACTCGAGAATAGTATTGCTAGACCGGAGAAACCAGGGTCAGGACACATCTGCAACCACAGCGTGCAAGATAGAACCATCGTCCCCAAACTTTTCCAACCTAACGGCCTATCCAACGATTAAACATGTGCACTTAGATCATCATCATTTTTGTTTAAGGGGAACATCAAATCCCAGAACACATGAATGACCAGCCGGTTCTCGAGATAATATATCATAGATAACATATAGTAATGCATTAAGGGATAAGGAATCGAGATACAATACCTGACTTACCTGCCTGACGAACGGCAAAGCATGATGACTTAAGGGCATGAGCTCAACAAAAGAGGTTAGCCATCAACAATAAGCATGAATTCCATTGATAAGACAAGGCATGACCATTCAATGAGCATCAAAGCAAGATACTTAAACAATCATGAAAATTCTGATAAATATAGCATCATCATTCATCAAATACTTTGAAGAATGTAACGGTCTGAGAAGGGTGTGTTAGAACACTCTGACGTATCAGCCTTGGCCCGTTAGAGTATGGCGGTTCATATTCTTCAAGACATCGTTTCAAATGACCTAACGGTCCATAGAGGATGCGTCAGAGATATGTGACGGTCTTACGATAGACCGTTACATTTCCTGATCGTTCAAAAAAAACAAAACCGAACGGTCATTCGTTCATTCAACCACAAACGCCAAAAACGCCCAAAACCACAACCGTGCCAAAAACCTCCACCGTCCAGCCCCGTCCGACGAACGATGGCCGGCGGCGAGCCATCCCAGCCACCGAAGGCGAGGGAGAAAGGGAAGAAACGAATGGCCATCCGGCGCCTCCGACACCGGATTGAGCAAGAGGATGCTCCAAGCCTTCCGACGAGCAAACCAACGGAGGAAGCTCCTCCCATGACCGTAGAGGAGGCCGAGGAAGCTATGGGGGAGGCCATAGGTGAGGAGGAAGCCACGGCAAGGGAGAAAAAGAAGAAGAGAGGCCAAGACCCCGAGGTAGGCCGCCCACCCCAAAGCTTCAATTTTTAATTTTTTTGTTGCATGCATGTATGTTTGGAGGGTAGAAAACGGGTCTGGGGACCCTTTAGGAATGATTGTAGGCCATATGGCCATTTTGGAAAGCCAAGGAAAATGAAGGGGAGAATGCCCCTTTGCAGGGAACGTGACGGTCGTTGCAGCAACCGTCACAGCTCTGACGCACCACCCCTGGTGCGTTAGAGTACTGTGACGCACCACCATAGGGCCGTCAGAGTAACCAGAGGCAAAGACAATTTTTAGGGGTTTTTTCAATTATTCAATTCTTTTTTGTTTTTCATTATATTAATGCATTGCAATGAATATATGATGCAAATGACTGACTTATGCTCTACATGTGCAGGGGAAAAGAAGAACGAGGATTTCTTGGCTGCAGATCCGGGCAGTGTACCAGGCATTGCCCGAGTTCAGAGAGAGAGATTGGCTGCTATGGGCTTCGCCGAGGTGCTGAGCATCGAGGTGACACGGATGGACACGCCACTCTTGTACGCGCTCCATGAGAGATGGGATCGATCAGCCGAGCTTTCATCTTCCCCTGGGGTCACATGATCCCAACACTGGAAGATATGGCCAGGATCGCCGGATTGAGAGTGCACGGAGCAGCGGTGACTGGGTGGACATACGGTGACTATAGAGAGCTAGCCCAGGAGCTGCTAGGGCTGGACTTGATCAGGCCGGGGCAGACATCATCCCAGCTTTCGAGATCGAGACTGCAGGACAGCCTGGGATTGAGAGGAGCAGCGATAGCAGTCGGGGAGCTACCCGAGCAGCATCTAGACAGGGTGATTGAGCAAGTACGCCCACGAGTGGCGGCGGAGGCTGGACAGGAAGGAGACCGAGTCCTGAGACGGTTCCTGATGCTGTTGTTCGGGAAACTGCTCTTTCGACTCGAGCTGATGTGATTAGCTGCAGACTACTGCCACTGCTGGAGGATCTGGGCAGAGTGGGGAAGTACGCATGGGGAGCGGCAGCGCTTGCCTTCCTCTTCGAGTCACTCAGCACCACGGACCGACGGACGATGCTGGGCGGCTTCTCGCCTTTCCTACAGGTAAATGCTGAACTCTAAATGCCTTCTTACATGATTATGCAAATGAAATTCATGAATGCAACTAATATGTTGACACTCGACTCAAAATGCAGATCTGGAGCTTCGTCTATCTCCCGGGGATTGGGCGAGGTACACAGCTACACCCTGAGCGACCCCGATCGCGAGGCGATGGGTAGTAGTGAGGGACACGGGGTCGATCAGTAGACTGACCCGGGCGATCCAGGATGATCTAGACTCATTCCCGCATACGGCGGTAAGCTCCGAACTTAAAATGCTTCTACATGCCTTAAAAATGCTTTTAGATGCCTCTAAATGCTTCTAAATGGACTGACATGACTTTCAGGTGAGATGGACCCCATACCGAGACGAGGGCCACGAGGGACAGCCATGGGTCAAGGCATCCCTGGCGTACAGCGGGCGAGATGTATGGCTGCACTGCATCAACGTCATCGAGCCCTTGCACTACCGACTGATCCTGAGGACTCGGGGACTCCATCAGCCAGAGGTGACGTTCCCACGCAGAAATGATGAGCGTCCGGGCAAGTCTTCCAAGGGTATTAGCGGCAATGTGGATTGGTGCGCCCGAAAGGCCAAGTACGTGCATGATTGGAACAAGAGAGGCCGGGCGGTGAAGGATCGGGCAGAAAGTGACGAGGCTTACCTCAAAGCCTACTCGCAGCGGTACGGGGACCAGGTGTTCAGAGGCACCCGACGACCGGTATGAAATTCTAAACTTAACCCTTGTCTAAATTAAAGCTATATGTACTGACTCATGCTTTCTAAATGCAGCTAGACCCTCAGGGACGCATAGCCGAGCTCGAGGGACTCCTTCACGCCACCATCCAGCAGCGGGATGAGTACCGGACTGCTTTGGAGCTCCTGGTGAGATTCTACACTTAAGACTTAAATGCTTATGATGCGAATATGACTAACTTTGACTTCTAAATGCAGTGGGCTGAGGGAGCCCAAAGAGCGGGACCGGATGCTCCATCTTCATCGTCACAGCCTGCCGGGGGTAGAGCTGAACGAGATGCGGAGTTCACTCGAGCGGTTGCTCGGGCCGAGGAGGCGGAGGCCACCCTCGCGGAGCTGGTAAAACACTAAACTTAAATGCCTACTCTTGACTTAAATCACTTAATGCCTAACACTAAATGCCTAAATGTAAAATGAGATAATCATGCAAAAATGCAGGCGAGAGAGCTGACTGTGGCCGTGGCCGAGGTGGAGCGAGCTCAGGCGGAGACTGAGCGGACCCGTGCGGAGACGGAGCACCTGCGGGCAGAGGTAGCCTGACTGAGAGGGGAATTAGAACGGACAGCTACCCAGACAGCGGATCTTGAGAGATACCGGGGCGAGGCTCGAGCGGCGCGACTTCAGATTCATGACTTGAAGATCGAGCTACGGGCCGTAGAGCGGACAATCCGGACAATCAGCCGAGGGCCTGCACTGAGTGGATCCCGGAGTGCTGCAGCGGGAAGCACACGGAGCGGAATGCCGAGCGGCTCGGTAGGAAACTACCTGGCTAGTTCTTCCGATCAACGGAGGAACGAGGAGGCGGATAGGAGACGACCACGAGAGGGAGATCACAGTACCATGGAGCCGCCAGCCAAGCGGCAAGAGGGTGCTGGTGATAGCGAGGGCCCGGGAGATAGACCGGCTGAATGATGTACTTACTTTTCTTCTTTTGACACCCACACTTGTACATGACTCATGTGAATGATAAATGAAATGAATGCAAATCTTTTTTACGTTTTGTTTTGTTATGTGGATGAATGAATGAATGTGAGTATGAAATGGATGTGAATGTGTGTGAATGGATGAAACTAGATGTGGACGGGAGTGTAAATGAATGGACAGGGGCAAAGTGTAGGGCCGGCAGGTCAGACCAGAGGAAAAAGGAGAGAACAGAAAACCTGCAGCAGAATGTGTGACGGTCTAGAGGGGGAGCGTCAGAGAGAAGTAACGCATCAGGACAAGGCCGTCAGAGACGACAGAGGGTGGACTGAAAAACTGCTCAGCAGGAAATGTGACGGTCCACTGAAGGAGCGTCAGAGAGAAGTAACGGTCCAAGGTGAAACCGTCAGATCTGACAGAACGATGTTGGGCTAAATATGTAGCAGGAAATGTGACGGTCCACTGAAGAGCGTCAGAGAAGGTAACGGTCATAGATGAGACCGTCAGACATGACAGAGCCTGATTGACTGAAACTCGTGTAGCAGGAAATGTGACGGCCCAGTCATGGAGCGTCAGGGATATGTGACGGTCGTACGATAGACCGCCAGAGAACAAAGTGTACTCCGAGACGGATTCTGCCGTGAGAGCCCAAACTCGAAGCAAGGATACCTTAATCCATACTAGAACTCTCCTAGGCTTAGGATAAGGCCTTCTAACCCAATTCTGATCAAAATCAAGCCTTTAAAAGATAGAACCAAGCCCCAAAAATCGCAGCTTTCACCAATTCTCTGCTACAAGGGTAGAAAACCTCCATCAAAGGGCAAGGAACACCATGAAGAGAAGCTTCGAAGTGATAAGCATGGAAGAGAGGGTCTACACCGGCCCTAAAGCAGCCAAGAAGGAGCATGGGGAGCTGCAACGGTTGACATCAATCCCCAAGCATCTGAGCTCAAGTGCCCAAAGGGTGGTAAGTTCCAATTTATCCTCAAAAGTTCATAACTTGCTGCACTTTTAAGCTTCTCATGATTCTTCCTTCTTCTTCTTCCTAGCCTTTGCCTGGTCCAAGGTGTTACTCCAACATAAAGTTGGTGGCTCCCATGGTCAAAGAACTCCCTTTAGAAGTAACTTCAATTCTTAGGGCATGGCACCTCCAACCTTTGCTAGTTTTGGCCAAGAACTTCCAGAAATTGTCTTTAGATTGGTCAAGCATTTCAGCCCTTATAGAACTATGGCATCCACAAACACATACCTTCGTTTTCCCTTCCTTTGAAGCTACAGTCCTATTGGAGGAGGTAGAGACCTACCTAGCCCTTGCTAAGACTAAAGTGGGGGATGAAGATCTAGTGTGCCATACGGTCGAACCTATTGACCCATCCTTGATCCTAAGCGATTTCATACACAACCCAAAGGACGTGAGGACCATGATCAGCCCAAACCATATTCACTTGATACCCATGGCTCAATGGATAGTCTCTCATTGTAAGAACAAGTGGGAGAGATACGAAGCCATTGCCAAAGCCGTGTCGGTTTGCTTATGCGGAGTCTTCCTTTTCACTACCACCGACCACCTCTTAGATATCCAAAACCTTAGCATCATCAGCGGGTTGTGGCGGGGTTTGTCCATATCTCAAGCAATCCTTTCATACCTTTACGAAGGACTTAGCTCCGCTTGCTTAGGAGGACCTTTGTTCGGCTCTATGATACTCCTCGAGTGTTGGATGGGTGTGAGAATCAAGTTCCAACCCAAGGAGAACATAACTTCAGCCAGCCGGATCTTTGGGAGCCATCCTCTGTTCTTCATTGGAGGTGCCTTTGGATTTTCTTCACAGGTTGAATGCAAGACGGCGGACAAGAAAACACGGGATGAATGGCGCCTCTTCTCAACACTTTTCAATAGAGAAGTTCATGATGCGTCCAAGAGTCTTCGGAGCACCTTGCTTAGGGTACCACGGCGACCAGGCCTTGATCTACAGCTAGTGGGGAATACTACCATGGCGATCTACAACCCACACCGGTGCTATCTTCAAATTGGGCTACCCCGAACCGAGGTTCCTGCACTATCGCATTACCCTCCCCTTCTAGCAAGGAAGATGGGGACCGAGGAGGATGAAAGAGCGATCCGGAATGCACTGACCATGTGGGAGATCAGCAAAGTGCGCCCGTGGCAAGAAGAAGTGAAAGAAGACGACGAGGGACGCCGTAGCTAGGTGAAGGAATTGCGCAAGATCCGCCCCCTTGCGGATAGAAAATTGAATGTAGCTTGAGTTTTGTTATGATGTTTTTGAACTTGAACTTTAAGTTGAAGTTTTATCAATCAATTTTATGCATCACTAAACTCAATGGAATGATATAGAAGTGCCTTAGTTGATGGAATTATGAGTTTGTTGCTTGATTGAGCCTGAATGCTTCGAAAATAGAATTCCTGGAAGGTGTAACGGTTCTACATAGGGCCGTCACAACTGCCTGACGGTCTCACAATGAGCCGTTAGAGTAAATGAGCTGAGAGGGCTGAATTCCTCGGGAGTATGTAACGGTCTATCGATAGGCCGTCAGAGTGATTTAACGGTCCACCTTGGATGCGTCAGAGAGAGCTTGCTGAAGAGCAATGGATTTCAAAGTTCAGAAGGCTGTGACGGTCAACATGGTGACCGTTACAAATCTGTGACGGTCTGACGCTGGTGCGTTACAGACTTGAGCCTGGAATTTTGCAATCTTGGGCTTGAACCTGCGTTCTGCACATACTTAGACAAGAAACAAGTTAGATCCGTTCTTAGACTCAACCCCTTGCCTAAAGCAAGTTAGAATTTGACCATTTCTTGATATTTGGTCAAGGGGTGGAGCCTTATTAAATAGGTGAATATGAAATGGAAACAATGCAATGTATGCGGTGCATATGATGGCATTTTTTTGGATTTTGAAAACATTTGGATTTTTGTGACTTTTTGAAAATATCTGGTGTTTTGGATTTTGGAATATATAATTTTTTTGGATTTTGAAAACATGTGATTTTTTTGAATTTTGACATATATGATTTTTTGGATTTCGAAATATGTGATTTTTTTTGGATTTTGAAATATGTGATTTTTTTTGGATTTTGACATATATGATTTTTTTGGGATTTGAAATATGTGATTTTTTGGATTTTGACATATATGATTTTTTGGATTTTGAAAACAGTGCCTCCCCTAGCAACGTGGGTCCTTCTCATTCATTAAGAGTTCTCGAGGTTGGCGTGCAATGGAGGTGACAGCCCCTGGCCAGGGCCCAACTTGCATGACGGTGTCTCTACCAAGGCTATACCCAGGGTACTTGTCTTAGTCCTAAAAGGAAAGAAAGAATACGGGGGTAAGCTTAGGCCAGATATAGAAGTTTTAGATCTTGAGTTCCTTTCTAGACAACTGATTCAGAGACTCGGTCTGTTGCGCCGGGGCTTTATGTCCGTCATCGAACCTTTGTCAACTCTAGGCAAGCATACGACCGGGCTCATAGTGTCCCGCGGGGAAACTGTACTGCCACTCTTGCCATGCCTAGTTTTTATTTTCTTGGAGCTTTGAGATTATGATTGATAGACTTTGAGATAGACTTTTGCTTTTAGTACGATGAATGCTCCTTTTCTTTACTCCTTTTTTCTTTTTCTTGTGGCGTCAGGTCATAACGGACTGCCCCTATTTGAGACCTCCTCTCGTCAGGGTGCCTGGATCGGTCGTCGCCTCTTTATTTACTTCTTGCCCCTGGATTCAGCCGAAGAAAGAAACGGACAGGGACTTTGACTTTCCCCCAAAGCATGGCCAAGGAGAAACGGTGTCTACAATGCGGAAAACCCGACCAGGGACGTCGTGTAGTGTGTGATTGCCGTACTCAGGGTCCTCTCTTGGGTGAAAGGGAAGATTACCTCGTTACCGGGGTGGCACTGGTTAGACTCTAAGGAAAGAAACGCTTAAGATACAACCCATTCCAAGCGTGAGAGAGCTCCTCACCTTCGGCGTTCACCAAGCGGTAAGCATTCCCTGGATAAGCTTCTTTGACAACGAACGGCCCTTCCCAGTTAGGTTGCAATTTAGACCTAGGACCTGCAGACCGAATGAATTTGCGTTTCAAAACCATATCACCCTTTTGAAATTTACGCTCGATTATCTTCTTTTGAAAATAACGCGAAACTCTTTTTGATAAACAGATACGTGATCGGCCGCATTCATCCTCTTCTCGTCTAAGAGTTCCAGCTGGACGAGCAACGCCTCTCGACGTTCATCGAGATTAAGTTCCTTATCGAGCTGCACCCTTAGGGAAGGGATCAAAATCTCATATGGGAGCACCGCCTCCATCCCGTAAGTGAGAGCATAGGGGGTTTGCCCCGTGGGAGTGCGAACGGAGGTGCGGTAAGCCCATAGAGCCTCCACTAATCTTTCTGGCCAATCGAAAACTTATGAGATTCGCATGTTTTCTTTATGATTTTGAGAAGTGTTTTGTTAGTAGCTTCGGCCTGACCGTTGCCTTGTGGGTAATATGGAGAAGAATGATGCAATGCAATATTGAACTTCTTACATAGGTCCTTGAGCTCTTGAGAGACGAACTGGGGTCCGTTGTCGGTGACGATGCTGCTTGGCACTCCGAATCGCGAGATAATGTTCTTCATGATGAAGCGGCACACCGTGGTAGCTTTGATCTCTGCGTACGCTTCGGCTTCAGCCCACTTGGTGAAGTACTCAGTGGCGGTAAGGATGAAGGATTTTTGCTTGATCTGAGAGTTGGGATCACCGAGCGGGCCGACAATGTCGAAAGCCCACATAGAGAACGGCCAAGGAGCAGATAGAGGATGAAGAGATGAAGCTGGAGCATGAATTTTATCAGCATGGAGTTGGCATTTAAGACACCTCCGAACATAGAGGGAGCAATCTTCCTCTAGAGTGGGCCAATAGTAACCCTGTCTAAGGATCTTCTTCGCTAGAGCCTGGCCATTAACATGACCTCCACACTCACTAGAATGGGCTGCTTTGGCCACCTTCCAAGCTTCATCATCGTCTAAGCATCTCATGAGCATTCCATTAGTAGCGCGCCTGTATAGTTCTCCTGCGACAATAGTATACCTTGAGGCGGCTCTCCTTATTGACTTGCGCTGCTCAGCATTTGCCCCTTCCGGGAACGATCCATCTTTGTAAAACAACTCAATCTCATGATACCAGGGCAACTCTTCTTCCTCCAGATCTCTTCTAACTCATCAAAGATACTTCCTTCAACTCTTCCTTTTCAGCCCTCGCCTCTACAGTCTTCCTAAGGTTGACATACCAAGGATCCTGAAGAGAGGGTGCGTCCAATCTCTGAACGACGATAGTCTCAGTATTCCGACTGAGAGGGAAAGATAGAGAGGAAGCAAGCGAAGCTAAAGCGTCGGCTAGAATGTTCTGAGACCTAGGAGTGTGGATGTAGATCAACTTACGGAATTGCCTAGCAAGGAGCGTGACCAAATCTTGATAAGGTTTGAGCTTAGGGTCACGAGTGCGGTAAGTGGACAGAACTTGCCGCAGGACGAGCTGAGAATCCCCTATGATATTCAAGTAACGCACGCCTAGAAGGTAGGCGTGCTTCAATCCAGCTAGGAGAGCCTCATACTCAGCAATATTGTTGGTAGCAGGAAATTGAGTTGATAAGCAAAAGGAATCGTTACTCCTTCCGGAGTGAGCAGAACAGCGCCTATCCCTCGGCCCTGAGAATTGAGTGCACCATCAAAGTGCAGAGACCAGAAGGGGTGATGAGTGAGGACAGAGAGATGCTCATCAGGGAAGTCATCCTGAATAGAATCCGTGCAGGGAATTGGGAGATGGGCAAGATGCTCAGCGATGGCGTATCCTTTGACCGCCTTCTGAACGACGAACGTGATATCAAACTGAGATAGGAAGCTCTGCCAGCGAGCTAACCTACTAGAGAGGACAGGCTTTTCTAAGAGATAGCGGATCGGGTCCATTCTAGAGATCAGCCTAACTGGGTGGGCAAGGAAGTAGTGTTTAAGCTTCTGAGCTACCCATACTAAGGTGGCACAAGTCTTCTCCATAGCCGTATATTTAGCCTCAGCTGGGTTGAACAACCTGGAGAGGTAATAAGCTGCTCGCTCTTTCCCTTCATCATCCACTTGTGCTAACACCGCCCCTAAGGAGTCCTCAATAACCGAGATGTATAGGATTAGGGGTTTCCCAGGGACAGGAGGTTGCAAAACCGGGGGATTGGATAGATATTCCTTTAGGTCCTCATAGGCCTTTTGACACTCTTGATTCCATTCAAATTTGACTCCCGCCTTTAGCAATTCATAAAACGGGCGGCACCTCTGAGAATGTTGGGATATGAATCTTCTGATGAATTGCAGTCTACCAATCAGTCCTCGAAGTTCCGTAATATTTTTGGCGGAGGCATGTCCATGACGGCCTTTGCTTTATTAGGATCAATCTGGATCCCCCGTTTGCTAACTATAAAGCCTAGCAACTTCCCTGAAGAGACTCCAAAAACACACTTCTTCGGATTCATTTTAGCTTGTACTCCCTAGCTCTTTGCAGCACCTTAGCCAGGATAGAGGGGTGTTCTTCTTGGTTCTTGATTTCACCAAGATGTCATCCACGTAGGCTTCCATGTAAATGTGCATCATGTCGTGGAAAATGGCCATCATTGCCCTCTGATAGGTGGCACCTGCGTTCTTCAGACCGAACGGCATAACCACGTAGCAGTACGTGCCCCAGGGCGTGGTGAAGGAAGTTTTCTCTTGATCTCCGGAGCGAGACGAATCTGATTATAACCTGAGTAACCGTCCATGAATGACAAAGCTTCGTACCCGCAGTGTTATCGACCAGACGTCTATGTGAGGCAGCGGGAAGTCATCTTTGGGACATGCTTTATTAAGATCCCTGAAATCGATGCAAATACGCACCTTTCCATCCTTCTTGATAACAGGGACTATGTTCGCCACCCACTGGGGATATAGAACAACTCTAATGAACCTGGCCTTGTATAACTTATCGACTTCTTCTTTGATCCTTAAGGCCATGTGGGGGTGAAATCTTCTCGACCCCTGTTTTACGGGTGTTGCCCCTGGTTTAAGCACGAGACGGTGTTCCACTAAAGAGGGGTCAAGACCCGGCATGTCCTCGTAAGACAAGGCAAAAGAATCACTATACTCCCTCAGAACCTTGACTAGATCTTCTTCCACTTGCGGAGGGAGATTAGCGGCAATAATGATGGGCCTTGGGTCTTCTTCAGTTCCCAAGTTTATTTCCTTCGTAGGTTCATCCACTGCCGACGATGGCTCGTCGAATCTCTTTAATCCTTGCGCATACAGATCGGCAGTGTCATCTACGTTGCTGTCCTCATCATCAATCGGGTCTTTCTCATCCAAGACTTCATAGACACCGAGTCCGTCATCGCTCCACACCCCTTCTATTTCCTCTTCGTCTTCTATCATGATTGCCGTAGCGACGAACTCTGGACACTTCAAAAGAGCATGACATCGCTGAGCTAGATCCTGCAAGAACCTATCAGGAATGGATTTGGAAGGACGCGCAAGCGGGCGCGGCTCAAGCTCGGAAGGATTGGGCAACCTAGAAGAGGACCCTACTTCTCTAGTTCTAACTGACTCTACTTCCCTAGACTCGACGGACCCTACGCCTAACCTAGGAGAAAGGAAACCTAGTGGAAAGGAAGGAGCAGGGGACTCGTGCCCCTGGGAGGAGGATGGAGACAAGGTAGCATAATCTTCCACTGAAATCTCCGTTTCAAATTTGACGTTTTTTTTTGGAGATCAGTGGAGATCATACAGCAGGATGGAGGAGGAGGAAGTTGCATGGGGAATAACTCGGGGAAGATGCAATCGAAGAATGGGTCAGAGGATCGAAACCACATCTCGTGGAGTGGGGTTGTGGAGGAAGGAGGAGTGAATAGAGTTGATAGATCAATGGGTGGGCAGCGTCCACATGCACATGGGATAAAAAAGATTTCAAGTGGTCTTTCCGTGTAATACGGATTGACCATGATCGGGGGTGGATGGGGTATGGACTCCAATTGTTGAAATAGAGATGAGAGGCGGGAGGGAGACCAAGAAATGACAGCGGGTGAGCTCCCCTTTTCTTGCAGATAGGTAATTGGTTTCTTCGGCCTCCACTGAACAAGCTGGGTTTCTTGATTCATCTCTGACCATGGCCATCTGGTTCGCTGAACATTCTGGCAACTGACTGACTGAAATCTGGCATATCATCAACAGGCCCTTTTGGTAGCAGAGGTGGACTGGCGATTGTGCAAGCTGTATCTTTCTTTTCTGACTGTGCCAGCTGTGAATTTAGGGTGCCCGGCTGGAGAGGACCTTTGACAAAGTGTTGACGATAGTCCCATGTAAGTGGCCCTGAATCGCCCAAAACCGATAATGCGGACTCCCGATAACCGAGACCACGCCTGCTCATCTTTCTCCTTTGGGTACTGGCTTAGTACGCCCCTGTAACTGCGCACCGAGGCCTCTCCCCGGTTGATAACCCAGCTTCAATATGATATCCCAACCCTTGGAATCTCGGATCTGGGGTTTCACCTTGATACTGACAGGTGTAGTGACGGGCTTGCGTGGTGCATAAGCCCAAGGGAAATCCAGATCTAGCACAGAAATAACGGGCCGACTGCTGGGCCACAATGTGGGCAAAATCTTCTCTGAAATGGCTTTTACAGACTGGATCGTGGATAAGCTTTTGACCTTGACCACCCTCCCTTGAAAAGGGAATTTAAGACATTGATGCGCGGTGGATGGCACGGCACTGAGAGTATCGATCCACGGACGACCCAGGATAGCCTTGAACATAGGGTCAATGTCCAATACATAAAATTCAATGGGCATAGTAAGAGGCCCAAGCTCAGCTTGAATGGTGACAACCCCGTGACACGCTCTCCTTGAGTTGTCATATGCAGCTATAGTCGTGGGGGTCGGGCGTAGAAGTTCTTCTGGTATATTGCAGGCCCTGAGGGTGCTGAGTGGACATACATTGATAGATGCCCCTGTATCAACTAGTGCCGCCTCAATACTGACTTTGTTCAGAATAATAGTGATGCAAAGCGGCATTTACCGAGCTTCCGGTGGTGCTAGCTCGATTTCAGAGAAGGTAATAGCTGGCCCCTTGGAGATTGTTGCCAGTGCGGTAGGTAAGTTGTCAACTGCCATATCTTCACTAACCATCACCTTCTGAAGAAAATCTCTGAGAGCATCTTGGTGAAGGGTAGATCTCTTGATAAGCTCCAGCACGGATATCTTGGCGGGCACCCTATCAAGGTGATGTAGCAGATCATATTGGGTACCTGGCAGTGCCTCGGTTTCTTCCTGCTCAGCAGCCGGTTGGGAAGACTGGGGATTGGAGGTGGAAGGAAAATTGCGGTGAAACATGCACCCGCTCCGCAGGGCGAAGTTATAGGCTGCCGCGGCCTCGGATGGGCTCAAGATAAGTGACTTAGTAGGCCCGGTGGGGTGGATGAGTGGTGCGGAAGAGGGCGTGGTGGAAAGGATGATAGGTGAGGGGTTGGTGGTAGCGGGTGCGAGCGGAAGTGGGGATATAAAGGTAGGCGGAGGTGCAATGAGTGGAGGGTTAGATGGAGGTGTGGTGATAGCGGGGGTGAGTAATGTGTGAGAGGTGGGCGGTGGAGTAGGAATAGATGGAAGGACAAATGGTGTAGCAGGCGGAGGAGGGTTTTGGTATGTAGGCGTAAGGATGGTAGGAGTGGAAGGAATGCGGAAGTTGTGGTGAAGGGCCATAACTTGCGGCGTAGAGCTGTCATCGTCAAAGGACCACCCGGCATCAGGGGCCGGGGGTTGAACTACATTGACCTGGGCCGGCGCCGGTGGCTGAGGCTGCGGAGCGGGAAGATGGTTCGGCATTGGGTTCTGATGGATCCCCAAGTCTTGAACCGGCTGCTGTTGCTGTTGCGGCTGCTGCTGCGGCTGCGGTGCCTGTTGTTGCTGCACTTGCTGCCTCGGCGGCTGCCTTCTTTTCTCTTTGATTTCCGTGATGGCCCTATGCATTTCGGCCCAATCAATCCTTTGTCCTTCATGGAGGTCATAGACCAAATCCCTGAACTGAAAACACCCTTCAATAGTATGTCCTGGCTGCCTGTGGAACATACAGTACTTTGTCTGATCAACGGCCGGGTTCCAGTTGGGCCGTTCCGGAGGGAGTTGTATAGCATTAACTGACATGAGAGCTGAGAAGATATCTGTGAGGGTTTCTGGCAGGGGTGGGTACTGTGCTCTTTTAGGAGCCGGGCGCTTGTTGTTGTTGTTGTAGCCGTTGGGTGGAGGGACATTATGGTATTGCGAAGGCTGCGGAGGTTGTTGTGGAGCGGTAAAGGTATTTTGCGGAGTGGCAAAGGAAGGCGGAGGGTTTTGAAAGTTTTGTGGATTGGGTTGAAAGTTTTGTGGTGCGGGGTTTTGAGGAGTGCGGGGGTTTTGCGGAAAGCGGAGGGGTGCGGCTTGGAAGGGAAAGGTAACGGCTTGAACTTGTTCATTGGTCTGAACCCCTTCGGTAACAGACCCCTGAGGTTTCTTGTGGTATTTTGGCTTTTGATTCTCAAAGAGCGAGTGGATGGGGGAGTCCTTGAACTGTGTTTGAATGAACCGCGCCCGGCTATAGAGTTGGTGCATGTTGGCTATATCATTCATGGCCAGAATGTTGCGGAAGGTCGGAGTAGCATTGGAGATGAGTAACTTGACCTTCTCTTCCTCCGGAATGTGGCCTGGTACTCTGGCGGCCATCTGCCTCCACCTGTCAGCGTAAGTTGCAAACTCCTCATCTGGCTTCATCTTTTCGGCCACCAAATCTGTGAAAGAATATTCTGGGCTGACTCTGTCTTGGAACCGCTGGATGAACTTGTCTTTCACTATCTTGAAGCTTTCGGCGTCCTCCAATGGCAGAGAGTAGAACCATTCCAGTGCAACACCATCTAATGATCGGCGGAACAAATACGCCATAAGGCGATCATCATATTGAAATTGGGCCGACTCATATAAGAAGTCCCTCACATGAATAAAGGGATTGCCGTTCCCATCATATTTGCGGTAATTGGGGAGCTCGGATTGCGGAGGGAATCGGATGTTTTGGAAGCTGGGAACTGGAACATCTGCCAAGGATTGTGGGCCAACCCGTTTTTGGAGGAAATCAAGCTGTTGTTGCATGGCGGCCCACTTGTCAAGGAGTTCCTGCTCCCTAGATGGAGTAGGGGTAGTGAGAGACGAAGGTTGGAATTGAGGAGCAGAAGGATGGACTGTCGTAGGAGGTAGAAGCCCATAAGAAGGAGCAGAAGGATAAACGGACAAGGTAGGAAGCCCATAAGAAGGGTATTGGGCCGGAGACTGACCCAGATTAGAAGGGCCTTGGGCAACCCCTTGCTGAGGGCGCAAGAAATCCGAAGGGCCAACAAGGACTTGTGGCACCGATGAGCTGGACATGTGATGATCCACTTGAACAAAAGAAGGGAGAGCGGACTTTCCCTTATCAGAGAACTGCTGGGCGAAGCGGAAGATTGGCCCGTTTCCATGCCAGAAAAGGTAATGGTCCGCGGTGGGACCGGAGTAAGATCAATTGGAATGGGCCGAATGGAGGGCCCACCAACTCTAGACTGGTCGATGGAAAGATTGGATTGGCCTTGTGACATCGTGGGAGGTGGGGTATTGGACCCCTGCATGGCCTGATAGACAGCCTGGAGTTGGGCCGGATCCAACTGGGCCATCATTTGGAGAATGGAGCCAGCAGAAGGAGGAGAAAAGGAAGGAGTGGTCTGGCCGCTCTCCATGGGAACGGAGGACGGAAGAGGGGCGGAGCCCTCTCCAGACGAGAATGAGACAACCCTAGGAGGGTTTTCAAGAAGCCCTTGAGGGAGAGACTCCTCTTGGGAACGGGGAGGATTGAAAGAAGCCATGATGGGTTCGAAGAGCGGATTGGAGTAGAACTTGGAGAAGGAATTGGCCTTAGGAGGTGACTCTAATGGACGAAGACAACTCCACATGCAACGGAAATCTTGGAAAAAAAAGCAAACAACACACAACAAACACACAATGAGTGATCAAACTTAGATAACTTTGACAAAGATGCAAGTGAAAACGAGATGACAACACTCAAATTCAACCAAGTTACTTAGATGATGCAACAAGATTTTTATGATTTCTTCGTTTAGAACCTTAGTGACTTGATTAAGATGTGCTCTCCACCAGTAGGTTCCTAATAGGAAAGGACGTGTGGCTTGGTTGACTCTAAATGTAATCACTCCTTCACTTATGCAATCCTAGACACGGGGTAGGAAAGGTACAACCGGCCCGGTGTCCGTGTGGGAATCCACGGCTCACGGGGACTTATGGAGGTCCCTGATGTGTTTTCCTAGTCGGCCCCAAGGAATATGGAGACGAGAGGTCCACGCACCAAGGTAGGAGAATGCAATCTAGTGTATGAAATATGCATGAACCTATGTGCACCGGGGTGCATGCAAATTCTAGCCTAAGATCTAACAATCAAATATGCACACAATGATATAAATATGTGAACCAACCAAGGAGGAGACCAAGTAGCATCCAAGCATGAAAATCACAGCAAAAACTGCGGAAGCAAACTGCACCTCGGGATGCGTACCTATCTGGAGAATGTGACGGTCTATAACCCCTGCGTCAGAGAAGTGTGACGGTCGAAGACCAGACCGTCAGAATAGTGTAACGCGGGGACGCAGGACCGTCAGAGGAGCCAGAGAACCAGAAACAACAGGAGGTAAAAGGAAAATCCGGGGAAAACACGAACAACAAAGACAAGGAGATGATAGCAGGTTTAACAGAGATCAAAGCACGATTGGCACTAGATGTCCCACCGTGATCGCCAAAAAACTGTTGGTTTTAATGTGCCCCTTCTTTTGCAAGATGGGCTATGATGCCAACTATGAGCAGATAATGAGCCAAGTAATGAAATCAATCAACCTATGAACATGCGAATCATGAACCTAGGCAACCAAAACAAGCTCTAGCATGGGCATGCTATCTCAATCAAAACTAAACTAAGCAAGGAAAGAAAAACACACGCCGGAGCGTGGAATAAAGAATAAAGGAAAACACACCGTAGAGGTGGAACAAGCAAAAGTAAAGAAGAGATATGACGAAAGAGAAAGCTAATGCCCAAACTAAGGAAAGATGTGATCGCCACCAAGGTAAAAATAAGCCAAAGACCTGATCAATACCTTGGAATAGGAGGATGATGCACCCGCCCACGGGAGAGAGAAGACAATCAGGAAACTGCAGCTCCGTCAGATGTAACGGTCGAAGGATGGTGCGTCACAGGACTGTGACGGTCTCACGATAGACCGCTACAACACTCTAACGCGCCTGTGATGGACCGTCAGAGCTTCTGCAGAATAAGATTGGGAATCTTTTGATCTCCAAGCTTTCCAGCCGGCCAGAGAGCTTGGGCCTCGTGCTAAGGAATCTGTAAACCTGCAAAAGAGTGGAAGACACAAGAAAAATAACCCAGATTAGCCCTTTCACAAAGTAGTATCAATAATCCAAAGAACTTATGAACATGCAAAAGGAGAGGGAAATACCGGGGAGATTGGTTTTTTAAAACCCCTCTGGGCGTTTTAAAAGATAGGAGGATGTTTTAAATGAATGCAACCGATGAAAGAACGTGAAGATGGAGAGGGACAATGCTATGATTGCTTAGAAGAGGGGAAAAGCACTAAGAACAATGACTTGACTGAATTAAACCCTTGAAACCGATACTCCCTGAACTTTGGAAGTAGATGGACGTGGGAAGCAGCTCTCCTTGGTTGGTTCTAGCTCCAGGATGCGGCAGCACTTCGACGCAAACTCCAGATTTCTCCTCTTCAAGCCATGAAGTCAAGGGTTCTATTTATAGGCCCTCAAAGTCTAGGTTCGAGTTGAGGATAATCCAGCTAGAAAGTAGGACGTTTCTTAGCAAACTCTTGAAGATAATACTCCCAAGAGTCCATAGAAACAAACAGAAGGTTCTGAGGATCAGATTTGGAAGAGAAATCAAGGAAACAAACTCTCAAGTCGGCCACGGAGTAGCAGAGAAAAGGTCAGGCTTGTCAGGACTCTCTATTTGATGTAACGGCTGCTCGATAGACCGCCACAGAGATGTAACGCTCCAGGAAGAGACCGTCACACAACCTTATCACTTAAGAAGATAAGATCAATGGGGGAAGTTTTCAAACGTTGGACTCTGGATAGATGTAACGGTCAAGTGTAGATGCGTTACAACAAGGTAACGGTCGCACGATAGACCGTCACACTCAACGGGCAGGCAAAAGATAAGCTTTGGAAAGAAGCTTTAAGCTTAAGGACTCTGGAAGATGTAACGCACCAGGGTAGATGCGTTAGAGTACTGTAACGCCCCATCAAAGGACCGTTAGAGACAATAGAGTGCCAAAAAAATGAAAGCTTGCTAAGCTTCATCCAACGGAAAAAAGGTAAGGAACCAGACTCAACCAAGGAGACATGACTCAAGAAATGGACCTCAAATTGATCAAGAAGGCTCAACAAAGGTGAACAACTCGGAGCATCATATAGTGTGAACAAGGAGATGACCCAACTTATTGTTCATAAGATGGGTGTCAACTGACCCGACCCGTCCCAGGCGGTGGGCGGGATGCTTGGGCCGGGGGTCGTGTCTGGGACGCACTATACTGCAAGGTCCCGTGCATCCCGCCACGTACCAGACCGGTCCGTTGTAGGGCCGGTTTGGTACATGCGGGCCGCCTGGCTCGTGTCGGTCTGCCCATTTAACGGGCCGGTGGGCAGCGGTGGAGGGTGGCGTAGTAGTGGTGGAGGGCGGCCAGGGGCGGTGCACGGCGGCGAGCGGACGCTTTGGGCAGCGGGGACCGACGATCGGAGGTAAGTGGAACGTTTTGAATTTTTTTAAAAAAAAATGGGGGAGGGTGGCTGGTGGGGGGCCATGGGAGGGCGGTGGAGGGCGGAGGAGGTGGGAGGCGGCGGTGGGAGGGGGGCGGGGACGGGGGGCCGTGGGAAAGAGGGAGGGGGGAGGTTGGGGTGGGGGGGCAGCCTGTGGCCGACCGTGGGACGGCCTACGGGGACGGGGCCGTGGGAGGGTGGGAGGTAGGGGGGCAGCCACTGGCGCCCACCAGCCACCACCGCCCCCTTCGGCCTTCATCTGTCCAGATCTGGCCGGTGGGAGGCCGGAGGGGGCGGTGGTGGCCAGTGGGGGCCGATGGAAGGGCGTACGGGGATGGGGCACCCGGTGGATGGGGGGGGGAGGTGGTTGGTGGGGGGGCGGGGGGCAACCACTGCCGCCCACCGGCCACTGCCTCCCCCTTCGGTCGCCGGAGGGGACGGCGGTGGCCGATGGGTGGCGGTGGAAGGGCAGGTGGGGACGGGTGGGAGGTGGGGGTGAGAGGGAGGTGGGGTTAATATTTTAAATTAAAATTTATAATCTGTGAATTTTAAATTTAATTTAATCTAATAAATTTAGTTGTAGATGTTTTAGAATTAAATTTAATATTTTAAATAAAATTCACAGATTATAGATTTTATTCGATAGTTATATGTAAATTTTAATTTGTAACAAAAATTGTAGATTTAATTTAGATGTATTAAATAATTTTTTTAGTTTTACATGTTCTAGAATTAACTTTATTATTTTCATTAAAATTTTATTTGTAACAAATTTTTTTGATTTAATTTAGATTTATTAATTAAAATTTTTAGTTGTAGATGTACAATAATTAAATTTAATATTTTAGATAAAATTCACATATGGTAAATTTGATTCGATGGTTCTATGTAAAATATCATTTGTAACAATAATTAAAATTTTAATTTAGATGTATTATTTAATTCTTTTAGTTGTATATGTTCTAAAATTAAATTTAATGTTTTGGATAATTTTTTCATTTGTAAATTTTCTTCGATAGTTCTATGTAAAAATTAAATTGTAACAAAAACAATTTTTAAAATATTTAAAATTTATATTTATTCATTATCATATTTTGTGATATTTATAATTTGTAATTCTTAAATTTAAGAGATACATTTAAACACTTTATGGCTCCTAAGGAACGTCCAAATGACATTGGATGGTCACATGGAGTTATGTTGGATGGCAACCGTAAGTGTTGGCGTTGCAACTATTGTAAAACAGAACACCGGTGAGGAGGTGTGTCTCGGTTGAAGAGGCACTTGGCAAGAGGAGCAGGTGCGGGATACTCTGATGTTGCTGGGTGTACCCATGTGCCTAGAGATGTGAAACTTGCAATGGCCAAGCACCTGCGGGAGAAGAGAGTTGAGATGCAACAAAAGGAAAAAAAGAAGAAAAGAGATGAAACGGCATTTAGTGGAAGAGCAAGCGGCAGTGACGAGGATGAATGCGCATGGACACCTAGTGACGAAGACCAACAAGCGCGTACTGACCAGCCTAATGTGTATGTCACGGTGAATGATCCATATGAAGCGCAGTTTCGTGAGGCAATACGTCAGAGTAGAGATGAGGTAAGACATCCCGAGGAGATGGGAGTGCGAAGCCACGAGGTGGCAAGGACCGGAGCATTAGGCAGTGGTGGTTCATCTACTACTCGACAACCACGGGGCATGCGGAGTTTTTTCACTAGTGACTCGAGTTCACAAAGAAAAAGGACACAATCAATCAACATTGAAGATGTGGAGCCCGGTGCACTATCCCGAGAGGATGGCAAACAAACGAGGATGGACGAGGCAGTGGTGGTTCATCTACACTGTTGAGGGTGATCGATATGTGCACTGTAGATACTGTGGACATCGCATCACCGGCATACACAGATTTGTAGAGCACCTTGCGGGTGTAGGACGGGATTACCGTGCATGCTCTTTAGTTCCAGAGGATGTTCGAGATTACTTTCGGACACAGTTGTTAAGTTATGATTTTGATGATTGTTGTGATTGTTAAGTTATGGTTTTGATGATAACTAAACTTTATGTGTGATTAAGTGATGATAACTAAACTTGTGGTTGATTGCTCATGCTCTTGTTATCTATGTATGGTTGAGATGGTAAATGGCAAAGGTTACATGGCCTTGATGCTTGGTTTGCATATGTTAGTATTACAAGAGGCAAGAGGTTTCATAACCTCTTCAATGTGAAAAAGTATGGTATTAACCCTGACTATCTTACTTGTAGGATCAAACTCATGGCAGTCGCCTAGTAAACCGTACGTGTGGATAAGTACCTTGCTTTTTTACAGTTCAACACAGGTGGTATATGTCATTTATTGTCAAGAACCATTGGTGAGACTCTTACCCTATCTTAGCATCGATCTCACCATGTGTATCTCATATACCTCTCGTTAATACACCTCATTCATGCACATTAAACATGAAACCCTTCTGGCCATCGTGCGCCCTCGTCCGCGGATCGACCTGCGCGGTCAGGTCGCGGGGATCGACTTGCCCGGTCAGGTCACGGGGGTCAAAGGGGCAGCACCCCTTGCGGGGGTTTCCGAGGGCGGAGCCCCCGGAACAAAATTTTGATTAATGCTCAAATGGTTTGCATGAACTTCATGCATTTATCATATGGATGGTTGAGCTATAGTTCTAATCAATTATCTATGCTTTTGCAGGTCAAAGACTCAGTTGACACCTTCTAAACTGTCAAGGGTGATACCACAGACATGAACGGGCTGCTAAAGGACTTAAGCGATGGAGCTAAAGAGGTTAACGGACCGACCCGGGAAAACCCGGGGCCTGCCCAGCTGGCGGTTGACCGCCAGCTCAGGGGCGGTCGACCGCCCCTGCCAGCAACCCCCAGTCTACCGGTCTCTCAATGGCGGTCGACCGCCAGCCCAGTAGCGGTCGACCGGAAATTCCAGGGACCATCCGTTCCGTAGGTTTCTCAGTAGCGGTCGACCGCCAGCTTCCACAGGTCGACCGCCAGCCCCGAGCCAACAAAAGTTGACATTGTTTTCCACTTCAAGAAGAGCCATTCTCCTTGTATTTCTTTAATCCTAAAGTCATCCAATCACCCACAAAATGTGGATATGGTCTGGGGGGTTTCTATTGACTATCCAAAGTCTATAAAACACATACAAGAGGGTTAGAAACCCTAATGCTTCAAGGGAATCAAGAGAGATCAAGGGAGGCTAGAGGGGGAGATTCACGGGTACTGTAGCACCTCCGTGAACAGTGCTTCGAGCTGAAGTTCTTCATCCTTCCTCAACACATTGAAGGTAAATCTGAAGCCATCAACGTCCAATGAATTGAAGGAGCAAGCAACCAACAAAGAGAGATCAAGGGGGAGACTATCAAGCACCATTTGAAGCAAAGGAACTTCCAATCAAGAGAAGAAGCAATTCAAGAGTTTCAAGAAGAGATCAAAGGAAGGTTATTCAAGTGAAGCAGGAATCAACGCAAAGATCTGCAACATATCTTCAAGGGGAGCCAAATCAGGAGCTTTCTAAACTGTGATTTATTCACATTGGTGTTTTATGCTTTATAGTTTCAGATTTGTGTTTCATATAAACTTTAAACATTCGAGTGTGTGTGGAGCAAGTTAGATCCGTGGTCGTGTGTGGTCCTCGTGTTCCATTCGTCTGTGCGTAGGTCTTCCTAGATCTGCGTGTGTGTGTGGTTTTATTCAGATCATAGTGTTTGTGTGTGTATAGTGCTGCATCTATCGCAGCAAGTGTGTGTGTTGTTGATCCGGTTGTTGAATCGTGTTGGAGACCTCATCTCCGTGTGAGTGTGTGTTGGGTGGCGTCCCCGTGTGTGTGGGCAGGCATCGTCCTGCGTGTGTGGTTGGAGCGTCGTCTCCATTTGGAGATTTATCCCCGAGTGAAGCCTCACCGGGTTTGGTGAGGGGTGGACGTAGGATTGCCGTCGTTGCATCCGAACCACCTTAAAAACCGCTGTGCATTGTGTGTTATTTGTGTGGTTTGATTGTTTTCGTTGTATGGTCGTGTGGGAACAGAAAGTTTAAGAGAATTTGTTTAATTGTTTTCAACTTCTAATTAGTGTTTATCACATATTTTAAAAGTTTTCGTAAAATTTGTTATCACCCAATTCACCCCCCTCTTGGGTGTCATTGATCGCGGGACTTCAACAGTTATGGGAGGGATATGTTTCTCGCAGAAGAGCTGGGGCATCTTCTTCCACGTCCAAGTTACCCCACCACTAGCATCGGGTAGATCAGGATCATCCTTCACGTCCTGAGTTCGAGCACCACCAGCATTAGTCTCTGGTGCGGACACCAGGGAAAGCGAATAGCACGAGTCGGCGAACCAACGGTACCATACGCGGAGCGCCAATCGGACTACTTCGGCTTTCCTTTGAAATGGAGGCAATTTGGCTTAAGATTGGATACTTTTTGCATTAAAATTAGGCTTGTAATGTGTCATTGTACTTGTGTTTTCATATTGGGCTGGTTGTAAGGCTCTTAAAGGGCCATCTTGGTTAAGCCCCTATAGAATTCATTAAGAAGGAGTGTGTAATGCCCCGGATTTTTCGGATATTTTTCAGATCATTTTAGTGGGTCTCGGAGTGTATTTTGTGCTTTACACGTGTTTTTCCCTGATGTGCCTTCGGAATTCTTTGCAGGGCAAACCGTGGCGTTCTCCGACTCCGGGACAGTACCACTGCGTTGTGTTCCTTCCGAGGATCGCGGAGGTAATTTTTCGTAATTTTCTGAATTTATCGAATTTTCGGGTTTTCCTATATATACTAACCCTTTCCTCTCTCCCCCTCTCATTCTCTCTTTCTCACTCTCTCTCTTCTCTCACGCCCTCTTTCTCCCCTCTCTTCTCCGGCGGCCGACGGAGCGAGGCGGGGGCGAGGCGGAGGCGGCGCGGGTGAGGACGCGGGCGAGGATGGGCGAGGATCGAGGCGGTGGAGGCGCGTGGGAGCTCGTGGCGCGGTCGCGAGCCGGCGAGGGTTTCACGGCGTTTCTTCGCGGATCGGCGAGCTCGAGGCGCGAAATCTTCGGTGGAGGTAGGGTGATGGTTCCCCAGCTCGTGCACTTCCTTTCCCGCGAGTTTCGTAGGCCGTGGTGAGCCGAGCGGGTGGAATCGGGGTTTTTGGGCAAAACCCATGTTTTAGGGCTTGTGGGCCGATCTCCCGTTTCATTGCGTTTTTGGCCGATCCGAGGCCGTAGATGCATGCTAGGGGCTTCTGGGGAGCTTCCCCCTTGTTTTCCCCCTCTCTTGTGGAGGTATGGGGGCGTGGGACGAGTTTTGGGTCGTTTCCCGCCGTAGCGTTCTCGGAAGGAAGTGACGGTCCTTCCAGTGGCCGTCACTTGGTGTAACGCGCCTGGGCAGGGCCGTTACATCCCCCTTCTGTTGGCCCTTGGTGGTCTGTGGGTGTGACGGTCCCACGATAGACCGCCAGGTGCTGTGACGCACCAGGGCTAGACCGTTAGAGTCTCTTCCGTTGGTTTTCGGGTCAGGCGTGTGACGCACCAGGGCTGGCGCGTCACAGCCTTGTGACGCCCCAGGGTGGGTGCGTCACATTCCCTGTTGCCCAGCTGAGGGCTGGGGGTGTGACGGTGCCCTCTGGACCGTTACATGCTTGTAACGCGCCCAGGGTGGGCCGTCAGAGCCGTTTTTATCCGTTGGGGAGGGCAGCGTGTGTGACGCGCCAGGCCAGACGCGCTACATCCGTGTAACGCGTTGGGGCAAGCGCGTTACATCCTGCTTTCACGCTGAGAGCGTGAGGCGTGTAACGCACCAGGGCAAGCGCGTTACATTCGTGTAACGCGCTGGGCCAGGCGCGTTACATCCTGTGTTTCTTCGGGCCGTGTAACGGCCTGCGTTAGGCCGCCAGGTGGATGTGACGGTCTCGCCTAGACCGTTACAGCCCTGTGATGGTCTAGGGTTAGACCGTCAGGCTTTGTGTTGTTCCGAGGCGAGTTTTTGTGTTCTCCGCCTTGTCCCGCAATGTGTGGATCCCTAGTCGACCCGGTTGTGACCCAGTGGTCGACCTGCGGTCTTGTGAGTGTCCCTGACACCCGTGGGTTTCTGTGTCCGTGTTTTGAGGGTGTCTGGAGGACCGTGTTATCTCGTTTAGCGTGCCCGTAGGGTTGAGAGTCCGGGTGACTTCTCGCGTGCTGGGCCTTCGTGTTACGCTCGATCGAGTCACCGTGTATCGGTGTGGGTGCGGTGGGGTCTCCCCCGCATGCCGTGAGTTTTTTTGGAAGGCGATTCCCATGTGGGCCACGTGGTTGGTCTTGGACTGCGAGTCCAGTTACCCGGCCTGGGGCTGGAGGTTTCCCGCTTGCTTCAAGATGGGAAATCGTCGTGGCGGCTTGTGTGCTGCCTTGGGAATCGTGCTTCTGTGTTTTCCGTGTGGCCCGTGTGAGTGGCCTTTGTCCCTTGCGTTCCCTTCTCAAGGGAATGGTCTTGGCAACTCGTGTGTTGTCTCGGTATTCGTGATATCGTGGTTTTGGACCTAGAGATTGGGCTAGATCGACGGCCTTGTGCTGTTGCGTGCAACGGTCTTGACCCCGAGTCTTGCGACTCAAGGACCGTTGGCTGTAGTGTGTCTAGAGGACTGTCCAGAGTCCAGTGACTTAGCGTCACTTGGGTTTTCTTGACTTTCGCGCAGGCTGCGTGCGTGACCGTGGACTGCAAGTTCTGTTCCTTCTCCGACTGTGGTCGCCGTGCGACGGGGCCGGTACGTGGGGTGGTCCCCGTACGTCGTCGGATTCGGACGTTGTTTTCCGTTGAGTTGAAAGTCTACTCCTTCAGTGACCCTCCACTAGTCGTAGCCTACCAGTACGCGTGTGCTGGTCGCACCAGGGAGTGGTGTACGGGCTTACCCTTAGAGGCGGTTTGTGGACCGGTTGCCGTCGGGCCCCACGTCTTGCAGCCAGAGTCCGGCTGAGGGGAAAACCGGTCAGAGGGCCAGACCAGGGACGCGTGGTCTGTGTGTGCACACGTGGTTGGGGGCGGTTGGACCCACGTCGACGGGCGTGACCCCAGCTAGTTACTTGTTTGTGGTTACTTGTACGGTGTTCGCGCCTCGGGTAGGACCTACCACGTCAGGCGGTTCACCTGCGGTGCGGTGTAAGACGTCAGGGGACGCTACCGGCTGTGCTTCTAGTGGGTGGTACTCCTGTCGAGTACGGAGTGACAGACTATCAGTTTCCGTGATTTCGACCTTCGGGTTTTCGGTCGTGTTGACCGTTGAGTTCGGTTGTTTCGCCGTGGCGCGTGTGTTGGTTTTCGCGCCAAGGGTCTAATGCTAGTGGCTTTACCGAGGTTGGGTCTTGTTGTGCGGTACCCGCGATCAGATGGTCGGGGTTGCACCTTGGACAGCGTGTCCAGGTCGGCTGTGTCCGAGGGACAGGCCTTTACGGCGTGGTTGCCGTGTGTTCTTGCTTCGGTAGGTGGTACTAGTGTGGTTCGGTAGCTTCGACTGCGTGATCGAGGTGTGCCTTCTGGTACAGTAGGTGTAGCTGTAGTGCCGAGTTTTTGACCGGCCACCGGTTTGCTGTTCCTGCTGTAGTTGTAGCTTCCTTTCCGCTACCGCCGTTGTTTCCGGTTGGGGTTCCGCGGGATCCCTGCTGAGTCTCTGTTTTGGAGACTCATTCCCTGCTTTTCAGGTGTAGCGGTTCTTCCTCGCGGTTCGAGGGCGCGGAGCGGAGGTCCTTAGTTGCCAGCTTGCCGGGCCGAGTGTTGACTTGGCATGTGGTACGCTTTACTGCTTTAGACTGTACTTTCTGTTGGACTGGACTCTGTTGTAGTTGTTTATTTATTTCTGTTAATTGTTGAGTTGTCCTGCTTTATTTCCTATTTCTTTGTGCCTCCACACTCCTTCTAGCCCTTCCGAGCCCTCCCGGCTCGTGGGCGGCGGTGCGAGTCTCGGGTTATCGGGCCTTCCCGGTAATCGGATTCTCGGGTCGTTACAGCTGGTATCAGAGCGGTGGTTGTGGACGTACATAGGAATTCGAGATATTGCAGTGATCAGAGTCCATAAGGTCCAGTACAGTTGGCAGCTGGCTTAGGGTTTTGTGCTTGTTTTTCGCCTTGTTTCTCGCTTGAGAGCTTGAGTGCGCTGTGCGGCACTGTGAAGGTGGTTGCTGTCCGCGACTTTTGTGCCAGCATGGGGTCTAAGGATCGAGGTCGAGAGCCTTCTCCCTCATCGGTGGTGGCCCTGGTTGTGCTGAGTTGGGCAGAGGTTGCTAGCAGGTGTGAGCTCGCGGTGCTGCATTCGAGGAACCTGCAGCGTGGTCAGGTGTCTGGTGCGGACTGTTCGTGGTTAAGTGGCCGTGAGCGTGCTTCGAGGGAGCTGCTGTCGATTTTGGCCACTCCAGCTTGAGGTTTGTCCAGCTCCTGAGGCGTTCTGATCGGGAAGTGTGCTCGGGTGAGCGGAGGATCTTCTCGGTGGGCTGCTGTTTCGTCGAGCCTGATGTTCTTGTCGCGCTCTGTGGCGTCAGAAATGACGTGTCGGTCCTGATCGTTCTGCTGATTTCGAGGCAGGATTTGGCAGAGATGTCCCGTTAAGTCTTTGCTCCTGTGCTTCTGTCAGTGGATGGGTTGTGTTCGCCCTGGAGTTGGTTTGAGATGGGAAGGCTCCGCGGTGAGTTCGGGACTCGAGGATGAGCGTCGGCGGTTGTCGTTATGGCTCGTGATGCGGCTCTTGGCACGCCGTGTTGCAGTTCGAGGAATTGCAGCGCTGGTGCATCGAGAGGTGATGTGATTGTAGTCCGACGTGACACTCGTCGAGTGTGTCGGAGGCGCTGACCTGATGGAAGCAATGGTTTTCCTTGGTGCTGGATGGTGCTGTTTCCAGCGTGCGCGAGGTTCGAGGTCAGGTCGAGCGTGGAGTTCTTCCGTTGGTCGAAGTGCGCTGGTTTCTCCTTTGGTTGGAGAGATTGCGTTCGGCTAAGGATCGTCGTCTTGCGTTGTGTGTTCGGATTGGTTGGCCTTGTGTGCCATGAAGTCCGTGCGAGACGTGCTCCTTGTCCTGGCAGGGTGGAGTGTTGGGGAATGTGCTGGTTAGTACGCCGCATGAGTACCATGTTCCTGTGATGGAAGCCGTGTCAGGCGTCGGTGTCGGACCTGGATAAGGTTGTTGAGGATGTCGCCTGACGGAGGTCGAGGACGTGATGGTCGGAGTCGGTGGCTTGGTGTCCGACTTGTGTTCCCAGTCGTGCCCTCGGATGAGATCGTGCTTTGAGGATGTGGTCTCTGCCAGGCTGTGGGTTCCTGTTGGTTCTACGATCTTGTCGGATTGTGACGGTGAGATGGTTATTGCTTGGGGACCCGTGAGCACTGTTCAGGTGGTGTCCCGTGGCTCTGTGGTAAGGGCGGAATCGGGATCGACAGGTGTCCACTTGGATTGATCGAAGGATTTGATGAGACCAGATGGAAGAGTGACGCCTGTGGGCGGAGGCCTTTTGTGAGTTTGGCGTCGGATTGGTGGTCCTTGATAGGACATTGGTGTCGCAAGGTTATCCCTGGTTTGGTGACTAGCATGGGGTGGTTCCCTATAAGTCTGAGTCCCGTAGGGTGATGACTGAAGACGCCATGTTCTGTCATTTGGTTTCGTCGTGCTTCCCGAGAGGGTCGAGTTGGCGAGCAGTTGGTGACCAGTGGATGGTCTTTTCAGAGACAGAAGATGCTGGTTGTTGGGGCTCGAGCGTGGCGAGAGCCGTGTGCCAGCGAGACCTTTGATGGTCGTTTCTGCGATGTGCCTTTCCGGTTGGGATCTGGGCTTTGTCGAAGTTTGTCTTTTGACAAGAGTTGGCACGGTGTTGTGTCCGGCTTTCGGCTTGCCATGTGTGGGGTGTTTCTTGGTGTTGAGCCGATGTTCTGATTGCGGTCTGCGGAGAGGACTGCTTGAGCTGGTGGAGGCTCTATTTTGGTTGCTCCCTCGAGGAGGGCGTGTGACCTGTCAGCTGGTTGTAAAGCTGATGTGCCATTTGTCTGCTGACCATTGGATGAATCAGTAGCTGTTTCTCGTGGCGAGGGTTGTGTTTCCTCGGTGAGCGAGATTGTGGCTGCGGTGCCATGGTTGATTCTCGCATTGTCTGAGGTGATGCCGGACTGTGTCCTTTGGTATATGCCTGCTCTGTGGCCGGTGTGCTCGGCGCGAGGAGCGAGGTGTTGTGTGTGATTGTGAGTCTGGCTGTGTTCCTCAGGATCCGTGTTTTCGTGAGAATCGAGGTTTTCTGTGCTGGGGGCCCTGACAGCGTGTCAGTTGGTTCAGTGTTCTTCCTCTAGGACGTCGTTCTAGGTCCTGAATTTCGAGGACGAAATTCCTTTAAGGGGGGAGGGCTGTAATGCCCCGGATTTTTCGGATATTTTTCAGATCATTTTAGTGGGTCTCGGAGTGTATTTTGTGCTTTACACGTGTTTTTCCCTGATGTGCCTTCGGAATTCTTTGCAGGGCAAACCGTGGCGTTCTCCGACTCCGGGACAGTACCACTGCGTTGTGTTCCTTCCGAGGATCGCGGAGGTAATTTTTCGTAATTTTCTGAATTTATCGAATTTTCGGGTTTTCCTATATATACTAACCCTTTCCTCTCTCCCCCTCTCATTCTCTCTTTCTCACTCTCTCTCTTCTCTCACGCCCTCTTTCTCCCCTCTCTTCTCCGGCGGCCGACGGAGCGAGGCGGGGGCGAGGCGGAGGCGGCGCGGGTGAGGACGCGGGCGAGGATGGGCGAGGATCGAGGCGGTGGAGGCGCGTGGGAGCTCGTGGCGCGGTCGCGAGCCGGCGAGGGTTTCACGGCGTTTCTTCGCGGATCGGCGAGCTCGAGGCGCGAAATCTTCGGTGGAGGTAGGGTGATGGTTCCCCAGCTCGTGCACTTCCTTTCCCGCGAGTTTCGTAGGCCGTGGTGAGCCGAGCGGGTGGAATCGGGGTTTTTGGGCAAAACCCATGTTTTAGGGCTTGTGGGCCGATCTCCCGTTTCATTGCGTTTTTGGCCGATCCGAGGCCGTAGATGCATGCTAGGGGCTTCTGGGGAGCTTCCCCCTTGTTTTCCCCCTCTCTTGTGGAGGTATGGGGGCGTGGGACGAGTTTTGGGTCGTTTCCCGCCGTAGCGTTCTCGGAAGGAAGTGACGGTCCTTCCAGTGGCCGTCACTTGGTGTAACGCGCCTGGGCAGGGCCGTTACATCCCCCTTCTGTTGGCCCTTGGTGGTCTGTGGGTGTGACGGTCCCACGATAGACCGCCAGGTGCTGTGACGCACCAGGGCTAGACCGTTAGAGTCTCTTCCGTTGGTTTTCGGGTCAGGCGTGTGACGCACCAGGGCTGGCGCGTCACAGCCTTGTGACGCCCCAGGGTGGGTGCGTCACATTCCCTGTTGCCCAGCTGAGGGCTGGGGGTGTGACGGTGCCCTCTGGACCGTTACATGCTTGTAACGCGCCCAGGGTGGGCCGTCAGAGCCGTTTTTATCCGTTGGGGAGGGCAGCGTGTGTGACGCGCCAGGCCAGACGCGCTACATCCGTGTAACGCGTTGGGGCAAGCGCGTTACATCCTGCTTTCACGCTGAGAGCGTGAGGCGTGTAACGCACCAGGGCAAGCGCGTTACATTCGTGTAACGCGCTGGGCCAGGCGCGTTACATCCTGTGTTTCTTCGGGCCGTGTAACGGCCTGTGTTAGGCCGCCAGGTGGATGTGACGGTCTCGCCTAGACCGTTACAGCCCTGTGACGGTCTAGGGTTAGACCGTCAGGCTTTGTGTTGTTCCGAGGCGAGTTTTTGTGTTCTCCGCCTTGTCCCGCAATGTGTGGATCCCTAGTCGACCCGGTTGTGACCCAGTGGTCGACCTGCGGTCTTGTGAGTGTCCCTGACACCCGTGGGTTTCTGTGTCCGTGTTTTGAGGGTGTCTGGAGGACCGTGTTATCTCGTTTAGCGTGCCCGTAGGGTTGAGAGTCCGGGTGACTTCTCGCGTGCTGGGCCTTCGTGTTACGCTCGATCGAGTCACCGTGTATCGGTGTGGGTGCGGTGGGGTCTCCCCCGCATGCCGTGAGTTTTTTTGGAAGGCGATTCCCATGTGGGCCACGTGGTTGGTCTTGGACTGCGAGTCCAGTTACCCGGCCTGGGGCTGGAGGTTTCCCGCTTGCTTCAAGATGGGAAATCGTCGTGGCGGCTTGTGTGCTGCCTTGGGAATCGTGCTTCTGTGTTTTCCGTGTGGCCCGTGTGAGTGGCCTTTGTCCCTTGCGTTCCCTTCTCAAGGGAATGGTCTTGGCAACTCGTGTGTTGTCTCGGTATTCGTGATATCGTGGTTTTGGACCTAGAGATTGGGCTAGATCGACGGCCTTGTGCTGTTGCGTGCAACGGTCTTGACCCCGAGTCTTGCGACTCAAGGACCGTTGGCTGTAGTGTGTCTAGAGGACTGTCCAGAGTCCAGTGACTTAGCGTCACTTGGGTTTTCTTGACTTTCGCGCAGGCTGCGTGCGTGACCGTGGACTGCAAGTTCTGTTCCTTCTCCGACTGTGGTCGCCGTGCGACGGGGCCGGTACGTGGGGTGGTCCCCGTACGTCGTCGGATTCGGACGTTGTTTTCCGTTGAGTTGAAAGTCTACTCCTTCAGTGACCCTCCACTAGTCGTAGCCTACCAGTACGCGTGTGCTGGTCGCACCAGGGAGTGGTGTACGGGCTTACCCTTAGAGGCGGTTTGTGGACCGGTTGCCGTCGGGCCCCACGTCTTGCAGCCAGAGTCCGGCTGAGGGGAAAACCGGTCAGAGGGCCAGACCAGGGACGCGTGGTCTGTGTGTGCACACGTGGTTGGGGGCGGTTGGACCCACGTCGACGGGCGTGACCCCAGCTAGTTACTTGTTTGTGGTTACTTGTACGGTGTTCGCGCCTCGGGTAGGACCTACCACGTCAGGCGGTTCACCTGCGGTGCGGTGTAAGACGTCAGGGGACGCTACCGGCTGTGCTTCTAGTGGGTGGTACTCCTGTCGAGTACGGAGTGACAGACTATCAGTTTCCGTGATTTCGACCTTCGGGTTTTCGGTCGTGTTGACCGTTGAGTTCGGTTGTTTCGCCGTGGCGCGTGTGTTGGTTTTCGCGCCAAGGGTCTAATGCTAGTGGCTTTACCGAGGTTGGGTCTTGTTGTGCGGTACCCGCGATCGGATGGTCGGGGTTGCACCTTGGACAGCGTGTCCAGGTCGGCTGTGTCTGAGGGACAGGCCTTTACGGCGTGGTTGCCGTGTGTTCTTGCTTCGGTAGGTGGTACTAGTGTGGTTCGGTAGCTTCGACTGCGTGATCGAGGTGTGCCTTCTGGTACAGTAGGTGTAGCTGTAGTGCCGAGTTTTTGACCGGCCACCGGTTTGCTGTTCCTGCTGTAGTTGTAGCTTCCTTTCCGCTACCGCCGTTGTTTCCGGTTGGGGTTCCGCGGGATCCCTGCTGAGTCTCTGTTTTGGAGACTCATTCCCTGCTTTTCAGGTGTAGCGGTTCTTCCTCGCGGTTCGAGGGCGCGGAGCGGAGGTCCTTAGTTGCCAGCTTGCCGGGCCGAGTGTTGACTTGGCATGTGGTACGCTTTACTGCTTTAGACTGTGCTTTCTGTTGGACTGGACTCTGTTGTAGTTGTTTATTTATTTCTGTTAATTGTTGAGTTGTCCTGCTTTATTTCCTATTTCTTTGTGCCTCCACACTCCTTCTAGCCCTTCCGAGCCCTCCCGGCTCGTGGGCGGCGGTGCGAGTCTCGGGTTATCGGGCCTTCCCGGTAATCGGATTCTCGGGTCGTTACAGAGTGGCCTTAGACCATTATGATGGATCCATAAGCTATGTAAGGCCCAATTGGGATTCCTTCTTTCATGGGCCATCTAGATTGGGAAGGCCTTAAGCCATACATGGTTGATTGGGCTTGGGTTGGCCATGGACCAAGCTTGGCCCAATGTTGGGCCATGAAGGGGGCGCCCCCTTCTTTGTTTGTATTAGGCTGAATTTTCTTTTGTTTTCTTTTCTTCCCCTCCCCATTTACCACATGGGACATAGAAAATGGCTACTGGTCTAAAAGGAGGGCTGCCACCTACCCCTCTTCCCTTTGAAATTCAAAGGTAGGTGAAGGTAGGTGAAGTATGTTCCCTTGTCTCCCCCTCCCTTCCTATCTTAGTCAAAGGGGCGCAGCCCCCTCCCCTCCTCTTGGTTCCTTCGAACCTCCCCAGCCCCTCCCCTTGACAAACCATTATATAAAGACTTGTATGATGACAGGTTAAAGGCTAATGAAAGATTTGTGAGTGAAATTTGCATTAAGAGTGTGATTCTCTTTCCCCTCCCTTGGGTGTGATACCATGCTCAGTCCTGTGACGGGATAGACTTTGGGCGTGTGACTCGCCCCCATATCTCCCCCATCCTCTTATCATCTACCTTCACCAAAATTCCCAGTGATACCTCTACAAGTCAGGAAGATTTCAGAGGTGGTTTCACATCAATCGGAGTTCTGGATCGCCGGTGGCAGTTTTTCTCGTGACGGCGCGCAGATCTGCCCCAACCTACTGTCCAGATCTGAAGTTTCCTGATTACGAATTTCCCCAGATCTCCTATCAAGCCATCAGGATCTGCCTTTAAAAGTGATTGTATAATTTTGAGTCCTCTTCGCACTGCCACCGATCTCGTCTCGATCCAAGATCTGTGCTGATCGTGGCGACGATTCTCGTGGGATCGCGCAAGCTGACCTGTGTAGACCCGACTCAGAACCAGAGACGACTTCTAGAGTCTGCCTCGCCTCATCCCGTCTACATCTGGGCGAGATCTTTGGAGTAGACGTCGCCAACGATCTCCCACAAACGGCGCCTCAATCCGACATTGGCAACCAATTTTACTTTAATTAATTGTGATTCTGTGCAGTTCTTGGTGCACAAAACCAGAAGCCGAGTGTAATTGCTGCTGCGCCCAGATCTGAAAGGATCTGCTCACGCCCTTCGGAGTGGACAAACTACGACCTGTCGCTAACATTCTCCAAAAAACAGCGCTCCGATCCGCCATCGGATCTTGGCGTACCGACCTCCGTAAGTTTTCTGCGCAGGGTGACCAGTGCGGGCAGAACCGAGTCGGCTTCCATTCGGCTCACCCGATCGGCTCCGACTCGCGTCCCTCGCCTCCTGCGAGTGTGGCCCGTCAACCCGGGTTCCAGCAACCCCAAATTTAGTGTTTGTAACCCTTTACCTCCCTGCGTGGAGTGGGCATTAAGTTCTGAAATTGTAAACTTAACACTTGTGTGTATCAGGGTTGTTTGGATTCGGCCGGGAATTCTTCCCCACGCCTAGTCGTGGAGGTACGCGCTCGTTCCTCTCTCACGTTGCTGGTTTAGTATATTATCATATATGCTGCATTTGTGAGAATATGGCAATTAGCTAGCTACAAATCACCGTGATTGTGAGTTGTGAGCGCCCGTTCCTTAGCACCGGTCGAGCACCGAGCCCGAACTGGATACCCCTAGGCGACGGTGGTTCCTTAACCGCTGCGATCCCCACGTTTCCCTCGCAAGAGACGATCATCGGGCTAGTTAGAGTGCTGTTGAGAGACGTCTCCACCCGGAGAACACCACGGTGGTCAGCCGCCCGGCTTGCCTTTAGCGTGTTAGTGCTGGCCGCACATCGAGTCCGTCGTACGTCTTAGCCCGGTCGTCATCCATCCCGCATCAAATTGGTATCAGAGCGTCAGTTTAAGTCTAGGGTCATTTAAGTCCAAGGTTGCATTTGCATTCTAATATTCGGTATATTAAAAGGTGTCATCCGATCGTTAGGCTACGCCTATCGGGAAGGCCGCACACTTGCGCGAGTGATCTCCGGATCGATTAACTCCGCCACGTACCGAGTCTTGGTTTAAGTCTAGGTTCTTAGTTAGTGCATTCCAACCTTCGTGTCTTTGCATGCCCACCCGGCATGGTACCCAATACCATCGCCCCGCATCTATGGCTAACCCACGGGATGCCCCCCCGGTAGACTTCCACTCCTTACATGAGGCAATGATGGCCATTATGGCTCGATTGGACCAATCCGAGGCTACCTTTCGGAATTTCTCCGATAATATGGATGGTCGCCTTAGGGCCATGGAGGGACGCTTGGAGACCTCCGACAGGTCTATCCAAGATCTAGTTGGACGGTTAGATAGAATGTCACACGAGGACCCTCCTGGAGCGGCCCAAGGCCCACCCGCACCTCCTCCCGCGGTGGCCCAAGTTCAACCTGCTCCCATAGCCCAAGTCCAGCCCGCTCCCGCGGCCCAAAATCAGCCCGCACCCGCTCCTCAACCCGCCCGTCGCCAGGCCATCGAACCACAACCTCGTGACCTTGGTCTAAAAGACTATGGGTCCGATAATGCGTGTGGGGGAAATGGCCGGCGCCGTCATGGGTTCCATCAGCCAAGAGATGAGGAGGATGATAGAGTCCTTAGGACCGTGCGAGCAGACCCTCCCACTTTCAATGGGTCTTTGGACCCAAAGGTCTATCTCGATTGGGAGGCCGGCATGGACCGGTACTTCGAGTGGTTCGAAATGACGGACCTCCGGAAAGTCAGGTTTGTAAAAATGAAGTTGTTAGGGCAAGCGCAAACTTATTGGCGTAATGTGGAGAGCTTGCTCTATCAACGTCGAGAGCCCCGGGTTGATTCTTGAGATGAAATGAAGGAAAGGCTTAGAACTAAGTATCTTCCTACCTCGTACCGTCAACGACTCATTGATCGCTGGCAGAACCTCACCCAAGGTGATAGGTCTATGTCTGAGTACATCGCAGAGTTTGATGAATATTTTTTGTGATGTGACATCTCGGAAGAGAGCACGATGCCTATTTCCCGCTTCCGTCATGGTCTGCGGCCCCACTATCAGTACGAACTCTTTCACCGCAATGTGACCACCCTAGAGGCCGCCTACCAAGTTGCTCTCGAATTAGAGCAGTTTGAGTCAGATTTTGCTCCCGTCCAACGACCAGGAACCATCCCTCAAGGTGGGTCCGACTCTCGGACCACACCTAGTTCCTATAGCCGATTTTCGGTGGCTCGTCCTCCGGAATCCCCTCGCCAGGACCCCTTTGCTCTCAGGCCTCGGCCTCTCCCTCCAAGGGACCCTCTCCCTCGCCCACAGGCACCAACCCCCACCCCACACCCCCAACAGCCCACATTGCCTACCCGACCTCAGCTCCCACCACCCCCGGCCCGTCGAGAAGATAAGGGAAAGGGGCCGATGACTGGTGGAGCATCTTCTAGCACATGGCCACGTGATCAGTGCTATATGTGTGGTGGAATTGGTCACTTTGCGGCCAAGTGTCCCACTCGGGAATCATTGGCTATTTCGGACACTCCAGTCTGCGACTCCACACCAGAGCTAGTGGAGGTCATCTATGAAGCGGACCCCGAACTCGAGAAGGAGTATCTTGAGTCGCTTTTAGAAGAGCCTGAAAACCCGGGTACCCAGGGCGATGTGCACTTGGGTGTGATCCTCCTGAACCTCTGAACCCCCATTTAGAAGTTAGTAGGTTCATGTTAGATGTCTAAGAGTCTCCAGCTTTTGGTTGCATTGTTTGTTTGGTCTCTATGTATGTCTAGGGTCATGTGTGTGTCTGTTTGTTTCAACAGTTTATTTTCTTTCATACATATGGTTTGTATTAAGTCGTGTCCAAATAAAAGGCCATCCATGCACGTATAAGGAATTAGCTGATACATGCTACATGTCCGTGAGTTCAAAAGGGAGAGTACGTCATGATCAGGGTCATACCTGAACGGTTTCCTCTTGGGGGCCGTAAAGCAACTCTAGGCCCGCAATACCCGCCCTTCCTGAGTCACGAAACATGTGGGTTTGAATGCATACGTTATTGAACTACCGAATGACTATGGTGTCAGTTCAAAGTTCCATCTTTCTGATTTGGTAGCATATCGGAACCCGCGGTGATCCCTAGTGAGTTTCGGGCTTTATCCTTCTATTGTGAGTGACACACCACCCGAGAGTCCACCTCTTCCAGCCTCAACGCAAGCATATAGATTTTATACTGGATGAGCAGGTGATTATCACAAGGAATGGAGCCTACCAACACTTCCTAGTGCGTTGGCGAGGATGCCCCATGATGAGCAACGCCTTGATCACATGCGGAGAGTTCAAGCCCCAGGACCCTTACTCGACGGGGTCGAGTTCCTCCCACCCGGGGAGAATTGGTGCAGACACTAGAGAAAGCGAATAGCACAAGTCGGCGAACCGACGGTACCATACGCGGAGCGCCAATCGGACTACTTCGGCTTTCCTTTGAAATGGAGGCATTTTGGCTTAAGATTGGATACTTTTTGCATTAAAATTGGGCTTGTAATGTGTCATTGCACTTGTGTTTTCATATTGGGCTGGTTGTAAGGCTCTTAAAGGGCCATCTTGGTTAAGCCCCTTTAGAATTCATTAAGAAGGAGTGGCCTTGGACCATTATGATGGATCCATAAGCTATGTAAGGCCCAATTGGGCTTCCTTCTTTCATGGGTCATCTAGATTGGGAAGGCCTTAAGCCATACATGGTTGATTGGGCTTGGGTTGGCCATGGACCAAGCTTGGCCCAATATTGGGCCATGAAGGGGGCGCCCCCTTCTTTGTTTGTATTAGACTGAATTTTCTTTTGTTTTCTTTTCTTCCCCTCCCCATTTACCACATGGGACATAGAAAATGGCTGCTGGTCTAAAAGGTGGGCTGCCACCTACCCCCCTTCCCTTTGAAATTCAAAGGTAGGTGAAGGTAGGTGAAGTATGTTCCCTTGTCTCCCCCTCCCTTCCTATCTTAGTCAAAGGGGCGCAGCCCCCTCCCCTCCCCTTGGTTCCTTCGAACCTCCCCAGCCCCTCCCCTTGACAAACCACTATATAAAGACTTGTATGATGACATGTTAAAGGCTAATGAAGGATTTGTGAGTGAAATTTGCATTAAGAGTGTGATTCTCTTTCCCCTCCCTTGGGTGTGATACCCTGCTCAATCCTATGATGGGACAGACTTTAGGCGTGTGACTCGCCCCCATATCTCCCCCATCCTCTTATCATCTGCCTCCACCAAAATTCCCAGTGATACCTCTACGAGTCAGGAAGATTTCAGAGGTGGTTTCGCGTCGATCGGAATTTCGGATCGCCGGCGGCAGTTTTTTCTCATGACGGCGCGCAGATCTGCCCCAGCCTGCTGTCCAGATCTAAAGTTTTCTGATTACGAATTTCCACAGATCTCCTCTCAAGTCATCAGGAGTTGCCTTTCGGAGTGATAGTAGGATTTTGAGTCCGCTTTGTGCTGCCGCTGATCTTGTCTCGATCCGAGACCTATGCTGATCGTGGCGACGATTCTCGTGGGATCGCGCAAGCTGACCTGTGCAGACCCGACTCAGAACCAGAGCCGACTTCTAGAGTCTGCCCCGCCTCATCCCGTCCATATCTGTGTGAGAACTTTGGAGTACTTCTTCCTCTGGATGTCTCAAACGATCTCCCACAAACGGCACCTCGATCCGACATCGGAAACTAATTTTCCCTTAATTAATCGTGTTTCTGTGCAATTCTGGGTGCATAAAACCAGATGCCGAGTGTAATTGCTGCTGCGCCCAGATCTGAAAGGATCTGCTCACGCCCTTCGGAGTGAACAAACTACGTCCTGTCGCCGACGTTCTTCAACAAACGGCGCTCCGATCCGCCATTGGATCTTGGCGTATCGGCCTCCGCAAGTTTGCTGCGCAGGGTGACCAGCGTGGGCAGAACCGAGTCGGCTTCCATTCGGCTCACCCGATCGGCTCCGACTCGCGTCCCTCGCCTCCTGCAAGTGTGGCCCGTCAACTCGGGTTCCAGCAACCCCAAATTTAGTGTTTGTAACCATTTACCTCCCTGCGTGGAGTGGGCATTAAGTTCTGAAATTGTAAACTTAACACTTGTGTGTATCGGGGTTGTTTGGATTCGGCCAGAAATTCTTCCCCACGTCGAGTCGTGGAGGTACGCGCTCGTTCCTCTCTGTTGTGCCCATGCATGTGGTTTTGGTTTTGATGATGGTTTTAATGATGGTTTTGATGATTGATTGTTGATGTAAGTTAATCAAATGATCAGTCATCCTGCTGCTCAGTTTAGATTAACATATTTGATGTGAAGTCATGCTACATGTTAAACTGATGCATAAAGCATTCATTGCTGTGGTTTTAATGATTGATTTGGTTTTGATGATTGGTGTTTGATGTGAGTCACTGTGAGTCATCTTGTTGAAATGTTCATTCAGGCTTTCATATGCTCAGTCAGTTTATTTGTTTACACTGTGAATCATTGTAATTGAAGTTTCAGACTATTATCTGCTGCATAAAGCTTTCATATGCATTTACAGAGTCTATACATTGATTGGCAGTAAGTCTGCACATTGAGCGTCTCATGGAAGTCCATACAGTGCATTGCCTTGGCTAAGTGTATACACTGTCAGTCTCATTTTGAGTCAAAGTCCATACATTGGATTGTTACTCACATCGCCTTCAGGCCTCCAAGTCTGTACACTGGCCTTCTTTCATGATATACTACACGTCTACTCATTCAACACTGGTCTTCCAAGTTCTGTACAGCGTGAAGTCTCACCTCGTGTTGTTTCCCCTCACTAACACGAAAAGATTTCGTGTCGTCTGAGGTTATAACACTTCGTGTTGATTTCCATGCGTGACAGGATAACTTGTATGAGGTTAGACTTCGTGTCGTTTTCCTTGTCGTGTCTTCGTGTTGGTTTTGTCTTCGTGTCCTCGTGTTGTTTTAGTGTCTTCATCTTCGTGTTATTTTAGTGTTTACGTCTTCGTGTTATTTCTGCGTTTGAGTCTTCGTGCTGTTTCTGTCCCTCTCGCCTTGGTCATACTCCGTGTCAATTCCTGTTGTCATCTTCGAGTTATTGTCACCCCGTGTCGTCCTTGTCTTCGAGTCGTTCGGATGTTCGAGCAGCTTTATACTCAAAGTTGTCTTCGTGTTTCCCGTGTACTCGTGTCTCCGTGTTGCCTTAGTGTCTCTATCTTCGTGTTGAGTTTACTTCGTGAACTTTTCTCAAAGTCAAGCACGTGTCTGTGCTGTCTCCATGTCGTTCTTACTTCGTGTCGGTTTCTATGTTTCATCACGTGTTGTGGTCAGCCCGTGTCGTTTTCACCTCGTGCTGTTCTCATGACTTCATGTCATTTTCCTTTTCAGGTCTTCGTGTCGTGTTTTCCACACCGCGTGTCGTTGTCGCTTTAGTAACCTCACCTCGTGTCGGTTACTGTTGTCTCCATGTCTTCGTGTCGTTTTTGTTCCACTGCGTGCAGAACATTGCAGCACCTCGTGTTGCTTTCTGTGTGCCACCTCGTGTCGTTTCACAGTGAACCTCGTGTCGTTTCTGTGTAAACCTCGTGTCACTTCTCTCTGTCCTCTAGTTGAATCTCGTGTCATTTTTTATGTCTACTTGTTCAACTCCGTGTCAACTTCTGTGTTCGTCTTCGTGTTGTTTTCAACTCGTGACGGTTTTTTGTCATTTCACTTCGTGTCGTTTTCTTACTCTGTCTTCGTGTTGTTCTTCCTAGACCTTGTGTCTTTCGTTTGTTGAAACCATACTTCATGATTGGTTTCTGTTTTGTCTTCGTATGTACCTCGTGTCGTTCCTTTTGTAGTGCTTGTTTTGTTACAGTGACTTCGTGTCGTTTCCTTATTCTATCTTCGTGTTGTCTCCGTGTTGTTGCCGTTTGTTAGCTCGTGTTGTTTAGTTCTAACATCGTCCAGGTTTCTTCTAAAACGTTGTTCTTCTGATAAGTCTATACAGAGTTGTTCTTTAAACTGATGACTTATCCGATACTCTGTTTTACAGGTGCTTTGATCGTGAAGCTTAAGGAGGGCACGTGATCCGAGGCTGGAATGAAGCCTGCTGAGAGACTGCCACGTGGTCCGAATATTAGGGCTGGAAATGTGGAGGTCACACGTCGTGGCTGATGCTGCTGCTGCTATATATATGAGACCTTCGTCCACAGATGAAGGTGATCGAGTTGGCGAGAAGAAAAGCGTATACAGAGAGCCACGATCCAGATAGAAGAAGAAAAGAGAAAGAAGAAGAGCAGAAGGAGAAGAAGAGAGGTAGAGAGCTCGAGAAGAGTGTGAAGAGAAGAAGAAGCAGAGAGTGAGAGGAGAGCAGAAGAAAGAGAAAGAAAGATAGAGAGTGAGCGAGAGAGCTCGTGGAGAAGAAGGAAGATCTTACCTGAAGATCCATCTACTGGACCGTGGATCAAATCCAGGCCAGTCAGCTCCGTTGAGAGCCACATTGTGCACTTCATCTTTCAGCTTTCTGTTTTGCTGAAGTCATTTTCGTTTATTGTTTTTCCTTTGTTTTCTGGTTTGCTGTGTTTCCGATACTCTGTAGAGAGGTCGGGGTTCCTCCTGTTAGTTCAGGAGAAGGGAGATTGACATCTCCGGTTGCAAGTAGCTGGGTGCTACTTGTGGGTTCCCTCCGGTTTGGAGGAAGGGAGATTGCTATCTCCGATTGCAAGTAGCTGGGTGCTACTTGTGGGTTCCCTCCGATTTGGAGGAAGGGAGACTTGTCTCCAGTTCTGGGCTTGTGGATTCAAGTCCAGGGGTTCCCTCCAGGTCTGGAGGAAGAGAGACCGTGTGTCTCTGGTTTGCTAGTGACTGGTGTCACTAGTGGTTCCCTCCGGTTGGGAGGAAGAGGGGAGGCTGTTCCCCTGGTCAAGCTGTTTGGCAGCATTTGTTGCAGACTGAGTCTGCTGTTTCTAGCGTGAGCTAGTGGAAGCCACACTCGGTTTGAGTGTGGGGTGGATGTAGGTCTGGAGGACCGAACCACCTAAAAATCCTCTGTGCAGTGGTCTGATTTCTCTATATGTTTTGCTTCCGCTAGATGTTTGCATAGGGGCGCTCCAAGTGGTTGATCAGATCTTGTTCTGAGTGTTTAATCCGTTGAGTGAGCGAAAATTTATTTGAGTGGAAGAATGGTGCTACTGCTAATTAGTCTTTCAGATTTGATACATCTGTCTAGTTAGCACTCTAGATAGTTAGTGAGCATCATAACCTTTTAATTGGGTAAAGGTTTTTAAAGGGTTATATTCATTCACCCCCCCTCTGAATACTGCACCGAACCTAACAGTTGGTATCAGAGCAGGTGTCTGCATACAAGGTCCAGCGACCTGCAGATCGATCTTGCGGTCTTAGGTGCTAATTTATTTTTAGTGCATCAATATTCCTGTTGCATTAATCTGTTGTGCTGTCATGGCTCATCCTCCACTATTCAGTAGCTCAAATATTCAATTCTGGCTATATCGTATGCACAAGCATGTTAACTCTATTAATCCACAATTGTGGAAGATTATCTCTCACAGTCCACATGAACTTCCTAAGGATAAGTCCAAGTGGACTCATGTTCACAAATTAGAAAATGATGATAATGTGAGAGCTCTAAATTTAATGAAGGCTGCAATCGGTTCTGATGATTTTTCCTCCTTCTCAGATTGTAGCACTGCAAAGGAAATGTTTGATAGAGTGACTACAACACACGTGGAACAGGGAGAAGAATGTCTCATGGCAAGAAGGAGTGATCAGTCAGATGAGTCCTCATCCCAGGTAATCTCTGAGACCGAGGATATTAGTCATGATGATTTAGTTGCCATGCATGAGCATCTTCTTGAAAAATATGAAAGAGTTAAGTCAGAAAAGAGAAAATTAAGAAAAGAGAAAAATGCTGAAATCACAAGTCTAAAGGCTGAAAATGAAAATCTAAAATCTGAACTGAAATTGAAAGAAGAATTTGAAAATAAGATGATTGAAGAAAATTCTCATCTAAAAGATCAAAATAAAAAGCTAATGGTTCTTAATACTGTCTTCTCTGAAAGATGGTTGTCAATTGAAAAAGGAAAAACTGTTGTGAAAGAAAATGAGAACAACATTGAAATAATGGTTCAACAAGAAAATGAAACTCTGAAGAACCTGAATGATGCTTTGCAACAACAGCTGATTGTTTGTGAATCTGAGCTATCCAAGTATGAAGCGAATATTGCTTCATTGAATTTTGAGATTGAAGATCTGAAAAATTCCTTGTCAAAATTCGTTAAAGGAAAAGACAACTTGAATAAGCTGCTTGGTTCTAAAGTGAATTTTCAGAAAGAAGGACTTGGGTATGTGCATGTTAATAAGAAAGTGAATGAAAAGAAGAAGTCAACTGTATTCGTAAAAAGCTCTGAACAAGCTAATCAATCTAGTTCTTCTATGTTTCAATTCACTGCTAAGAAGGCTGAAAATTCAGATAAGAAACAGGAAAAGATTCAAAAACAAAAGGAAAATGCTGATTTGGATAAGTCCAAATATGTCTCTGATTTTCATGTGCATGCTGCTCACTGCTCACACACACATTCACACTCTCATGAGAATATCAATCTTGTCAAACAAGTGAATGTGAATAAAAAGGCTATAACATGTCACTATTGTGGGAAAGTTGGCCACATTATGCATAACTGTGTAGCATTGATGAATGATGAAAGAAATGCTGTTGGAAAGTATCCTAGAAATCATCTTAGGAAACATTCTACTGATCAGGAAAAGAAAATTCAATGCTATTGCTGTGGAAAGTTTGGTCACATTGCTGCCTTCTGCTGGCATGCTCAGGGAAAGAAAACTAACTCTGGATTTGTTAATTTCCCTATTAATAAAAATATTATTGATGGAAAGAAGTTTGGTCCTAGAAGAAAATACACTGTATGTTTTGAATGTGGAAAGCCAGGCCACAGAGCTGTTAACTGTTGGCTGGCCGGTTATGAAAAGAAAATCTTTCATGTCAATAACAGAATTAATCATGTTCACTCACACCATGTTCACGCCAATGCTGATGTATACAAGGAGAACATGAAATCTGTTATTTCTTGTTATCATTATGGGCAGGTAGGGCATTCCATGTATAATTGTCATATCATGTGTTGTGATGATAAACATGCGAAAAATCTGTTGAGAAAACCTGCTAGGAGTGTCACTGCTAAACCAGGACCCAAGGTTTCTTGGGTACCTGTTACATTAAAATGATGTATCTGCTACAGGTGTGCCTTGGAAGCTGGAATAAAAGGGGTAATGATCCAAGGCACTCAAGAATGAAAACCCCACTCCCACACTGTTTAGGTAATCTCTCTGCATTTCCATTTTGAAACTTATTGCATATCTGGTTTGATGTATTCTTGCATATCTGCCATTTGTAAGTGGTTGATAATTGTTGAAATGCATAAACTCTGAAAACATATTGCATTTTGAATTTTCTGAAAAAAATCTGAACTGCCTATGAGTGTGACTTGAAACTTGTGTGTTGCAATAGCTCACTGAGCATTCTGAATTACATATAGGACTGCATGTTGAATTATCATGCATGACCTCAATGGTATATAAATGGTAAGGTACCAAAAGGCAGGGAAGTTTGTCTGGAGGTTCTTACTATGTGTGAGGTGGTCTTTTAGACCAAGTGCTCCGCCTAGTACCATGGGTCACTTTGCTGATAGGACAGTCTGATTGTACACAAGTCACGATATCATTTGGTATCATATGTTCAGTTTTCAGTGCAAGCATTGCATGTTTTCAGGGGGAGTAAGTTGCATATTCTTGCATAGCATTCAATGATTGAGTCTTTGCATGTCCCTGCATACATATAGTACATTGCATCTCCTTATATTGAAAATGCCAAAAAGAGAGTTTGGATGCATATTGTAAGGGGGAGTCAATGCATTGCATATAGGTTGTCAAATGCATACATTTGTCAGAATTCATTGCATATCCCTTCTTATCACTTTTGTTGACAAACCTTGATCATATTCGGAAAACACTAAGCTTCAAAATCTCTCCTAACAATTGGTATCATTTGGCTTCAGAATTCTATCAGTCTTTCATGAAGATTTCAATGGGCTATCTCGATCATAAATCTGAAAACTCTTGAACTAGGAATCTTCTATTATACATTCTTATGAATGACTGAAATAACTCATGTGGTTTAAGCTTAATGTATTCATGGAGTTTAACTTCAAAATCTCTTAACATATCTGAATCATGTTTAATAAATCTTAACCAACTGTTTCATGCTATGTCTTGCAAAAACTTCTGAAATCTGCACTTTTGAATACATGACTTTAATTGGTTAAGTACATGAGATTAATATTGTTTTGAAGCAAATGAATGTTTCTGAAATGTCTAAAGGGTAATATCTGTCAGAGCAATGACATTGGTCACTGAGAAACACAAGTCCAAAGGACTGTGTCATGAGGTGCCTTAGTTAACTCTGTAAAATGAGAATTCATTGAAAATCAGGCAGAGCAATGGCATGCACACTGAGAAATACAATTCACTCATTAAAAATTGAGCTGTAGTGTGTCATGATGTGTAAATGCTAACTCTGTTTACATAAGGCATGACAGTTAGTCACACTAAGGGCTTAGGGATATTGGCCTCTGATCAAGGTATATCCTCTAGTTACAAGGTGTGTACTGAACTAGAAAGCACGTAAAATTTGTAGCAAGGAAAATTGTTGAATAAATTGAAATATCTGAATATTGATGCCAAAATCAAATTGCTACAACCCTAGACAAAATCATATGACTTCATAATTGCTTGATTTCAATACTAGTACATGTAATTCTGAAAGAAGTCAATAGATTTGATTGTGTAAGACAAAGGGAGGATTATCAAGATAAATATGAGGGCTTGGTTCATTTTATTAAACCATGGTTTTAGATATCAATACAGAATTTTATTGATAAACTCTGCATACATCATGTTTAAACCATGATGTTCAATAAATGTCATTCATAAGCCCTTATGATAGAAGACTTTGAAAACTTATGTTTAGATTTATGAGATTGATATCTCTTGAAAATCTGGCTGAATTCTTATGTTTGGAGCATCCTTGAAAAATCTGTTAACTGAATTCTTCTGCTCATGTCATTGGCTCAATGACCTGAACTTCTCCTTGTTTGCCCCTGTGGTCTCCTTCTCATTATCTCATAAGAGTCCACTTATTGAGGGGAGCTTCCATGTCATGCATCACTTGCATATCAATTGGCATCTATTCAGGGGGAGCATTCCTTGTCACACTGAATCATGTTCATATCATTTGTGACCTTGCATTCACATACTTAGGGGGAGTATTGCATTCCTTGTTGCATCTGCATTTTTGCATTTAACCCTTCCCATGGTTTATTTTGTTTATATCAAAGGGGGAGATTGTTTGCCAAAAAGGGAGAATCATGTTCTTGAAAGGGGGAGAAATTGTCTGAACTCTTATACATGCTATAATTTCTCAAATTATTTTTCTTTTTGATGAAGTCAAAGGGGGAGAATAATTTGAGTCTTCAGAATGCCTCAGAATGCCTCACATCATCAGAATGACTCAATGTATTGAAAGTGTTGCCATCATCAAAAAGGGGGAGATTGTTGTGCCCATGCATGTGGTTTTGGTTTTGATGATGGTTTTAATGATGGTTTTGATGATTGATTGTTGATGTAAGTTAATCAAATGATCAGTCATCCTGCTGCTCAGTTTAGATTAACATATTTGATGTGAAGTCATGCTACATGTTAAACTGATGCATAAAGCATTCATTGCTGTGGTTTTAATGATTGATTTGGTTTTGATGATTGGTGTTTGATGTGAGTCACTGTGAGTCATCCTGTTGAAATGTTCATTCAGGCTTTCATATGCTCAGTCAGTTTATTTGTTTACACTGTGAATCATTGTAATTGAAGTTTCAGACTATTATCTGCTGCATAAAGCTTTCATATGCATTTACAGAGTCTATACATTGATTGGCAGTAAGTCTGCACATTGAGCGTCTCATGGAAGTCCATACAGTGCATTGCCTTGGCTAAGTGTATACACTGTCAGTCTCATTTTGAGTCAAAGTCCATACATTGGATTGTTACTCACATCGCCTTCAGGCCTCCAAGTCTGTACACTGGCCTTCTTTCATGATATACTACACGTCTACTCATTCAACACTGGTCTTCCAAGTTCTGTACAGCGTGAAGTCTCACCTCGTGTTGTTTCCCCTCACTAACACGAAAAGATTTCGTGTCGTCTGAGGTTATAACACTTCGTGTTGATTTCCATGCGTGACAGGATAACTTGTATGAGGTTAGACTTCGTGTCGTTTTCCTTGTCGTGTCTTCGTGTTGGTTTTGTCTTCGTGTCCTCGTGTTGTTTTAGTGTCTTCATCTTCGTGTTATTTTAGTGTTTACGTCTTCGTGTTATTTCTGCGTTTGAGTCTTCGTGCTGTTTCTGTCCCTCTCGCCTTGGTCATACTCCGTGTCAATTCCTGTTGTCATCTTCGAGTTGTTGTCACCCCGTGTCGTCCTTGTCTTCGAGTCGTTCGGATGTTCGAGCAGCTTTATACTCAAAGTTGTCTTCGTGTTTCCCGTGTACTCGTGTCTCCGTGTTGCCTTAGTGTCTCTATCTTCGTGTTGAGTTTACTTCGTGAACTTTTCTCAAAGTCAAGCACGTGTCTGTGCTGTCTCCATGTCGTTCTTACTTCGTGTCGGTTTCTATGTTTCATCACGTGTTGTGGTCAGCCCGTGTCGTTTTCACCTCGTGCTGTTCTCATGACTTCATGTCATTTTCCTTTTCAGGTCTTCGTGTCGTGTTTTCCACACCGCGTGTCGTTGTCGCTTTAGTAACCTCACCTCGTGTCGGTTACTGTTGTCTCCATGTCTTCGTGTCGTTTTTGTTCCACTGCGTGCAGAACATTGCAGCACCTCGTGTTGCTTTCTGTGTGCCACCTCGTGTCGTTTCACAGTGAACCTCGTGTCGTTTCTGTGTAAACCTCGTGTCACTTCTCTCTGTCCTCTAGTTGAATCTCGTGTCATTTTTTATGTCTACTTGTTCAACTCCGTGTCAACTTCTGTGTTCGTCTTCGTGTTGTTTTCAACTCGTGACGGTTTTTTGTCATTTCACTTCGTGTCGTTTTCTTACTCTGTCTTCGTGTTGTTCTTCCTAGACCTTGTGTCTTTCGTTTGTTGAAACCATACTTCATGATTGGTTTCTGTTTTGTCTTCGTATGTACCTCGTGTCGTTCCTTTTGTAGTGCTTGTTTTGTTACAGTGACTTCGTGTCGTTTCCTTATTCTATCTTCGTGTTGTCTCCGTGTTGTTGCCGTTTGTTAGCTCGTGTTGTTTAGTTCTAACCTCGTCCAGGTTTCTTCTAAAACGTTGTTCTTCTGATAAGTCTATACAGAGTTGTTCTTTAAACTGATGACTTATCCGATACTCTGTTTTACAGGTGCTTTGATCGAGAAGCTTAAGGAGGGCACGTGATCCGAGGTTGGAATGAAGCCTGCTGAGAGACTGCCACGTGGTCCTAATATTTAGGGCTGAAAGTGTGGAGGTCACACGTCGTGGCTGATGCTGCTGCTGCTATATATATGAGACCTTCGTCCACAGATGAAGGTGATCGAGTTGGCGAGAAGAAAAGCGTATACAGAGAGCCACGATCCAGATAGAAGAAGAAAAGAGAAAGAAGAAGAGCAGAAGGAGAAGAAGAGAGGTAGAGAGCTCGAGAAGAGTGTGAAGAGAAGAAGAAGCAGAGAGTGAGAGGAGAGCAGAAGAAAGAGAAAGAAAGATAGAGAGTGAGCGAGAGAGCTCGTGGAGAAGAAGGAAGATCTTACCTGAAGATCCGTCTACTGGACCGTGGATCAAATCCAGGCCAGTCAGCTCCGTTGAGAGCCACATTGTGCACTTCATCTTTCAGCTTTCTGTTTTGCTGAAGTCATTTTCGTTTATTGTTTTTTCCTTTGTTTTCTGGTTTGCTGTGTTTCCGATACTCTGTAGAGAGGTCGGGGTTCCTCCTGTTAGTTCAGGAGAAGGGAGATTGACATCTCCGGTTGCAAGTAGCTGGGTGCTACTTGTGGGTTCCCTCCGGTTTGGAGGAAGGGAGATTGCTATCTCCGGTTGCAAGTAGCTGGGTGCTACTTGTGGGTTCCCTCCGATTTGGAGGAAGGGAGACTTGTCTCCAGTTCTGGGCTTGTGGATTCAAGTCCAGGGGTTCCCTCCAGGTCTGGAGGAAGAGAGACCGTGTGTCTCTGGTTTGCTAGTGACTGGTGTCACTAGTGGTTCCCTCCGGTTGGGAGGAAGAGGGGAGGTTGTTCCCCTGGTCAAGCTGTGTGGCAGCACCTGTTGCAGACTGAGTCTGCGGTTTCTAGCGTGAGCTAGTGGAAGCCACACTCGGATTGAGTGTGGGGTGGATGTAGGTCTGCTGGACCGAACCACCTAAAAACCTCTGTGCAGTGGTTTGATTTCTCTATATGTTTTTTACTTCCGCTAGATGTTTGCATAGGGGCGCTCCAAGTGGTTGATCAGATCTTGTTCTGAGTGTTTAATCCGTTGAGTGAGCGAAAATTTATTTGAGTGGAAGAATGGTGCTACTGCTAATTAGTCTTTCAGATTTGATACATCTGTCTAGTTAGCACTCTAGATAGTTAGTGAGCATCATAACCTTTTAATTGGGTAAAGGTTTTTAAAGGGTTATATTCATTCACCCCCCCTCTGAATACTGCACCGAACCTAACACTCTCTCACGTTGCTGGTTTAGTATATTATCATATATGCTACGTTTGTGAGAATAGGGCCGTTAGCTAGTTACAAATCACCGTGATTGTGAGTTGTGAGCACCCGTTCCTTAGCACCGGTCGAGCACCGAGCCCGAACTGGATACCCCTAGGCGACGGTGGTTCCTTAACCGCTGCGATCCCCACGTTTCCCTTGCAAGGGACGATCGTCGGGCTAGTTAGAGTGCTGTTGAGAGACATCTCCACCCGGAGAACACCACGGTGGTCAGCCGCCCGGCTTACCTTTAGCGTGTTAGTGCTGGCCGCACATCGAGTCCGTCGTACGTCTTAGCCCGGTCGTCATCCGTCCCGCATCAGTCACACCAGTAGCAGATGATAGATATGCATGCGTAGATGTAGTTAGAGCTTTTTTAGAGAATTTCATGTATCCTCCGCTGCTGCACATGACCCATTATTTGTTCAGATGGTTACATATTTTTAAACTCACCCACATGCACGTCCACCCACTAGGATGGAGTTAGATTATTCGGGCCATGAGTCTCATCTATCTGATTCTGATTGGGATTCAAGATTCAGAGATGGGTCAGATGAGTGAATTTTGACATTTTATATTTTATGAGTGGAGTTGAATGATGTCATTATTATGTGTATGTTCACTTTAACATATTAAGATATCTTTTTTTGTCTCTTCAAATAAGATGTTTAATTAAGAGGTGTAATATGTTATTTCTATGTAATTAATTATATATAATTTAATATGGCTCTATGATCACAAAAAATAACTTAACATTCCATTATTTTTAAATCCATATACTATGTATACTTTAAATAAATTATTATTTTTTAAAAAAATTAAAAATTCAAAAAATTCAAAAAATGTCATCTCGCTCAGCGTACCGGGACGCTGGGCGTCTCGGCTGTCCCGTCCCAGGCTGTGACTGGGACGGCCGTGACAGACGGGACGAGAAACCTTGATTGGATCATAGATCCTTCATAATTTCTAGACATTAACACGTTTAATGGCTAAGCGAATTCCAAGAAAATAAGTTCATGAAAACGAAATATAGCACACAACTAAACACTCAGATAGACAAGACTCTAGAGGTGACCTCTACAGGCTCAAGAGGTGGCTCTCACTACGTAGCACTTTGATCTATTCCGAGCTCAACAAGTGACTTTCATAACGTAGCACTTTGCCCTACATGACATTTAGCTCCTATATTTTCGAATGGGATACATGGCTATGGTATAGAACTAGAAAGATTTCATGAATTATGAAGAAATCCAAGGAATAAAAGTTCAATTTTTGCCAGAACAAGTTTTATTTCATAGAATAAGCTCCAAGATTTCATAGACGGTATTTAAATAGAGTTTGGAGTAAAACAAAAAACAATTTGAATTGCACCACTATCAGAGAAGACGTCTTTATTTGAAGCGCGGTTCACACGATGGATGCGTTGTGAATGCGTTGTATCACACGACCGCGTTCACTTTGCATCGCGTTGTCTACTCATGTTACGTTCAATGGCACTTAGATAAATCGCGTCTTGGCAATGGGACGCCTTTCAAGGTCGAGTCTTAGTGGCGAGACATGTTCAGGGGTGTCTCAAGGTCTTATTGATTTGAAACATCGTGAAATCGAAATGCTAATCAAATATGTGAAGCGGAGGCTAATGTTTGCAAGGTATGATCTAATTCATTAAAATGTGAAGGAATCAATGAAAGAAGAATCAAGATCGCATGTAGATTCAAGGTCATTCATGCAGAAACAATCATATACATGATTTAGGGTTATTTTAATATAGTTGTTTTGGAATTAAATATAGTTTCAAGAGTTCATTACGTAGCCAATCCAGACGGCATGTTTAAGGGTAAAAACATGATTTTGAGAAGGAAATTACGGTTTTAGAATACTGCGATTCAATCAAACTATAAATCGACAGTAAATCATTGTAAATAGCATCGTTGGTAGTGGACGCGTTGTGAAAATTGCATCTGACATGCGGGGCATGTATCAACATGAGTGCGGCCATTTTGAACAACACGTTCTTAGCATATCTTAAATCGCATTTGTGCGATGGGACGTGTTCTAAATGAATGTGTCGGGACTGTGAAACGCGTTCTATGTAAATAGCGCTCATGTTTGGAGACACATTTTTGCAAATCGCGGCGTTGGAATTGGACGCATTTCAACATGAATGTTGTGAATCATGCCACCGTATTCTAAACACAGTCTATGTGCAATCCATGATTTCAATTTTAAAATCAAAAACTCATTCTTACGATAAAAACTCTGATATCTCGAGTTTATATCCCAAAATCAAGTTAAAATACATGTTCACGATGAATAAAACTTGCATAAAATTGAAGTACTCGTGCAACTAAACAAGTATGGAGATCTAATTAGGTTTAACCTAAGAGAAAATCTACCTATTTAAAATCAAAGGATGATGAACAAGAAGAAGAATAATAAACTTCGAGCTAAATTTCTCCTTCAACCCACGTCTAGCACTCTTCACATCCGAATTTGGATTTGACTGGGGTGAAATCATACCCTATTTATTGTCTAATCCCTCCAATTAAACCATAATAAATTTAATCAAAATCCTATTTCTTCACCAACCCTTTGACGTAGTAATTCACGGTGCAATATATTTTGAATCTCTCTTCTAACATAAGCAGTGACGTTATTTATGTAGATAGGGTTAGATTACGGATAATAGTTAATTCTATATTCTTAATCTAATTTGCTACTGTAATGCTATAGTGTTTCAACAGTGTCACTATAGTACCGATGACTTTGTCACCTCTAAATCAAGTCGTGGATCGTGTTTCCTGCATCATCACATGGATCAGAATTTGTATTAATGTGTTCAATACTTTATAAACCTGAAGAAGAATATTTCATAATTGAAGATGTGTAAGGAATGTATTTATTTTCATTGTCCACCATTTCTTTTCATATATATATATATATATTTCCGAGTTGCTATATTAACAAACCGCCCCAAGTGGCTCCACTGCTGAGGAGATCTCGACGGACTCCTTCCTATAGAGAAAGTTCTCATCGGGGTCAATATTCCTTGGGAAAATCCTCCGACACTCAAGTCAATAGTCATGTTAGAGGAAGAGGTAGGGCTCTCAGGAATGGTGGGCGTCCATAGTCTGTCGAAAGGCGAGGACGGGAAGGAGGAGCTTTTGCCAGAGGGCATTGCTCACTAGTAGGGCTTTCATGGTGGTGTTGTGTATCTTGTGTGTATTGCCTTTATTATATCTATTACGTCTATCTCATATCTAAAGGAGGTCACATAGACCCCCTTATAGTGATGTTTGGGGTGTCAGTTGCTAGGGAGGTTTGTAGATCTTTGATAGGATTACATTGCCTTCTGGAGGGGCGCAAGTTACAGGATGAGAGATGCGGTATGACCTTGAAAAGGGTCAAAGATCCACTGGTGTTGATAGGCCATAATGATGTTTTAACTCCTCGAAACCTAGTGACTTAAACTGGTTTCTACGGAATGAGGGCTCTATGACTAACCCTAGAGCTATGCCTACATTTCTATAGGCTTTTAGTTGGTGGACAGGGCGACAGTTGCATTTCTCGAGAGATACACACCTGACTTTTATTCATACTTTGAGATCTTTTGTTCTAATCGGTGGGACTTGACTTGACGTTTTAGGGCATATGTTACTACCACCATGCAAGATCTAAAACTTTCTAGTGAGATGCCCTAGGCCAATACCTTCGTCTTAGAGTTTGTTAGGTCGATCTAAAGCTTCCCCATGGCTTGGGATTGAGCCAAGTTTCTTTGAAGATTGGGCGTCCAGGCCAGGTTCTTCAGTGCTTGGGATTGCGCTGCGTCCCCTCAATGCTTAGACCGGGGGATCGAGGTTGAGCTGTTCGATGGCTTGTGATTGAGCCGAGGTCCTCCAAAGGAATGGGGCCGAGTAGGTGATCGAGACTTCTCTGTTGGCTCGAGGCTCAAGTTAAGGCTCTCTCAATCAACCTTATCAGGCTAATGCCCCTGGCGCCATGCTTTTGCTCAAGATTTAGCCGAGGCCTGCCGTTGTCTCTATGATCGAGCTAAGTTTTTCCTCAGGATTTGAGTTAATACTCCATCCTCGTGATGTTTCAGGATTTGACTATTTCGAGCAATCAAAATGGGCGGCCAAGCCGGTGTTCTCCTTTGGCTCCCGATCTAGCGAGGGTTAGGAACACGTTAAGACTCCAGGCCGAGCCGATTACTTGAGGGCTTCCTTTGGCTTCACGCTATTTTTCTGGGTCTTTCATCCTAGTCTAACACCTATCGGAGGGACCCATCCACTTTCGGGGGTGTGTTGGGCTTAGCAATCTCTACTAGACTCTCAGGTGCTCTACCTGAGCTGGGTGGCCTTAGCGGGCTATTTGAGTGAAGTGACTTTAATGGGCCAGCACGTGGGCTTATAGACTGGACCGCACTATTGGGCTTCATTATGAGAGGATAAAATCCCCCTCTACAAGACCATTCCAATGCAATGTACGTATGATATCAAAAGGCAGCTTTGTCGATTCAGATTGTCTGAACGGGGAATAGTAATGTTAGGTAGGGAGAGCCCCACCTGCTCAACGGGAATTAGAATATAACTATATATAACTATCTATCTTAACACTAGCTAGCTTGCTTGATGGATAACGATTGATGGAAGACCTGTGTAGAAGCCAAGTGACGGCGTCCTACCTACTAACAAATTTCTATATACACATCCCAGCATTACGGCAACATCCTGCCTCGAGGACTAGAGAAGGCCCGGAATCATGCATGTAAAGGTACGTAGCACTATTTGCTCCCACCTTGTGATGCATGGAAACGTCCAAGAAGCATATAGGCTTTAGAGATAAGGATGGAGTTTAATTAGTTAATTAACATGTATATGTATATATATATATATAGGAGGGCGATCAGGTCATGCCGACGTCACCGCCCCCCTCTCATCGCCCCCCCACTTAGGTGCCTGACACCACTTGATGCCGCTGCCCTCCCTTTCATATATATATATATATATATATATATATATATATATGCCCCTCCTAACTTTAGCTCTACAATGTCTTGACTCCGTCACAGGAAGGCTAACATGTGAAAGCACGTCCGATTTTTTTTAGTTCTTTTTTCCCCTTTCTTTCTCCTTTCACTTGAATTTTCGGCTTGATTAATCCAACTATGGACAGCCTAAGTTAGGAGGGGTTTCGGCCTTGTAAATCAACTTTGGATCCTAATTCATTCTAATTATGGGTTAAGAATGTGTTGGATCTCGTAAAACTAGAAATTCCGATAGGCCCATCTGGGTTGGGTCTCAAGAATTTGTTTACTTGATCTAGTCTCAACCCAAACACTGGGTCTAGGTTGAGATAGGATATCCATTAATGTTGATAAAAAAAGGGGCACCACGAAATAAAAGGATGCAAACCCTAATCGATAACTCTCAGTTATTGTCCAATTATCAGTTTAAAGGTCAGTTCATGGGTATAAATTTCAAATCCATAGACATAACAGATAAGTAAACACACGTAAAGTTAATTAGCGCTGATAGGGTAACGGATACCCATATCGCCGAACTTGGTATTCGATAAATTTCTCCGTTATAAATTGAATTATATAATATTTAAAATACTTGTTATTTTTTGTTCTCTTAGATTAAGATCCAAGGGTCCTCATTGACCGAAAGCACTTTATATGAGTGATAAACATGTTATATATATGATTCCTGAGTTGAAACTCTGTTAGAAGTTTTTTTAAATGATTGTAAAGTTTCTTTAAAATATTTTAGCTGAAAATATTTTATATTTATCTATCAGTATTCGGAACCCGACTTGAGACCACTAATATTAACAGATAGGTTAAGACTTAAGAGTTATGAGAGTCTCATTTCTTATCAGATATGGGCATGTTATGGAAGTCAGTTTGGCTATCGTATAGTATTAACAAATCACATGATAATTTTACAATTAATATGAATTTCGATATATTCTATATGTATAGTATAAGTCAAAGAAATGTAACTAACGAGATAATACAAACATTAGGCATATATGCATATCTCTTAAATTTACAAATGACCTGTATAACAAATCAAATCATATTTATGGTGGTGGAAAACTTGCAACTTCTCTAGATCATTATATGATCCAAAGATTTCATTGATGGGAGCAGATCAGACCTTCTTAGTCCAACAGAGGAACACCAAAGAGTGCACAAAAACAGTAAGAGGATAAGATGGAGTCAGATATAAGAGCTTGGAGTCACAAATATTATTTCTTTATTTTTGAATAAAAGGTACGTGACCGATATACAGAGTTTGAGAGAAAGGATAGAAATCCTCAAAAAGATAGGAGATGTCACGTAGATTTTAGATGGAGGTAGACCGATCCTCGTGGCCCGATGTCTCAGGGAAGATGACTTGGAGGCACTAATGATGTGGATCGACCTTCTTGATGTTGACTAGTGATTAGAGGAGCTTGCATCCGGCATACCTGAAACTTGTGTTGTTGGTCGAGAGTTGAGTTATACACCTCATCACCCGGGCCTTCCAAGTGATAGAGGTGCATTAGTGGACATGGCATCAACTGGATGAGGGGTGGGACATTCCCTCCGTCTTCTAAAAGTGGAAGTTATCACCGAGCTATGGTCGAGAGGCATGGGAGGCAGAAGAGAGCTCTGGATTAAGTGGAAGTAGAGTGGAATCCCTTGCAGATGCGTGAAGGCATGGGTACTAGTCGCTAGAGATAACAGGAACCCATCTAGGAATCTGCTAAGGGGGGTTGGCCACTATGATCTTCCATTGATCGCGAGGGGGAAACTTCCATATATGGCATTGTAGAGACTTAATGGCTTAATGGCATGGGGATCTCCTCAGAGGAGGGATCCATCCGAAGGGTGCTGGTTGCTAGCCCATGCTGAGGGCATCAGCCACTTGTTGCTAGCGATGTTAGATGTGAGGCAGGAGGATGGATTTCCCCTATTGTCCGTGAAGGAAGCTTTCCTTAACCTAAGCTAATTTCAGGGCTTCCATGTGCTCTAGGTCTTCTGAAAGTTAGACCTGAGTAAGGATGAGATGGCAGAGGAGGATGAGATGGGGGGTAGTAACATGACCTACTTGAGGAACCTTTGGTCACAGTTCTACTATCATCGATGTCACGCAACGCTCCCCTACTAGCAACCCAGTGAAGGGAGGAGACGGGCATCCTCTGGCAGTTTAGGTAGTAGAAGCAACAATTGGAGGAATAGATGCTTCAGTTTCTGACTCCAAGTGATGAGGTTTTGAGAAGATTTTGTTGAGCTTCTTCCACTGGGTCGCCAGTGATGATCACTACCTTGACATCTCATCAAGCTCTTTTCCTGCAAGAGAATTTCTCACTAGGGTAGATGTTCTCAGGGAGAACCTTCTGACACTCAAGTCAATTGGAATTATACTGGAAAGAGGATAAGTTCTCAAAAATGGAAGGTCTAGAATGTCTATTGGAATGGTAGACATAATAGGAGGGAAGCCAAGAAGCGGTCATCAAAGTGGCGTAGCTCGCAATTAGATTCATGGTGGAAGGAGGAACATGGAAACAAGGACCACGCTTACGCTTCTTTCCCTCTTCAAATCAGGAGGATTTCGATATGTGAAAATACTAAGGGTATTCTACCTTCTTTAATTGGCTTCATACTTGGAGGAGATTGCTGAAATCTCCTTGTATAAGCCTTCCTGGCGGTGATGGTGGCAGATCTGAGTAGATCTTCTAGAGATCTAAGCTTTGTTGATGTTGGACCCGGGGTAGGCGAGCGGACAAGAAGGGGGGTTGAATTGTCCCCGACACTAGATGGTAAATTAAAAGCACTACGCAATAGAAATAACAACTTTCAATTAGATTGAGAAAATTAACTAAACAAACTAACTAGTTCACTCAATCTCTCCGTTCTCACGCGATCACACAAACATAAATATAAACCACAAAATCAAACCACAATGCACAGCACAATGCTCAAGGATTTTTAAGGTGGTTCGGGACCACGACGGGCTCCCTACGTCCACCCCTCACCAAACTCGGTAAGGCTTCACTCGGGGATAAATCCCCAAAACGGAGACAACGCTCCAAACACACATGGGACGACACCCGCACACACACACACACGGATCCAGACTCGGTCTTCAACACGATCCGATGACCGGATCACAACACACACACATGATCCGACGACCGGATCACAACACACACACACACACACACGCTGCAACAACCGCAGCACAACGACACACACGACCGCACGCAGGCGATCAAACACGACCGTATATACAGACGGTCACACACACACGTATATCTCTAATGTTCGGAAGATAAACACAAATGTTCAAATCATGCTAAACCAAAGATATAGAGCATGAAACACATCCCAAAGAACAAACAAAAGATATAGAGATGATCCCCCTTTGTCTTCAATGGCCGGAAGACGATGTTCTTTGATGCTCGGGTCGGAGGGAAGCCATATGAAGATGATTCTTGCGTCCTCTTGATCCTCTCTTCGATCCGCTCCTTTTCTCTTCTATCACGAGCTACAAATCTTCATAGATGTAGATGATAACCTCCTTCCAAGAGCTCCTCCTTCCTTTTCCCCCTTTCTTCACCTACAAGATAAGAAACATAAGCTCATTGGGTTATTAATCTCCCAAATTCATAACTCCTATATAGGCCAACAATAGAAGCATGAAAAGACCTATAAACCCTTCACCAAATCCATAGAAAACCCCCTAAACATATGCATATTAACCCTAGGGGCAAATGGATAAGGTTGGAGCACAAATGGATTGGGTTTAGTGGGTTTTCGGATGTATTTCGTGAAGCCCGATTTCGTAGCAGAGAAAGTCCGGTCGACCGGATTCATTAGGGCGGTCGACAAGGCCAAACACCCATTCTGTTTTGGGGTAGAAGAGAAAAATCGGTCAACCGATTACATAGGGTCGGTCGACCGATGTTACTTGGCCAGTCGACCGGACAGAACTGAGTTCTGTCTGGTTCTAGCCGGTCGACCGGATTAGGTGGGGCGGTCGACCGGTCTGGTCCTGCATTTTCACAAAAACACATTTTAGGCTCTAAAACCTATGCAAACCCAATGGTGTAAATGCAACCAATGTCCCTTGATTCTGGATGATTAATTTCAATTGTTTGAACCTGTAAAACCATACAAAAACCAAATTAGTGTTGATTTGAAAATCAAGTTAACTTCTTTCTTGAAACTAGCATTTTTAGAGTGAATATGAACAATATGGCATGCAAATCAACTCGGAACTCCATCATCTCAAGTGCTATGATCTCAATAGTGAAAAGATGAGTTCAAAACAAGAATGTATATACATAATACCCCAATGTAAAAATATATACTAACCACTTCCATCAAGATCAAAAACTCTAAATGGAAACTTACCATTTTCTCCCAAAAACATACATATGCAAAGTGTCGAATTCTCACCATGAATCTTGATACCTTTGCATATGGGATTGGCATTCCATTTTAAACCTGCATGACAAGATAAGTGAAGTTAAAACCATATGACGTGTGCTCATGAAAGACGCATGAGTAAAGTACATGAGAGCATTTGAACATTCAATAATCACAACAGATGATTATGATCATAAAGCATGAATATGAATAAGTGGATATCGGAATTCAACTTTAAACATCAAGAACAACCAACCATGCCCTTTAGACCATATGAGAGCATCATGAAGCCAAATTCCACCAAGACTAATATGAGCATTGAAGAAGCCAAGAATCATAGATCATGAGAGTATCACTCACTCATTTATGCCAAGTTTATATGCAATGTGCTAGCATCATAACATGTATGAGACGATCAAAATGTATGACATAAAAGCATGTTAATCACATGAACATTTTGATTAACTTTCTCAAGGTTCAATCAAGGCATGATCTAGATCGCAAGCACTTTACAATCTATCCATGCAACATGTATATGCTCCACCACATGAGACCATTAAAACACAATGGCTCAAAGTCACTCAAGCAAGCATAGATAACATACATAAAGTTTAGTTATCATCAAAATCATTTTGCAATGCATAATGTTTAGTTATCATCAAACACAAGCATATGCAAGGCGCACATCAATCTCCCCCTTTTTGATGATGACAAACTGATCCGGGACGGACCACAGACTCGACTCCAATTGGAATGCGATCCTTGGACTCTATGCAAACTTGTGATCGTCCCTTAGCGAGGGATGCGTCGGACGTGCACAGTTGAGAAATCGGCAGTGAGCTAGGGTGGTCGGCTCTCTCTTGTGTCCAGATCGGGTCACGGGACGGTCTCGCTCTCTCTCGCAGCAACGGTAATGTAATAATATGAAGCGAGCTAATTACCCTATCATGCTCTCTAGCAGCGGCATATAAAATATATACGAATAAAGTAAGTTACCGAGCAAGGGAGAGAGCACGATACCTCCACGCTCCCGGCGTGGGGAAGACGATCCCGGCCGAATTCGGTAACTCCCGGTAATAGTAATGAATTAAATTACAGCAATGAAATATCGCCCACTCCACGCAGGGAGGTAAAGGGCTACACAAGTGGGCCCGAGAGGATCGATCTTGGGTTGACGGGCTGCACTTGATCACCCCATCGGTGCGGTTCGGACGGCGTATGCTGCTGGTTGTGGGGCCCACGTGCTGGTCGGTGGGGCCGTGTGGGACCGGTGTGGCACCACTATGGTGGGGACGCCTGGGGAAGCGCTTTCTGGGATGGCGGCGCGCTGGTTCACCGGCCGGAGGTCAGGCGGCTCCGATCGGCACCGGTCGGAAAGAGTGCCACGGATCTATTGCTTCTGTTTTCAGGCGCGCGCTCCGGCGAGATCGACTGCTGCGATCAATCCTAATGTCGAATCGAAGCACAGGAGATACCGTTGGAAAGCTCTTTCGAAGTCCTTCAATCTAGGACCAGAGAGATGAACTGGATCTGCATGGATCTGACCTTTGTTGATTTTTGAAGTTGCTGTTGGACAGTTCCCGAAATCTCAAAACAGTAGAGCAATTTTCTGAGAAGTGCCTTTGACCGCAGGGTAGACCTCAGATTCAGGCTTTGAGCTCTCCATGAAAGTTATCGAGGGGAAAGAGAGGAAAACTGCAACAATTGTTTTGAAAGGTTTTGTTGAGATTTGGGTGGGGAAAAGTATTTTAGACTGGAGGGTGGTCGGATCTGGACAGAGGTAGGCAGAACTGTAGAGGGATCTGAAAGTGAATTTTAGAAAATAGGTGGAGGCTTTTGGAAATTCCACGAAAATGCTTTGGTGGAGGAGATGGTGGGAAGAACCTCCAGTCATTTTGGGGATTCCAGAAAAAAACAAAAAGGGGACCAAGAAGGTGAAACTCAGGGTGGCTGTGACTGGATCTGAACAAAAGGCAGAACTGGTGGGTGGAGATGCACGAAAATGAAAAATTATAAGACGGTGCTATAAATTTTTTTTCAATTTTTCTAGAGGGTTATGATGAACCCTAGAACGTACCCTAAAAATATCAGCTCCAGAAGATGAGAGAATTGGGAGATAAAATTCTTGGAGTGGCCTTCTATCCAGCAAGATAGAACCTAGACAGAACTTCCGACGGTGGCTCGTGGTGGCTCGATGGCGGCACGAACGGCGGCGGCGGCGGCACAGAATGAAATCAGAGGTGGAGGGGCTAAGATAGAAGAGTTCACAACCCTGAAATGTAGAGGATGGAGAAGGAAAATCATAGGGGAGAGGTAAGGGGCGCACCCTTCCTTGGAGCATTCAACCAAATTTCTGAAATTTCATATGATTAATTCTACTAAAATGGAAATACAAGCCTTATATAATAAATGACAAAAGACTCAAACTAACCCTAGATCTAGAATTAGGAGGGGTAAAAGAGGGACATCACATTTGATTCAAACAAAATAAAAAAAGAAAATCCTAATTAATTCTAAAGGGGGGGGGGCCCTTGACCAAGGGGGAGGGTAGGTGGCCTACCCTTGACCTTTTAACACACTTGTCTCCCATGTGGTCAATTGGCATTCAAACCTTCTAGATGGCCACCTAGGATGGTTGACCAGCCCCACATAGCTTAGGTGACCCAATGGGAAAGGAGAGAGGGCCCCCTAGCTGGACCTACTACACATTTGCACAAAAACCCAAAGAATCTAAGGGAATGACACATTGGCTTACAAAGTCTTACAATTGTACATATACTTTCCCAAGGATATAAAAGCAAACTAAAAGACACAAATGTAAAATAAAAATGTCAATGCTCGGCGTCGATTCCCATCAACTCTCCCCGGGTGGGAGGAACTCGACCCCGTCGAGTAGGGGTGCGGCTGCTCGTGACGCCGACGGACCCGTCATCCTACCTGGAAGCACGGAGTACGCTCTACTCCAAGTAATCGACACATGCTCATCCCGTATAGATTCGATATGCGCACGCTGCCATGGGAAGGAGGCTAGAGGTGGACACTCCGGGGTGGGGTCACTCTCAAAGGAAGGAAGGCGGCGCGAAGACTCACTAGGAATCACCACTTGTCCCTTGTATGACTAGATCTGATATAAAGTAGAGCCGATCCCAATAGTCTGACAAGTCTCGAACTCGAAAGGGACTAATAACGTGAGCATACAAAGACCGACTCGACTCGACACATACATGTACAAACACACGACGGACAAACGAAACCAAGACCCACATAGACCCTAAACAGACCTAATGTTAGTCCGACCCGTACATGGGTGACGGTGGACCAGGGCACCCGAATATGTGCCATGCATGCATGTTATGCAATCGGGAATGGATGGCATGGGGAACACCTAGACGTCGGGTGTGGTCATACATGGGCGGCCCTTTGGATTTGGAAGACTTGAGAGGGCCATGAGAGCCGGGTGTGGGTGTATCAAAAATAGGCTTGGTGAAGGTAGAGGACCCGGCCCGTGGGGTAGGGGTGTGGTAGTGGACTCCCTCGAAGAAAGGAAGTATATATGGAGGGTCTAAGGGTCCACTAGGGAACGGATCAAAGAAGGTATGACCCCTTGTGGTGGGTTCCCACAAGTCACGGTCCCCGATGTAGAAGTCTCGAAGGTGTGGATAGTCACCTCCATGCATTGTAGGTGGGACGGTGATCATGTGTAGGATGAATGGTTCCTCCCTCGGGCGAAAGGGTATGAAGTCGGGTTCGGCCGACATGGGGAGGAATAAGAGAACCTTCGTGATGATACAACCCACGGTGCACACGGAGATAATGGACCTTAAGGCCGGATGGGTGAAGCTACGGCTAGTGGGTTGGTCGAAGCTTCGGGCCAATAAATGCGTCAACTTCCATTGCGCGTCTAATCCCATAATAAGGTCATCCAATGTATCAACATGGTGACTAGACCGAAAGGTAGTGTGAAAGGAGTTGATGGGCACTATAGGTAAGGTGGGGTCCATTGATGGATATGGACGTGGGACCAAGCCATCCTTGAGCCAACTAAGAAGTGGCTCGGCTATGTATAGCGTTCCCGTAAGAAACACGGGTGGCTCAGGTTTTGGTGGTTCCAAATGAGAGGGCTCCGAAATAAGATCGGAAGGTGAGGTTGATAACGGAGCACTCACGGGTGGTGAAGGCAATGGCATAGGTAGTCCGATTGGCTCGGGACTTGGTTGGGAGGTAGATGCTTGCCCAAGGGCAGCCAAGGTAGCCTCATACGGATACTCAAGTGGCTCGACCTCTAGAGCGACCAGATAAGACTGCGGCAGAGAGATCACGTTACGGAGCACACATTCCGACTGGAAGTGAAGGCGCAAACCTCTCCGGAAATGAAATGCGGCCGTGGTACTCTCCTCCCTAAAGCCATATTCCAACCGGTACTGATGATAGTCCCGAATGTACTCGAGCACGGACCTATCGCCTTGGATGGGTTGACATGGGTTGGCCATAGTTGCCAAGATGTGGGAATGGATCCCTAGGAATGGATATGCAAGGCCATTTTTTTTATTTTTATAAGCCAAATTTTATGCAAACTAATGCAAACTCCTAGACACGACTTAGAATGCGATGCAAATGCAAAGTCGAAATGAGACTCGACTACACACCTAGACACGACCAAGATTCGGTATACGGCGGAGTTAATCGACCCGAAGATCACTCGCGCAAGTGAATCACCTCTCCGATAGGCGTATCCTAACGGTCGGGCGACACCTTTTTATATACTGAACAATGGTATGCGGATGCAACCTTAGGCCAACTTAGACGATGACTCGACGTATATGCCACTTTTTTTTTGATTTTAGACACCCTAGACTCAACTTGGCTCTGATACCAAACTGATGCGGGACGGACCACGGACTCGACTCCAATTGGAATGCGATCCTTGGACTCTATGCAAACTTGCGATCGTCCCTTAGCGAGGGAAGCGTCGGACGTGCACAGTTGAGAAACCGGCAGTGAGGTAGGGTGATCGGCTCTCTCTTGTGCCCGGATCGGGTCACGGGACGGTCTCGCTCTCTCTCGCAGCAGCGGTAATGTAATAATATGAAGCGAGCTAATTACCCTATCATGCTCTCTAGCAGCGGCATATGAAATATATACGAATAAAGCAAGTTACCGAGCAAGGGAGAGAGCACGATACCTCCACGCTCCCGGCGTGGGGAAGACGATCCCGACCGAATTCGGTAACTCCCGGTAACAGTAATGAATTAAATTACAGCAATGAAATATCACCCACTCCATGCAGAGAGGTAAAGGGCTACACAAGTGGGCCCGGGAGGACCGATCTCGGGTTGACGGGCTGCACTTGATCACCCCATCCGCGCGGTTCGGACGGCGTATGCTGCTGGTTGTGGGGCCCACGCGCTGGTCGGTGGGGCCGTGTGGGACCGGGGTGGTACCACTGTGGTGGGGACGCCTGGGAAAGCGCTTCCTGGGATGGCGGCACGTTGGTTCGCCGGCCGGAGGCCGGGCGGCTCCGATCGGCACCGGTCGGAAAGAGTGCCCACGGATCTGCTGCTTCTATTTTCAGGCGCGTGCTCCGACGAGATCGACTGCTGCGATCAATCCTAATGCCGGATTGAAGCACATGAGATACCGTTGGAAAGCTCTTTTGAAGTCCTTCAATCTAGGACCAGAGAGATGAACTGGATCTGCACGGATCTACCCTTTGTTGATTTTTGAAGTTGCTGTTGGACAGTTCCCGAAATCTCAAAATAGTAGAGCAGTTTTCTAAGAACTGCCTTTGACCGCGGGGTAGACCTCAGATTCAGGCTTTGAGCTCTTCATAAAAGTTATCGAGGGGAAAGAGAGGAAAACGGAAACAATTTTGTTGAAAGGTTTTGTTGAGATTTGGGTGGGAAAAAGTATTTTAGACTGGAGGGTGGTCGGATCTGGACAGAGGTAGGCAGAACTGTAGAGGGATCTGAAAGTGAATTTTATAAAATAGGTGGAGGCCTGTGAAAATTCCACGAAAAATCTTGGGTGGAGGGGATGGTGGGCAGAACCCTCAGTAATTTTGGGGATTCCAGAAAAAATCAAAAAGAGGATAAAGAAGGTGAAACTCAGGGTGGCTGTGACTGGATCTGAACAAAAGATAGAATTGGTGGGTGGAGATGCACGAAAATGGAAAATTATAAGACGGGGCTATAACTTTTTTTTCAATTTTTTTGGAGGGTTATGATGAACCCTAGAACGTACCCTGAAAATATCAGCTCCAGAAGATGAGATAATTGGGAGCTAATATTCTCGGAGTGGCCTTCTGTCCAGCAAGATAGAACCTAGACAGAACTTCCGACGGTGGCTCGTGGCGGCTCGATGGCGGCACGAACGGCGGCGGCACAGAATGAAATAAGAAGTGGAGGGGCTAAGATAGAAGGGTTCACAACCCTGAAATGCAGAGGATGGAGAAGGAAAACCAGAGGGGAGAGGTAAGGGGCGCACCCTTCCTTGGAGCATTCAACCAAATTTCTGAAATTTCATATGATTAATTCTACTAAAATGGAAATACAAGCTTTATATAATAAATGACAAAAGACTCAAACTAACCCTAGATCTAGAATTAGGAGGGGTAAAAGAGGGACATCATATTTGATTCAAACAAAATAAAAAAATAAAATCCTAATTAATTCTAAAGGGGGGGGCACCCCTTGACCAAGGGGGAGGGTAGGTGGCCTACCCTTGACCTTTTAACACACTTGTCTCCCATGTGATCAATTGGCATTCAAACTTTCTAGATGGCCACCTAGGATGGTTGAACAGCCCCACATAGCTTATGTGGCCCAATGGGAAAGGAGAGAGGGCCCCCTAGCTGGACCTACTACACATTTGCACAAAACCCAAAGAATCCAAGAGAATGACACATTGGCTTACAAAGCCTTATAAATGTACATATACTTTCCCAATGATATAAAAGCAAACTAAAGGACACAAATGTAAAATAAAAATGTCAATGCTCGGCGTCGATTCCCATCACAAACTTTATGATGCAGATCAATTACATATCAAAGATCAAAATACTTTCTCCCCCTTTGACATTATCAAAAATGGGAGGAAGGCAATGAAGTTCAATTTCAGCATGATAGATTGATGAAACATTAAGAAGGCATGGACAAGATGATTCATGTAATGTCTTTGAGAGCCAGAAAATATAGCAAGATGTTGACATACAAAATGTTGATTATCGAGATGGGAAGATGAGTAGACTTAAGATGAACAAATCAACAGGATTCTAACAAATGTAAAGCATGAGAAGCTCAATCAATTTTTTGGATTTTCATTATTTTTCATATTTTGAGTTTCCTTTTGAAAAAGCATGAAGCAAAATGCATGCAAATGATGACATATGAGATGCATATGATGCAACCAAGCAGATCTGTATATATATACATGCAACATAGCTCCCCCTTACTTATTTAAGAAGGGAATGGGTGTAAGAAAAATGCATGAGAATCATGACACCCGGAATGATCATGTATAGCACCTAGGAGGTTGTGCAATCACATCTAAGAGTCATGCAATAGCCAATGCAGTCAATCAATTTTTTGAATACATATTAAATCAAATTTCCAAATGCGTAAGTGAATAACATGAAAAATGACTATAGTCATATGGATATTCAGATTTTTAAATCAACACAATGAGAGATTTCACAGACTGCATTTTAATTTATAAGAACAGCGTATCGAAGCTACGCTCTACCTCAATAATTTTTCAACGAATTATCAAGAAAAATCAAAATTTTTCTAAGAATGATCCGGTTCAAATAATTCCTTTTTACGCAAGGAGAAACATGGAGCTCATGCCAGAATCCCTAGTTACTCAGAATACTGAACCATTTCATTTCATTCTGAACAGAGGTACTTTAGTCAACACTTTTCAGAAATGAACCACATCACGTCTCAAGTGACGTGTATCCAGCTTACTCAGTGAGACTAAGCATTGCTCTGCCTTTCATTTTCATTTCAAATTTTTCAACAAGGATATGTAGGCAGCTTTTTCCTCAACTGCCTCTTCAACATACATACAGTGAGTTTAATATCTCTAGAGTGTTGAAAGAAAATTCCCATATCCTTATGTTTAACACTCATTTTCATATTTAGTGCATGGAGTGTATGAATTTGATTCAACATATATACCGAAAATGTCATGAACGCATAACAGTGCAACTCCCCCTAAATAGATGCACTTATCAAGTATTTACTCCCCCTAAGTGTGTGACATGAAACACACCAATGATGACTCAAATGCAACATTATTTAGCAAGAAGGCATAAGGTCCTAGAAATTTCAAGGACGGGGGTAAATAGCATATAGTAGCATGCAAGCACATAATGGGAATAGATGCAATATGTAGTGCAAAATGAAAGAATATGTAATTCTTGTTGGTTCCAGAGATATGATATCAATGTGATACCACTTGTTGGTTCCAAAGACATGATACCATTGTTGGAAGAATTCACTTTAACATTTATGCAACATGAACAATGTTCAAACTGATGCATTCCAAAATATGCACTATAGACATGATATGTAATTATGCTGTGCAAATATGCAATGTGATGCAAGATTTCAGATTTTCATTTAAATGTCCTAAATACAATGCAAAATGCAAGATGTAACTTGGGTGAAAAATGTAATTTTTTAGATTTTCATTTTAATGAACTAAATGCACCTAATGCATGAATTCTAATGCAATACAGCCTATAACAAGATGCAAAAGCAATGAGAATGCAATGCAAGATGCACGAGTTTGATTTTCAGAAAATCATGATGAATAGCACAAGAGAGCATTCACATTCAAATGATGAACAAACGAATATTTTCCATGACATGGCCTTGTGAACTAGGGTGCATAATATGATCAAAATCAAGCAATGCAACCCAATTTTCAAAAATTGTTCAAACATAGATTTTCAATTAAAGTAGCTCAGTTCAAGAATTCATTCACAAAGCAACCATTTGATTTCTCCAAGTTCTGGTACGAGACGGAGAACTTAGGTCCGAAGACCACCTCACGCGTGGTGAGAGTTTTCAGGTGAACGTAATCCACCCTTCCACTACACACCATTTGAGATACCAGAAACATAGTTAATCTTAAATATGTTCAAGCAATTCAGATTGAAAAATATTCAATAGTCAATAAAATCTTCAAGATTTTCAATTCCATTCAACCATTTGTCAAATTCATCACCGCAAGCTAGGAAAATGACAAATTAAGTTTTTGAATCAATACCTGAATTCAGCAGGTATCACCATATGCCTTCAAGCACAATCGATTAGCAATAGCCTTAAAAGAGGCTAACAGTTCATTGTTGGTTCCAAAAATCACATAACAATATCATGATCAACTCAAATATAGCAATTGACATGATATGTATTTCCACAAGGATGAGTTAGAATTCACAATTCTAAATCATTCATTTAAAAACTGACTCCCCTTTTCTAAGTGCACAAATTTCACATTTGATATTTTCTGAAAATCATGCAACCTATGACCTATATGAACAAGTGACTCATGGTACGAGACGGAGGCACATTCTCACGCATGGTGATAGATTTCAGACATGAATGACCTGCCCTTCCTGAAGTCACCATTTAATATACCATGCAGTCATACAAATGATGATCAAAAAGATGCAATGCAAACTCATAAGAAAAATATATTTTTCTTGATTTTCATGAATGAAAATTTAAATAAAACAAATTTCAAATTCCCAAAGACAATTCAAAATTTTATTTTCAAACATGTGCCTTGAGCCACCATTATTTTCCAAGCCTTCACTTGGCCTCAAGGTTTCCCTGCAAAAAGGTTCTCATTTGACAACTTTGGGTACCCAAGTCTTCTTGGGTCCAGGATGGTTAGATGCACCTCTAGTGGGTGCCTTCCACATCCTTTGGGCATGTAAATCATCAAAATTCATTAAAGAACAATCATGCATCGTATGCCCAAATCTTCCATAGTAATGACAACATTTTGAAGTCTTCACAGAATTCTTATAAACATGATCATCAATTTTCTGTGACTTAGCAAATATGTTACCATTGTAAGCATGAAAGTTTTTCTTTTTCATAACAGGATAAGTATGAAATTTTTGTGGGTTGACAAAGGTGTAATTATTTTTAACATGAAAGTTCATTCTTTGATTTTCTTGCCAACACTGTGACACACGGTGTCCAAGCTTTCCACATTTGAAACAAGAAACGCCTTTTCTTTTGGAAACAAATTTGTTTTCACATGCTTTCAAATCATCTCTTTTCATGATGTAGCAATCATGCATTTCATGTCCAAATTTTCCACAATAGAAGCATTCAACTTTTTTTTTCTGTACAATGTGGAATTTCCTAGCATGCTCTCTACAAGCATTGAAATCATCTTTTCTCATCATGAAACAATCACTCATGACATGGCCATGCTTTCCACAATAATGACAATTGACATTTGTTGATTTTGGAGCATGGTATTTCTCATGTGAACTCTTAGCATGCACATCAATTTTCTTGGTCCTCAATTGAACTGGAGATTTAGACTTTGATTGTTCAAGAGAAGAAGCATTAGACATGTTTGTGGAACATGATGCATGCACAAACGATGTTTATATTTTCAGACCAAAGGCTTTCTTTTTACTAGGTTCATAACCTAGTCCTTCCCATTGGAAATTTTCCTTGGTCCCCAAGATTTCTCCAGATTATCATTTCCTTTCACAAATCTAGAAAATGATGCATTCAATTCACTGATTTCATTCTCAAGTGATGCAGCATGTAGTTCATAAGAGACAATCTCATTTTCACAAGAAATGATTTTTTCATTCAATTGAGTATTGATGGTTTTATGACTTTCAATTTCTTACAACAAAACATGCACTCTTTCAGATTCATCAACACTCACAGATTTTCCTTTTTCAAAAATAAGCATATTTCCAGACAATGTTGTATTCAAATGTTTCAGCTTTTTATTTTCTTATTTCATAGATGCAATGGTTTCTTCATGTCTTTGGATATGAATAAAGAAGTATTCATTTTAAGATTTGAGTTCCAACCATCTATCACATGAAGAGTTTTCAAGATTTTTCACATTACTTTCAAGTAAAGAGTTCTGAATTAACAAAGCAATGTTTTCTTTTTGGAGTTTTTCATTTTCTTCTTTGATACATGAAATGGTTTCTTCATGCTTTTCAATGTCAACCAAGAGGAATTCATTTTTACTTCTTAAGCATGCAATGGTTTCTTTGTCACAATTTACATCATGTTTTAGAAGTTCACTCAATTTTTCAAGTTCAGAACATTTAACACAAGAAGCATTTTCAAGGAGGGCATGTTCAGATTTCTTTTTAAGCTCTTTGTTTTCAGATTTAATATTCTTGTATTTTTCAAACAATCCATCATACAAATCCATAAACTCTTCAAAAGAAACTTCCTCACCTCCCGAGTCTAGTTCGGAGCTTTCCTTGCTTGTTGTATCGTGCTTGTCGGTCATCAAGCACTTCCCATCCTTTGTCGCTTCATAGTCCTTGACCAAGCATTTCAATATCTCCCTGGCCGTCCTGCATGATGAAACGAGTGAAAATTTGTGAAGATCAATTGAACTTCTAAAAATATACAAAAGTTTAGCATTAGCTTTATATCTCTTCACAAGTTGTACAGTCCACTTAGACTCATCACTAGGCATCCCATATGAATCATGCTCAACTAAATCCCAGAGTTTGGGATCAATAGATTTAACATGATGATTTATATGCCTAAGCCATTCATTGAAATTTGAACCATTAAAACATGGAAGGGAAGACAACACACTTTCAGTCATGATGCTAATCAAATCAAACACGCCTACAAAGATCACTCTGAAGATCGTTAGATCTTGAAATAATAGAACCTCACTCTGATATCACTTGTTGGTCCCGGGGTAGGCGAGCAGACAAGAAGGGGGGTTGAATTATCCCCGACACTAGATGGCAAATTAAAATAACTACGCAGCGAAAATAACAACTTTCAATTAGATTGAGGAAATTAACTAAACAAACTAACTAGTTTACTCAATCTCTCCGTTCTCACGCGATCACACAAACATAAATATAAACCACAAAATCAAACCACAAGGCACACCACAGTGCTCAAGGATTTTTAAGGTGGTTCGGGACCACGACGGACTCCCTACGTCCACCCCTCACCAAACCCGGTAAGGCTTCACTCGGGGATAAATCCTCAAAATAGAGACAACACTCCAAACACACACGAGACGACGCCCGCACACACACACGCACACATGGAGACTCGGTCTCCAATACGATCTGACAACCGGATCACAACACACACACACACACACACACACACACACACACACACACACACACACACACACACACACACACACACACACACACACACACACACACACACACACACACACACACACACACACACACACACACACACGACCCGACGACTGGATCACAACATACACACACACGCTGCAACAACTGCAGTACAATGACACACACGACCGCACGCAGGCGATCAAACACGACCGTATACACAGACGGTCACACACACACGTATATCTCTAATGTTTGGAAGATAAACATAAATGTTCAAATCATGCTAAACCCAAGATATAGAGCATGAAACACATCTCAAAGAATAAATAAAAGATATAGAGATGATCCCCCTTTGTCTTCAATGGCCGAAAGACGATGTTCTTTGATGCCCGGGTCAGAGGGAAGTCGGATGAAGATGATTCTTGCGTCCTCTCGTCGATCCGCTCCCTTTTCTCTTCTATCACGAGCTCCAAATCTTCATGGATGTAGATGATAACCTCCTTCCAAGAGCTCATCCTTCCTTTTCCCCCTTTCTTCACCTACAAGATAAGAAACATAAGCTCATTGGGTTATTAATCTCCCAAATTCGTAACTCCTATATATGCCAACAATAGAAGCATGAAAAGACCTATAAACCCTTCACCAAACCCATAGAAAATCTCCTAAACATATGTATATTAACCCTAGGGGTAAATGGGTAGGGTTGGTGCACAAATGGATTGGGTTTAGTGGGTTTTCGGATGCATTTCGTGAAGCCCGATTTCATAGCAGAGAAAGTCCGGTCGACCGGATTCATTGGGGCGGTCGACCAGGCCAAACACCCATTCTGTTTTGGGGTAGCAGAGAAAAACCGGTCGATCGGTTACACATGGTCGGTCGACCGGACAGACACCGGTCGACCGGTGTTACTTGGCCAGTCGACCGGACAGAACTGAGTTCTGTCTGGTTCTAGCCGGTCTACCGGATTAGGTGGGGCAGTCGACCGGTCTGGTCCTGCATTTTCACAAAAACATATTTTTAGGCTCTAAAACCTATGCAAACCCAATGGTGTAAATGCAACCAATGTCCCTTGATTTCGGATGATTAATTTCAATGGTTTGAACCTGCAAAACCATACAAAAACTAATTTAGTGTGGATTTGAAAATCAAATTAACTTCTTTCTTGAAACTAGCATTTTTAGAGTGAATATGAACAATATGACATGCAAATCAACCCGGAACTCCATCATCTCAAGTGCTATGATCTCAATAGTGAAAAGATGAGTTCAAAACAAGAAGGTATATGCATAATACCCTAATGTAAAAATATAGATTAACCACTTCCATCAAGATCAAAAACTCTAAATGGAAACTTACCATTTTCTCCCAAAAACATACATATGCAAAGTGTCGAATTCTCACCATGAATCTTGATACCTTTGCATATGGGATTGGCATTCCATTTTAAACCTGCATGATAAGATAAGTGAAGTTAAAACCATATGACGTGTGCTCATGAAAGACGCATGAGTAAGGTACATGAGAGCATTTGAACATTCAATAATCACAACAGATGATTATGATCATAAAGCATGAATATGAACAAGTGGATATCGGAATTCAACTTTAAGCATCAAGAACAACCAACCATGCCCTTTAGACCATATGAGAGCATCATGAAGCCGAATTCCACCAAGACTAATATGAGCATTGAAGAAGCCAAGAATCATAGATTATGAGACTATCACTCACTCATTTATGTCAAGTTTATATGCAATGTGCTAGCATCATAACATGTATGAGACCATCAAAATGTATGACAGAAAAGCATGTTAATCACATGAACATTTTGATTAACTTTCTCAAGTTTCAATCAAGGCATGATCTAGATCGCAAGCACTTTACAATCTATCCATGCAACATGTATATGCTCCACCACATGGGACCATTAAAACACAATGGCTCAAAGTCACTCAAGCAAGCATAGATAACATACATAAAGTTTAGTTATCATCAAAATCATTTTACAATGCATAATGTTTAGTTATCATCAAACACAAGCATATGTAAGGCACGCATCAGTTGAGATCGCACGTGTCACGACATTTTAAAGACATGAATATCTACTAGACTTGTCAGGTGATAATGACACTTTGACTCCTCGAAAACCTGTATTCCTCTCCCAGCTTCTATGGAGTAATTGTCTAGTAGCATTGCTTCTGGGGTCATGGCACTATTTTGGAGGCCACGTGGCATATCTCGGGATTACACCCACTTCTCCATGCATGTTAATTGTTGGGTAGGGCGGCGATTGTGCTTCTCGAGGGCTATACGGCAAATCCTTCTCTAGCTTTTAATTCAGCATTATCAAGATGTGATGGGACTTAATAGGATGCTTCGAGGCTTCTTCTTCTGCCACTACATAAGTCCCACGAATGGCTTATTTTGATCTTCTGAGTTGCCAACATCTCTAGCATGCTCGATTGAGCTAAAGCTTTTCTACCGATTATCTGGCTAAGGCCCTTGACGATCGAGTTAAGGCTCTTCCACCGATGATCGGCCTAAGACCTTTAATAGTCGAGCTAAGACTCTTCCAATGGTGATGGGACTTAGAAGCTTGGCGTTCGAGCTAAGACTCTTCCTATGGTAATCAGGCTAAGGCCCTTGACAATTGAGCTAAGGCTCTATACAGTTATCATCGGGCTAAAATCCCTTTATGGATTGATGTTGGGTATATAACTCCTATGCTATCAAGCAAAAGCTCAATGTTATTTTGATCGGGCTAAGGCCCTCATCAGGCATATTCTAGCAAGCACTCGTTCTTAAGGATTAGCTTCAGAATGAGTTGATACTTATGGTCCATGGTGTTAGTGTTGGTGTGCTACAGGCCAATTTCGGGTCGGGTAGGCCCAATAGTTGTACGATCTTGTTCATTAATAAAGTAGTGTTTGAGCGTAAATATGCGATTGTGTTACTTTACGTTGTCCCTAGGATATGTGGTTGTAAAGTCAGCTCGAGATGGGATCTCGAACATGAGATTGACTTTACATGTACACATACCTTAAACTGTTCCTGGTTGGAGGGTAATCACTCGGGGACTTTGATTACCTATTAAACCAGTACACATGATGTGTCAGTGACCAGTCTCATGGTCATTGGTGCGGGGCACCAACACATATGTGTAGGTGTATGTCCTTGGAGGATGTGCACTGAACTGATCCGCTATTGGATCTTCAGATGGTTGATTATACATTATGTCAACTGAAGATCCAACGGTCGCAGTAGCATCGTTGGTCCTTTGACCTGAGACATTGATCGGATCTTACACGAGGACTGGAATGGTTTAATTACTTAGCTAAGTGACTTTAACCATAAGTCATGAGTTGCCGAGTCATTAACCACTCCAGGATACGTGTGAAGATCATCAATGGTCAAGAAGGGATCGCTCACTGTCGGGTATATATCAGACAGTTAATGGGTCATGACATTGACGCTCCGTTAAATCCCTGGCCAGGGTCGGCTGAGTTCGTTTAGGACGGACGTCATACACTTTAAGGAGGTCATAGTCAAATGGCACGATCATGGGGTTTGACAGAAACCGTACCCTCGATCGTACCAGACTCATAGAATGAGCGAGGGATTATATCGATGCGGTAACTGTGGACTTACAGGTACCAGACAGGCTGGTTTAAACCCGGGGTCCTCTAGGATCACGCGGATTTACTTGACCCAACGTGATCAAAGGTTCGGAATAAATTAAACTATTGTTCGGCTCTAGTAGAAGCGAAGAATACGTTTAATTTACTTCTAATTGAGAATTAGAAGTTAATGGGCCTTAAACTAGAGTGACTATGGGCCTAGAGGATCACACACAATGGATTCTTGGGTGACGGATTATTGTTATACAAGTGTATGTATTAATTCCTTTTAATTCTTTTTGGAAAGGAGTGTAAATGGAGCTTAATACATATGTATAATAATAGATAGGACATATATACAGTTTCGATCTTTTGGAATCCTTTTCTAAAAAACCTAAACTCTATATATAGATCCTACGTGAAGCTCATTCGAGCTTCTTCTTTTCTTCCCTTAAGCTAACCAAGCATTAAGCTTAAGGGAGAGGATTAGTCTCCCCCCTTTCTCCCTCTTGCTCTCTCTCTCTCTAGAAGGTGATAGAGTCGGGGATAGTCGTGTTGGGGAGGTACCGTCGCTGCGCAAGGGTCTGTGTGGATCTGCTCTAGAGGTCGTACAGTTGTGCGGCTTGGTTTCTCTGCATCGGGCTTAGCGGACAGCGTCGTTCCGCGCAAGGTGAAACACGCAACCCGTAATTAGGGTCTTAGAAACACCGATTAGAGCATAAATTAAGCTTTCCATAACACCGGGATCGGGTAAATGAAATTTTTGGTATCCGCTGCGTCACCCGTAGGTGCTGTGCGAAACCTTACAGTGGTATCAGAGCCAGGTTCGCGCTCTGGTCGGTGTTTTTATCGCCGTTTAGAACCATGCTTTAGGGGCATATTAAATCTTCAATTATTATTTGTTGAAAGAGATCTAGGCGTCTCTGTTCTTCCTGGATGCTGGGCATCCAAATAGTAATTTTTTTTTTTTTAAAAAAAATTTTAAATTTTTTTTTTGGGCCTTCCCGTCGGGCGCACCCGCGTGGGCGGGCGCCGCCCACGCGGGGCGCCCGCGTGGCGGGCTCCCGCCTGGCGGGCGCCGCCCACGCGGGACGTCCGCATGGCGGCGGGGCCCGCCCGCGGGCGCCCGCAACGAGGGTCTTGCGCGCGGGGTTGACCCGACGATATTTAAAAAAAAGTTTTTTTTATTTTTTTTTAAAAAATTTGGTTTTACCCTTTTTAATTTACTGTACTTAGATACATTAATATATATATTAGATATATATATGAAAATACACAGTAAATTAAATAGGATTTTATCTATTACGTTAAATAGTGTTATCTCAATAGTAAATGTCGAATGGTAAATTTTATTTAACCAATTTGAATTTATCAAAGTGAGATAATTACTATTTACCTTGAGATAAAATGGTAATAATTGAAGTTACTTCAGTAAAATTTAAGTTTTTGAATTTTTAATTATTAGATAATTAAAAAATTCAAAATTTGAATTTTATTGAAGTTAAATATTTTAAATTTAATTATTTGAATTTTAATTATTAGATAATTGTCAAATTCAAATTTTGAATTTTCGAAAATTACTAATTAAGGATAATTATATTATTTTAAATTTATTTTTATACAAAATTATTGGATAATTAGTTTGAATTTAAATTTAAATTATTGGCATGTTTAAATTTTAAATTTAAATTTGATTATTGGATAATTAAATTTAAATTTAAATTTAATTTAATTAATTTTCTCAATTACAAGCCCCTATAGAAAATGATGGTTCTTTACGTGCTTTACTTTATTTACCTTGTATTGGCCTGCTTGTGTGTTTAATTTTAGTTAATCATGTTTTGATTTTTAAAATTAAACAAAGCTAGCCTATTTTTGTTTGCACATCCCATTTTTAAATTCAAAAGTAATGATTATTTTTAGAAAATAACCCTTGATTGATTTTATTTGAATGGGTTGGCAAGTGATCATGGACTTGAATTAATGTAATTAATTGGGGTCTGCGAACCTCCTTTCTCTCTCTGTTAAAATTCTAATGTACTTCTATCTTCCTCCATTGTTGTACTCGCCCTAAGGGCTGCTGGAATTTGAGTCACATGTAATTTAATTTTTCCGGCCTGCGTGCCGTGTAAAAGTTGTAATTGATGCGGCGTCGGAGTTTGAAAGCGCGGAGCACACCCGACGAAGACGATCCAGCTGCTTTGGAAGCGGGCCGGATGTCTTAGTTACATTAGGGTTAAAGTCCATGATCACTTGCGTTTATTTTTACATTGGATGCATTTATTTTGTGCAAACTATTAGGTACGGTAAATATATTGGATATATTTATATTACCACCTAGGGTGAGATCAAGATAAAATTAAATTCCCCTCGCGTTTAAATTTTAGATCTGGTAAGCGTGGCTCTAGGAGTCGTCGTGGCCCTCCATCATTATGGAGTGAATGAACGTCTTCATTTCATGGATTTGTTGTGCTTTTCACAAGGTCCATGAGTTTGGGGACGGGATTAAACTCCAAGGCTCGACCTCAATGGGGTGAGGAATTGAACTCGGCTTTGTTGTGCTTTCCACAAGGGTCGGGTCATGAACTCATTACTATGAAGTAATGATGGTTAGATCTAACCGAGAATATCCTTTGTTGTGCTTTCCACAAGGGGATGTTTTCTCGGGGGCCGAATATCGGATATTGCATTAGATGCAATTGCTTGTTGACTGCCCTTGAGATGGTGTATGGCTTGTTGTGCTTTCCACAAGGTCGTACATCAGTCTCGTTGGGATTCCGACCCACTAGGTTGATCTCGTTGATCTCCCGTTCTATATACTGAGGGTTATATAGTTCGATCGAAAAATAGTGGGACTAACTAAGATAGAAAATCACATCTAAGTTAGAATTTGAACACATGCTAAGTTGTCTTTTATTTCTTATCCAGATTACAATGTCGTCGTCTAACCCCCTCCGCGGTATCTTGGATGTAAATAGATTAACTGGACCGAACTACTCGGCTTGGCTGCGTAATCTACGCATAGTCCTTACCGCCGAAAAGATTACGTACGTGTTGGACACGGTTCATTCTGAGCCAGCTCCTGATGCCGACGAGGGTGAGTTACTGACTTATGCTAAGTAGTCTGAGGACTCCCCCTACCCCAATGTTACATGTTGGCCTCTATGGCTCCCGAGCTACAGAGGTAATTTGAAAAGACTGATTGTAGAAGTATAGTTCTCAATCTACGCCAGCTCTTCGGGGAGCAAGGTAGGATTGAGAGGTATGACATCTCCAAAAGGCTTTTCAAGACACGGATGTCTGAGGGTTCTTCAGTACAGGCTCATGTACTGAAAATGATGGAGTGGATAGAGAGACTCAATGCACTGGGGTTCAAGTTGGATCTTGAACTGTGCATTGATCTTATACTCCAGTCATTGTCTGATTCCTTTTCTTCCTTCATCATAAACTTTAACATGAATAGAATTGATGCAACTCTCCCGGAGCTGCTCAACATGTTAAAGAGTGCTGAAGGAATTATGTAGAAAGATAAACCATCTTTTCTGTAATGATTATTGGCCGGGCCAATAAGAAAAGGAAGGCCACCCAGATATCCACCACAAGTAACAAAGGGAAGGGAAAGAAAAAGGCCACAAGTAAGCAGCTCGCCAAGGTTGACAAAGGGAAGGGCAAGAAGAATGAAAAGGAAGACAAATATTTTCGATGCGGGGAAATTGGGCATTGGAAAAGGAATTGCAAGACAATTCTAAATGAAGGTATTTTTGTCATAGACCTTAATTTGTCATATATGGAATCCACATCATGGGTATTGGATACTGGATGTGCATCTCATATCTGTAATTCTGTGCAGGTGCTGACAAATAGAAGGTGATTGTGCAAAACGGAGATTGAACTGAGGATGGGAAATGGAGCTTTGGTTTCTGCCAAAGCTGTCGGGACTGCACGCCTCAGTTTACCATCAGGAGTCATTCTGGAGCTAAATGGCTGTTATTATGTTCCTAATATTATTAAGAACATTATTTCAATCTCTGGCTTGTATAACATTGGATATACATTGACTTTTAATAGCACTGGGTGCTCTATAATGAATAATGGTTTGATTATAGCCGATGGTTCATTAGTCAATGATCTTTATGTATTAGATACACGTTCTAATGTTATGCAAATTTTCAATGCTGATGAAGTGAATTCTGCATATCTATGGCATTGCAGACTTGGTCATGTAGGTGAGAAAAGAGTCTCTCACTTACACTCAAATGGGTATTTGAATTCGTTCGAATACAAGTCATTTGATACCTGTGAGTTGTGTCTCATGGGGAAAATGACCAAGGCTCCTTTTGGTGGACATGGTGGGAGGGCTGTTGACCTTCTCGAGCTTATACACTCGGATGTGTGTGGACCCATGTCCATAGAAGCAAAAGGAGGTTATCTCTATTTTATTTCTTTTATTGATGACTTCTCCAGATATGGCTATGTGTATTTAATGAGACATAAGTCACAAGCCTTTGAGAAGTTTAAGGAATACAAGAATGAAGTAGAGAAACAGACAGGTAAAAGTATTAAGGCTCTTCGATCGGATCGAGGAGATGAATACTTAAGCCATGAATTCACTTCTTATCTTAAAGACCATGAAATAATTTCTCAGTGGACTCCACCGTATACACCACAGCATAATGGTGTATCCGAGAGGAGAAACAAGACCTTGTTAGACATGGTCTGATCCATGATGTCTATGTCAGGACTACCCTTGTCTCTCTGGGGCTATGCGTTAGAGACTGCGGCTTATTTATTGAATAGGATCTCAAGTAAATCAGTTCCTTCTATACCATATGAGATATGGAAGGGCAGGAAACCAAATTTTAATCACATTAAAATTTGGGGGTGTCCTGCTCATGTAAAGAAGAACGAGAGTGATAAGCTTGAGTCGAGAACTGATAAGTGTAGGTTTGTGGGATATCCAAAGGAGACGTTTGGATATTATTTCTATCACCCTTCTGAGCAAAGGGTCTTAGTGGCCAAGAGAGCTGTATTTCTGGAAAGAGAATATCTACTCCAGAAAAACAGTGGGAGCCAGATAGAATTGGACGAGGTCCAAGAACCACAACCCATAGACACAAACTCGTTAGATGAGACGGTATCGGTTGATCCTATTCAAGGTGAAACACTGACACTACGGAGATCTGGTAGACTACCGAGAGAACCTGAGAGATATGTTGGACATGTCTCAGAGGGGTCCTCTAAGGTATGTATCGATGAGGATGATGATCCTCAGTCGTACCAGGAGGCGATCCATAGTGTAGACTCCGAGAAATGGCAAGAGGCAATGGATTCAGAAATCCAGTCCATGTACACCAATAAAGTTTGGAACTTAGTTGATGTACCCGAAGGGAAGGTCCCTATCGGCTGCAAATGGATTTTCAAAAGGAAAATCGGTGCAGATGGACAGGTTGACACATACAAGGCTAGACTAGTGGCGAAATGATATCGTCAAAGGCAAGGCATTGACTATGACGAGACGTTTTCGCCGGTAACCATGGTTAAGTCAATCAGAATCCTCCTTGCCATTGCTGCATACCTGGATTATGAGATCTGGCAAATGGATGTGAAGACAGTTTTTTTAATAGAAACCTGTCAGAAGAGGTGTACATGGTACAGCCTGAAGGATTCACCTCCAAGCTACATCCTAATAAGGTATGCAAACTTCAAAGGTCCATTTATGGATTAAAGCAGGCATCTAGAAGCTGTAACTTAATATTTGACGAGGCTGTCAAATCTTTCAACTTCATTCGGAATGAAGATGAACCCTGTGTTTACAAGAAGGTCAGTGGGAGCTCAGTGACCTTCTTGGTCCTTTATGTTGATGACATCTTACTCATTGGGAATGATGTAGCGATATTGACATCAACTAAGTCTTGGTTGTCCAAGACCTTCTCCATGAAGGATTTGGGAGAAGCATCCTATGTGCTGGGCATAAGGATCTATCGAGATAGATCTAAAAGGATGCTATGATTATCTCAATCCATGTACATAGACACTATCCTCAAAAGGTTTAGGATGAAAAATTCCAAGAGAGGTCTAATTCCCATGAGACATGGAATTTACCTATCCAAGGGGATGAGTCCTAAAACTTCTGAGGAGGTCGCACACATGAATAAGGTACCCTATGCTTCGGCGATAGGGTCAATCATGTATGCAATGCTATATACACGGCCTGATGTTGCCAATGCTTTAAGCATTGTCAGCAGATATCAGGCAAATCCAGGCGAAGAACACTGGAAGGCAGTAAAGGGTATCCTTAAGTACCTGCGAAGGGCTAAGGATCTTTTTCTGCTTTATGGAGGAGAGGACCTACAGCTTAGAGCTTACACAGATTCTAGTTTCCAGTCAGATCCAGATGACTGCAAATCCATGTCTGAATTTGTATTCATGTTGAATGGAGGGGCAGTCAGTTGGAGAAGCCGTCTGGATGAAGAAATTCATCTTGGAACTTGGTGTAGTTCCCGAGATATCAACTCCCATCCCATTATTTTGTGATAATAATGGGGCCATCGCCCAGGCGAAGGAACCGAGATCTCACCAAAGGTCAAAGCATATTCTCAGGCGCTTTCACCTTATTCGGGAGATTGTTGATCGTGGAGATGTGATGGTAGAGCGTGTACCGTCAGAAGATAACATAGCAGATCCACTGACTAAGCTATTGACACAAACTGTATTTGAGCGTCATCGGGATAAGATGGGCCTCAAAATTATGGGTAATTGGCTGTAGTTCAAGTGGGAGATTGTTAGTGTTGGTGTGCTACAGGCCAATTTCGGGTCGGGTAGGCCCAATAGTTGTACGATCTTGTTCATTAATAAAGTAGTGTTTGAGCGTAAATATGCGATTGTGTTACTTTACGTTGTCCCTAGGATATGTGGTTGTAAAGTCAGCTCGAGATGGGATCTCGAACATGAGATTGACTTTACATGTACACATACCTTAAACTGTTCCTGGTTGGAGGGTAATCACTCGGGGACTTTGATTACCTATTAAACCAGTACACATGATGTGTCAGTGACCAGTCTCATGGTCATTGGTGCGGGGCACCAACACATATGTGTAGGTGTATGTCCTTGGAGGATGTGCACTGAACTGATCCGCTATTGGATCTTCAGATGGTTGATTATATCTTATGTCAACTGAAGATCCAACGGTCACAGTAGCATCGTTGGTCCTTTGACCTGAGACATTGATCGGATCTTACACGAGGACTGGAATGGTTTAATTACTTAGCTAAGTGACTTTAACCATAAGTCATGAGTTGCCGAGTCATTAACCACTCCAGGATACGTGTGAAGATCATCAATGGTCAAGAAGGGATCGCTCACTGTCGGGTATATATCAGACAGTTAATGGGTCATGACATTGACGCTCCGTTAAATCCCTGGCCAGGGTCGGCTGAGTTCGTTTAGGACGGACGTCATACACTTTAAGGAGGTCATAGTCAAATGGCACGATCATGGGGTTTGACAGAAACCGTACCCTCGATCGTACCAGACTCATAGAATGAGCGAGGGATTATATCGATGCGGTAACTATGGACGTACAGGTACCAGACAGGCTGGTTTAAACCCGGGGTCCTCTAGGATCACGCGGATTTCCTTGACCCAACGTGATCAAAGGTTCGGAATAAATTAAACTATTGTTAGGCTCTAGTAGAAGCGAAGAATACGTTTAATTTGCTTCTAATTGAGAATTAGAAGTTAATGGGCCTTAAACTAGAGTGACTATGGGCCTAGAGGATCACACACAATGAATTCTTGGGTGACGGATTATTGTTATACAAGTGTATGTATTAATTCCTTTTAATTCCTTTTGGAAAGGAGTGTAAATGGAGCTTAATACATATGTATAATAATAGATAGGACATATATACAGTTTCGGTCTTTTGGAATCCTTTTCTAAAATACCTAAACTCTATATATAGATCCTACGTGAAGCTCATTCGAGCTTCTTCTTTCCTTCCCTTAAGCTAACCGAGCATTAAGCTTAAGGGAGAGGATTAGTCTCCCCTCTTTCTCCCTCTTGCTCTCTCTCTCTCTAGAAGGTGATAGAGTCGGGGATAGTCGTGTCGGGGAGGTACCGTCGCTGCGCAAGGGTCCGTGTGGATCTGCTCTAGAGGTCGTACAGTTGTGCGGCTTGGTTTCTCTGCATCGGACTTAGCGGACAGCGTCGTTCCGCGCAAGGTGAAACACGCAACCCGTAATTAGGGTCTTAAAAATACCGATTAGAGCATAGATTAAGCTTTCCATAACACCGGGATCAGACAAATGAAATTTTTGTTATCCGCTGTGTCGCCCGTAGGTGCTGTGCAAAATCTTACACATGGTGCCAACCTGGCTGAGTTAATGCTCAATTTTCTTACGCGCTTAAGCTTGAGTTAGTACTCGATTCCTGGTTAGTAGAGTTAATACTCTTGGTAGTTAGTACTCCTTTTTAGTACTCTAAGCTAATTGTCGGGGACTTCTGTTGTTATCCAATGGGCTTTCCTCCCAACCTAAGACCTAACAGAGGGCTCTCTGACATGTGGAACATGCCATGATTTGACAGCTCAAATTGATCCCCTTTTGTGCTTTTAAATGATCTGGGCGGCCTTATCGGGCCTCCTTTCCCCTAATGGGCCTACACTCTTGCCCGTGGGCTATGCCTTGATAGACTACATAAGATGGGAGGTCAGTGCCGCACCATCCATTAAACGAAAGTCTGACTTATGTTTTTTCAAAGTCCATCGTCCTCGACAATAAATTGACTTGCCGTGGCAGATGTTAAGTACAAGGTTATGCAAATATCACCCTAGTATGGCACTACATATATACTTAATATCACAATATGCATGAGACCAATTGAAGAATAGCGAGACTTAAACAGACTTAAATATATAACTTAGAATTTAAAATAAATAAACAAGTACTAATCCATTAATATTAATATTATTTTTACATGTTCATAGTTTAAATTAAATATCTTTACAAAGATTTAAATCAAATCTGACAAATTTCATTTATATAGTCTGAAACTGACACAATGAGTAAATTGAGGACGTACCAAATATGGTTATATATCGACAATTTGGAAGTCAATAATAGATAGTTGGATAAAACATACCAGTTAATATATAAATTTTGGGATTCCACTATTCACAATGTCTCTAGAGTTTGTCCGCAAAAAATCCCTAGAATACCATTGTTTTAATTTAAATTTGACTAAAACATCCTCAAATGAAATACACAGTCTTCAAATACTAAAATTGAGTTTCTAAATATCAAAATAAAATTAAAACAACACAGATAATAATTAACATTATATAAATTTATCATATGACTACCTTTAAGATAAGCTCTCCAAACAAACTTTATAAATCTCATAAGTTTCTATAGTGATTTATGCGCATCTTTCTTACGTTCTTTGTGTGTTGGGCTCCTAAACATAGGAAAAATATTTTTCCTTAATTAAATATTTTCCAAATAAGAAATTTTTTAAAATAGATAACTTACCTTTCTCTTCTCTTCTCCCTCATGCTTTTCTCTCGCTTACTCATTTTGCTCGGGAGGATACGATAAAGGAGTGAGCACTATGCTCATTAAACGCCAGCCCGCTAGAACCGCCATGCATAATCACCCCCGATAGTCCACGTGCCACCATATGATGGTAGGGACACATTTGTAATTCTCATGAACTTCCTAATTCAATTTAATTTTATTATTATATATTTTTAACCTATTATATTACATAATTTAAAGAAGTTCTTGAATATAATTTGCAGACAATTTAAATATCTTCTAAATGAACTAAGTTTCATCTCATTTGGACGTTACTGCGTAAAGTTACATTGTTTTTAAATGGGTTGTTTATTTAGTTTAATATATAAAATTTAATAGACTCAAACAAACTAGGTGGATTGACCTATTGAGATCTTCTTATGGAAATTCAATGTATATTTAGACTTTTCTAAAATTGGGATATTATATATCCTCCCCTTTAAAAAAATTCATCTTCAAAATTTAAATTTCACATATATATATATATATATATATATATATATATATATATATATATATCTATCTAATAACAACATGTATTTTCTTCTCATGTTCTCCTAGATTTCTCATGTAACTTTTTATGTTGAATAACTCTTCCGTAACATCTTCACTCGTGGGATTGCCTTTATTCTCATCACTTATTCTTTTCAATCTAAAAATATTGATCGACTATTTTTCAATTGTTTTACTATATCTTTAACAATTTATAAATAATAATACGAGACAGATCTGATACATACTTTCTTAGTATTGATATATGAAATATGACATGGATTCTGGATAGCGACGGTGGTAAAGTTAGTTGACAAACAATCTCACTAATCCTCTGCAAAATCTCAAATGGACCTACACAACTTAGGCTAAACTTTCCTTTATTATCAAATCACTTCACTCCTCTAGTAAGACAAATCTTCATAAATACACAATCTCCTAAATTAAATTCTAACTCTCTCTTTCTATTATCAACATAACTCTTCTGCATGCTCTAATCTATAAGTAATCATTTTTTGATCAAACCAACTTTTTCTGTACAATTCTACACAATTTGTGGCCAAATTAACCTCCTCATGCCGACATCATTCCAACAAACTGGTGACCTATTTGGCCTACTATAGAATGCTTTATAGGGTGCCATTCCTACACTTCTATGATGACTATTACTATATGCAAACTCTATCAATGATAAATGTCCATTCTAACTATTCTGCCAATCCAAATTACAAGCTCTCAAAAAGTCTTCTAATATCTAGATGATTCTCTCATATTGTCTATTTGTCCGAGAGTTAAATGTTGAACTAAACCTTAACTGAGTTTCAAGTGCCTTCTATAGTCTCCAATTTTTTTTTAATAAATCTCGAGTCCTGATCTAAAATAATAGACATTGATACACCGTGAAGTCTCACAATCTCCCTAATATATAAATATAACCAAATCTTCTAATGACTATGTCTTCACAATTGCCAGAAAGTGAATTGACTTGGTAAGCCTACCAACTGGAGTGACCTGATTGGCATCTGATGCTCAGACTTTATCTATTGGCACGTAAGACATCTACTGACAAATTCTACTATATCTTTCTTCGTGTCAGTTTACAAAAATGCATTTTTATATTTTTTGTACATATTTGTATTGTCTAGGTGTATAGATCATTGTGATTTATGTACTTCAATCAACAAATCTTTCTTTATTTCCTCGTTTTGGGTTATACGTAATCTCCCCTGAAATCTGATCTCCACTTGTACTTTGAGTAAATCCATGCTTACCAATTGATAACGCGAAAGTTCGTCGTTTAAAACACGCGTATCAATCTTAAAAATTCTAACTCGCACTAGATGAAAGAAAGACGTAATATGGTGGCGAGAAGGGTCGAATCCACAGGGAAGAAGAGATTTTTAGAGTTAAAAACTTTAGATTCCTTTGGAAAACACTTGTGATTTTACTTTGCTTAAAGAAAATAGTGAAATGAAGAACAAACCAAACACTTAATTAAAAACACCTATGATTATGTGCATATGCTATAGAAATTAATTGCATGAAGTGAAAAGAAGATATAGAAGAAGGGGGTAGAGAGGGAAGAAGATCAAGAACTAGATCAAAAGAATAACTCTCTTCATTAACGTAAAAGAAAGAGTACATGAAGTGCAAGATAAACTTACAACAAAGAGGTGACAAGATTACAATGAAGTAAAATAACACAAAAGTAATAACAACAAGAGGAGCCTGAGATGTGAAAATGTAGCAGCAATGGTGATGACGGCGTCTTCCTCTCTTGACCTTGGATCACGAACCACCTTGTGGCAGATATCGTCTACGCCGGGAGGAAGTCACCTTCGTCGTTGAAGCCACCTTTGGAGGGTGAATAACTTTGAAACCAAGATGAATTAGGGGATGCCCAAGAAGAAGAAGTTGAAGAGGAGGAAAAGTGGAAGAACTTTTATGAAGAACTCAGAGAGAAAAGAAGAAAATAAAGGCTTTAAAATGAAGGAATAACAGATTCTAGCCCTTCGGATGAATAGTAAACTCACAGGATAGCAATATGAAAAATGGGGAATAACTTAAAAACCTGAAAGAATTAGAAGATAAGACAGAAGAAGAAGTTGTAGAAAATTTAAAAATGAAGAACTTTCATGAAAACCGCAGGAGGAGAAAATGGAAGGAAGATTGAAAAATAATTAGAAGAACAGAGAGGAACACTGATTCGTAGATGAATATGATAGCACAGTGAAACATAAGAAATAACTTAAAAATTAGAGAGAATTAGAAGATGACGAAGAAGACGAAATTGTAGAGCATTTAAAAATAAAGAACTTTCATAAAGAACACATGAGGAGAATAGGAGAAGAAGGGGGAGAAACCCACGACCTAAGGTGAAGGTGGGAGAGAGAGAGAATTGCCAAAAGAAGAACTCCCCATCTCCTCCTTGTCATGGGCTATTTATAGGAAAAGTTAGGTCAATGAAGGGTGGAGATTGTATCAAAAGGAGATGGATGGTTGGGATTTAGGTAGAAGATGATGTATGGGGAAAATAAAAAGGAGGTGGGCAGCCCCTTTCTTGGACTTTGGGCACCCCATTTCCCAAGGCTCATCATGTCTCTCCTTTATTTCAAACTTTGAATGTCATTTTCCTCCTTTTCAAACTTAAACTTTGAATTCCTCCTTTTCAAACTTTGAATTCAAAATTTGAACTTTCTTTTCCATCCAACCAAAATATTTTGAATTCTTTATTTGACTTGGTCAAAGTGGTGATGACAGTTTTACCCCCGGCTTCTTTTGCAATTACCTTCGGTGTCCTGCACACACATAATTATAATCTTGTCCATAAAAATTATCATAATGTGCACATAAATCTCAAATACTCATAGTTATGTAATGGAGAATTAATGCCCATGACCCTCAACTTTAATTTATTAAAGAATATCACCAAATCAATTAATTTACGTGAAAGTTTCAATTTAAATGCGGAGTTGAGGTTAACTGTGAAATAGGCATAATTACCTAATTATATGCACATAAAATGGTGTACATGCGATGAATTACTATAGAAAATGGACATTCATCACACCCCCTAACTTGAACATTGCTAGTCCCTTAGCAATGTAAATAATTATAAAATTAGGACTAGCAAACACTCATCTGTCACAGTTCATGATAAGAACATTATGCATAATGATTTAGACTTTGGAGTATTATAAGTTCAAGTAGAATGTATTCGGTACAAATTTTATCAGTCCATGTGTTTAGACCTTTCCTCAGGATACACTCAAAATTAAATATCCCTTTGTGTAGGAGTGATATAACTTGACTAGTGATTACCCAACAATATAGATGAATGAGTCTTCTACCTTTCACTTTAAGATGATTTTCAATTCTGCCCACATCTCGAATTAAGCTTTTGAATTACAGGTAGCTTCACTCTGCCTGTTTATTCATTCTATTTTTTTCTTTCTATTTTTTTTTTTACACATGGTGCTGCACATCCATTCGCCGTTTGACGCGAGCCTAACTCTTGCCTTAGGAGAAGCAGGCCCGGTTACTAAGTTCAGGGGTATTTTTCATATTTTTTTTTTGGCAGGTAACTTTTTCCTCACGATTACTTTCAACGAATTGACATAATATCAATCATCACCTAAGTGTCAAGCAAAATTCCCATCATCCTAATGTTTGTCATCCACTAACCTTGTTATTGTGTAATTGTGTGCAAGTTCAATAGAATTTTCAGGTGTATTCTGAGGAAACGGCTAAAGACATAACCAATTAATTCACCCCTTTAACCTGCTACTCTCATAAGTAAGACTCTGAGTCCTGTCATTCTAAAAAAATTTCTCATCATGAAGTATGAACATGAAGCACTTGTTAGGGGTGTGATGAAAGGTTGCAAGCATTTTTAAGAAAATTAGAGCTCAAGCTACCCCCCAACTTATGTGACATTGTCCTCAATGGCATGAGTAAAAATGAAGTAAAGTCATGAAAAAGTGGTGGGAAGGATAGATACAACCTGAGAAAGAGGCGCCATCTGCAAAGAAATACTGTTCCATGCTCCATGCTCCTTAAACAAAAGAAGAAAATCAATCAAACACTATATATATATATATATATATATATTGAGAAGAGAAAGAATAATTGGGTTGCCCCTCCCAACGAGCGCTAAATTTTACGTCTTCAGCCAGACGCAATAGAGGTCACAATGGGTCACTCAGCCTGAGAGAGTCCTCCTGCAACATTGGAAGATTTTCAATGTAAGGTTTCAAACGTTGACCATTGACAGTGAAAGTTTGACCAATTTTAGAATCGAGAATTGTTACTGCCCCATGGTCAAATATTTTAATTACCACATATGGTCCATCCTATCGGGATTTCAATTTGCCAGGGAATAATCACAGTCTAGAGTTAAAAAGCCAGACCTTTTGGTTGATTTGAAAAGTTTTTCGTGAAATGTGTTTATCATGGAATACTTTAGTCTGGGCTTTATAAATCCTAGAGTTCTCATAGGCCACATTGCGAAGTTCCTCTAACTCATTCAGTTGAAGGGCTCTATGGGAACTACCCTGTGCTGAATCAAGATTGAATTGTTTGATTGCCCAATAGGCCCTATGTTCTAATTCGACTGGCAAATGACATGGCTTTCCAAAAATGAGTCTATAAGGGGACATGCCAATTGGAGTTTTGTAGGCGGTCCGATAGGCCCATAAAGCATCATCTAATCTTTCTAACCAATCTTTCTTATCGGGCCTAACAGACTTTTGTAAAATATTCTTGATCTCCCTATTAAAAACCTCCACCTGGCCACTAGTCTGGGGATGGTAAGGGGTAGCAATCTTATGTGTTATCCCATACTTCCTAAGTAAAGTTCAGAATTGAGAATGGATGAAATGTGAACTCCCATCACTAATGATAGCCCTGGGACACCCAAATCGAGAGAAAATGTTCTTACGAACAAATTTCATGACAATCTTGTGATCATTAGTCCTCGTAGATATAGCTTCTATCCACTTAGACACGTAATCCACCGCCACCAAAATGTACTCATGACCAAAAGATGGTGGAAACGGTCCCATGAAGTCAATTCCCCATATATCAAAAATTTTCACAACCAGGATAGGGTTTAAAGGCATCATGTCCCTGTGTGACATGTTTCCCACAGCCTGACAGCGCTCACAAGATTTGCAAAATATGAATGCATCTTTGAATAGTGTGGGCCAGTAGAACCCACTCTGTAAAACCTTGGCTGCCGTTTTCTTACCTGAAAAATGCCCCCCACAAGATAAGGTGTGCCAAAATGTCAGAATGCTATGTTGCTCACCCTCAAGGACACACCTCCGAATGATTTGGTATGGTCTTAAATGGAATAGCTCAGGGTCTTCCCAAAAGAAGTACTTGAGCTTAGCAAAGAAACGATCTTTTTCTTGTTTGGACCAACCTTCAGGAATTTTTCCCACAACTAAGTAATTTACAATGTGTGCATACCATGGGGGTGAAATGTGGGATACACTAAGGAGGTGCTCATCTGGAAATGAGTCCTGTAAGGGTGTGGTGTCTGATGTTATAATCCGGGACAAGTGATCTGCAACAATATTTTCACTTCCTTTTTTATCCCGAATCTCCAAATCAAATTCCTGTAGTAACAGGATCCATCTAATCAACCTTAGTTTGGCATCCTTTTTAGACAGAAGGTGTCTAAGGGCTGAGTGGTCAGAAAACACAATGACTTTGGCCCCTAGCAGATAGGATTGACACTTTTCAAGGGCAAAGACAACAGCAAGTAACTCCTTTTCTGTTGTGGTGTACCTAAGTTGGGCATCAGCGAGTGTGCGGCTCGCATAGTAAATCACCACAGGCTTTTTGTCTACCTTTTGTCCCAAAACAGCACCTAAAGCATAATCTGATGCATCACACATAATTTCAAAAGGTAATGACCAATTGGGAGTTTGCAAGATTGGGACATCGGTCAATGTCATTTTCAACCATTCAAAAGCCTCAAGACATGATTGGTCAAGATGGAATGAGACTTCCTTAGCCAGCAGATTAGTGAGAGGTCTAGCAACTTTGGAGAAGTCTTGGATGAACCGACGATAGAAGCCGGCATAACCCAGGAATGATCGGATTTGTTTTACTGAGGTGGGTGGTGGCAATTTGGCAATGAGCTCAACCTTGGCCTTATCTACCTCAATTCCTCTTACCGACACTATATGCTCCAGAACAATGCCTTCTTTAACCATGAAATGGCTCTTTTCCCAACTGAGGATAAGATTAGTGTCAATGCATCTCTTCATTACTTTGGCTAAGTGATCAAGGCAGGAATCAAATGTGTCCCCAAAAATGGAGAAATCATCCATGAAAACTTCTAAAAAGGTGTCCACCATGTCAGAAAAAATTGCTAACATGCATCTTTGAAATGTGGCAGGCGCATTACATAATCCAAAGGGCATTCTCCGAAAAATAAATGTTCCGTAAGGACATGTAAATGTGGTTTTTTCTTGATCTTCTGGGTAGATAGCCACCTGATTGTACCCAGAATACCCATCTAGAAAATAGAAGTATTTTTACCTTACTAATTTTTTCAAAATTTGGTCAATGAATGGGAGGGGAAAATGGTCCTTCTTTGTCATGGAGTTGAGCTTCTTATAATCAATGCAGACCCTCCATCCCGTGGTCAACGTAGTAGGTATCAACTCCTCTTGATCATTGGTGATCACACTCAGTCCTGATTTCTTTGGGACTATTTAGGTTGGACTTATCCACTCACTATCAGAAATTGGGTAGATGATTTCGGCATCTAGCCACTTGACCACCTCATTTTTGACCACCTCCTTCATGTGTGAGTTTAATCTCCTCTATATGTCTCTGCTTGGTTTTGCATTCTCCTCCATATAAATGTGGTGCTGACAAATGGATGGACTAATCCCTTTAAGATCAGCGACAGACCAACCTATAGCCCCTTTATGAGATTTAAGGATCTCAACTAGTTTCTCCTCATGGTTAGGTTCAAGGTCGCTTGCTATGATGACTGGCAAGGTTTGGTCTGGGCCTAGGAATGCATACTTAAGGGAGGCCGGTAATGATTTTAATTCAACCTGAGGAGGGGATTACAAAGATGGCAGAGCTGGTTCAGATTTAAGCTGAGGTAAGGGTTCAACTGGGGGCCACGTCCTAAGTTGAGTTGACATGATGTCAATTTCTTCTCTCATTATGGTCTTATTGTCCCCTTCAATCTCCAATAACTCCTCAATGGTGTCAACATCATAGCAATCTTCTTTTTGATCATAAAATTTGGATGCCTTGAAAATGTTGATGCTGACTTTCTGGTCCCCAAAAGATATGTCCATAACTCCTGAAGTATAATCTATATTAGCCCTAGCCATGGCTAAAAATGGTATACCCAAAATGATAAGAGTATGCTTGATTTCTTGGGGAGAAACTATGTCCAAAATAAGAAAGTCGGCAGGGAAGTAGCACTCATTCACTTTAACAATGACATCCTCAATAAGGCCCTTTGGAGTCTTGATTGATCTATCGGCGAGCTGGAGAATAATGGGTGTAGGCTTGAGCTCACCGATGTCAAACTGCTCATAGATGGAGGTGGGAAGTAAATTCACACTGGCTCCTAAATTAAGGAGAGCCTTATCAAAGGTCACACCCCCAATGTTGCAAGAGATAAGGGGCGCTCCAGGGTCCTTTAACTTCCTTAGAAGTTGGTTGAGGACTACGGCACTAACGTTCTCAGGAAGCCGAACCTTTTCTGGGGCCACTCGTAGCTCTCGCCTAGGAGTGCACATTTCCTTCAAGAATCTAGCATAGGCTGGGACATGTTTAATGGCATCGAGGAGAGGGATGTTGATGTGTACTTGTTTGAAGAGCTCCATCATCTCCTCATTGTGGGCCGGTTGTTTCTTCTTGGGCTTTAAGGCATTGGGAAATGGCACTGTAGGTTGGTAAGTGCTAGGCCCTTCATCTAGTTTTCGCTTTCCCTTGACATCCTCTTCTTGGTTGGGTTCCTCTTCACTATCAGAAGATATTTCTGGGGCCTAGATCAATGAAGTAGAAGTAGACTCCTGGGGATCTTGGAGGACTTTACCACTTCTTAAGGCTGAAATTACTTTTGTATTTTTGAGTTGTGGGCCTTTTTGTGGTACTTGGCCTGATGGGTGCCGAAGGAGAGGAGGAATTGGCTGGTTCATGGGGAAGTTTGGTTGTGGGAAGCCCGAGGGATTATTTCGTGGGTTGGCAATGGGCTGACTTGGCAGTGGGCCCACTTCCCTTCTCATGGTGGCTTCAGCCAATTGGCCTAATTGGGTTTCCAACTTAGAGATAGTTTGCTGGTGGGCTTGAAGGGTATGTTAGAAAGATTGACTTTGGGCTTGAATGGTTTGTTGGAAGGATTGATTTTGGGCCAAAATTAGTTATTGTAACTTATGGAATCTATCATCAGTTTAGGAGTCCTGGTGGTGATGCAGAGGAGGTTGATAGGTTTGTTGAGAATTGGAAGACTGCCCGTAATTGGGCTGAGGAGGTTGGTATGGGGCCTGTCCCTGGTTGAATCGGGGAAGTGGTTGTTGGGATTGCGGTCCTCGACCATAAGTATTTCCTTGAAATGGTGGCTGAGTTTGGAATTGCTGTTGGATGGGTGGTTTGCAAGCTTGAGACGTAGAGGGGATGGTGGGCTGATTTGGAGCTTGTTGATTTCTCCAATTGAAATTGGGGTGATTCCTCCAGCCCGGATTATAGGTGTTAGAAAATGGGTCATAGTTGGGCTTAGAGAACCCCTAGGCTGCTTGGACTTGCTCCTGTATAAAAGGTGGTAACTAGGCTATTGTTGGGCAATCGGACACATGATGGTCCGAGCTAGCACATAAAGCACACACCTCATGGTGTGTTGGGTCTGGGTATGGGTTGGACGTAGATAGGATAGTGGTTTCTTGTTTGTTTTGGGCCAAGATCTGGTCTAATTTGTGGGCTAGCATGTCAACATGTTCTAGCTTTTGGGCCATGATGTCCACCTTGTCCAGTTTTTGATGGATGAAATTCACATCCACTCTAGCTTCAGGTTCCACACGATACATCCCGGCCCGTTTAAAGGGCACAATGGTTCTCTCATATGAGGATAAGGAAACATGGTTGATTGAATTCTCGCTCAACATTTCAATTAAGGCATAGGCCTCATCCTCACTCTTACTCATAAAGGCCCCTCCACATGATGCATCCACAATCTGCCTAACTTGATCATCTAGGCTCTCATAGAAAGCTTGCACTATTTGTCATTTGGAAAGTCCATGATGTGGACATTTTTTGAGGAGTTCCTTTAATCTCTCCCATGATTCATGTATTTGTTCATTTGGGAGTTGCGCGAATCCTGTGATTGCACGTCTCATGATGTTGGTTCTACCGATGAGGTAGAATTTCTTAAGGAACTCATGCTGCATATCTGCCTATGTGCCAATTGGTTTCCCTAAGGTCCCTAGCCAGTATTTGGCTTTGTCCTTAAGTGAGAAAGGGAATAAGGTTAGGCGGAGGGCATCATCTGTAAAATTTTGAATTTTCACAGTGGAACAAATTTCTAAAAATTCATCCAGATGTTTATAGGGATCTTCATTGGTCTTCCCATAAAAGGATGGGAGCATCTGAATGGTGCTAGATTTGATCTCATAATGTAAAGTAGGGACATTAGGCAGTTTGATACAAGTGGATGGCTGATAATTCGAAGGAATAAAATATTCCTTCATTTATTTGGGCCCCCCTAGTTGGTGTTGTTCAGCCATAGGTTGGATTTGATTTTGGGCCTGATTAAAAATGAATCGCTCAATCTCACTAATGGGCTCAACTAAGTCACGGTGTTGAGATCTTCTCCCTTGCATAAACCAAGGTTAAAGATGAGAGATGGGAGACTTTTTTATGATGATTTTTTATGTTTTTTTTATTTTTTTTATGTTTTGACTCAAATTAGGATGAAGAGAGAGAAGATGAGATTTTTTGTTTTTATTTTTATTTTTATTTTTATTTTTTTATGCAAACACAAATAAGTTGTCACACAAATTACTTACTGCCCTAGATGTGACCTAGACCTACAAATTGGGTTTCACAAAATGGCTAAAGTGAAACCTAAGTTCACCCTCAATATTTCCACCGGCCAGGTAAGGGGTGGGATAGTGGGATGTTCCCCCTACTTTCGTAGGGACCTAATTATGCTAAACCACTAGCCCGCTTAAGGCGTTTGCCGTCCGACCGTCTTACCTTAGGCATCGGTTTTCATAAGAGGGTAAGCCCAAATAACACAAGAACCACAGTGTGAACCTAGGGCCAATGTATACTGGATTTTATTTAAGGTCTAGGTGATGCAAAGATGCATGAGAATTGTGGTTTGTGGGCTAAGGAAGGGTGATGAAATCCCCACCTTATCTTGCTTATGGGTGTTACCCTTAGAATATTTTAGAAATGGTATGCAACAAACCAAGTTCAAACAAGGGGTTCTATGCAAGCATGGAAATGCATGAGCATACTTTTGAAAAAATTAGAGTACTCACCTTGCCACCCGTAATCTTCGATAATGTAATTAATAATAATTAAACAATAAGGAAAAATAAATTCTATCCTAAATGATGTATGATCTAAAATATGGAAGTGTGGGTTCTATTCTTTCATTGAAGATTTTTATTGAAGTTCAAGTGATGATTTTTTTATTTTTATTTAGTGAACCTATCTAACCATAAGATATGAAATGTAGAGAAATAAAATTATAACGAAGGAGGAAAAGTTTGGATACTTACTTGAAAAGCGTTCCTCATTCTTCTTTTTTTTTGAAATGAATGACTAAATCACAAAGATGAAAGAAAGAAAGGTAAACTTACCTCTATTTTTTTTGAGTTTTCAAGTTACTTCTTCTCCCTTTTTTTCTGCAAAAAAGAAAAGAGAACTTTATTAGTACACTATATAAATACAAGGAAAATAAAGTTATTAAGTCAAAAATCATCATTCTTCCCCGGCAACGGCGCCAAAAATTGATAACGCGAAAGTTCGTCGTTTAAAACATGTGTATCAATCTTAAAATTTTTAACTCGCACTAGATGAAAGTAAGACGTAATAGGGTGGCGAGAAGGGTCGAATCCACAGAGAAGAAGAGATTTTTAGACTTAAAAACTTTGGATTCCTTTAGAAAATACTTGTGATTTTACTTTGCTTAAAGAAAATAGTGAAATGAAGAACAAATCAAACACTTAATTAAAAACACCTATGATTATGCGCATATGCTATAGAAATTAATTGCATGAAGTGAAAAGAAGAGATAGAAGAAGGGGGTAGAGAGGGAAGAAGATCAAGAACTAGATCAAAAGAACAACTCTCTTCATTAACTTAAAAGAAAGAGTACATAAAGTACAAGATAAACTTACAACAAAGAGGTGACAAGATTACAATGAAGTAAAATAACACAAAAATAATAACAACAAGAGGAGCCTGAGATGTGAAAATGTAGCAGCAATGGTGATGACGGCGCCATCCTCTCTTGGCCTTGGATCCCGAACCACCTTGCGAAAGATATCGTCTACGCCGGGAGGAAGTCACCTTCGTCGTTGAAGCCACCTTTGGAGGGTGAATAACTTTGAAACCAAGATGAATTAGGGGATGCCCAAGAAGAAGAAGTTGAAGAGGACGAAAAGTGAAAGAACTTTTATGAAGCACTCAGAGAGAAAAGAAGAGAAGAAAGGCTTTAAAACGAAGGAATAACAGATTCTAGCCCTTCAGATGAACAGTAAACTCACAAGATAGTAATATGAAAAATGGGGAATAACTTACAAACCTGAAAGAATTAGAAGATGAGACAGAAGAAGAAGTTGTAGAACATTTAAAAACGAAGAACTTTTATGAAGACAGCAGGAGGAGAATATGGAAGGAAGATTGAGAAATAATGGGAAGAACAGAGAGAAACACTGATTCGTAAATGAACAGGACAACACAGTGAAACATAAGAAATAACTTAAAAACTAGAGAGAATTAGAAGATGACAAAGAAGACGAAATTATAGAGCATTTAAAAATGAAGAACTTTTATAATGAACACATGAGGAGAATAGGAGCAGAAGAGGGAGAAACCGATGACCTAAGGGGAAGGTGGGAGAGAGAGAGAATTGCCAAAAGAAGAACTCCCCATCTCCTCCTTGTCATGGGCTATTTATAGGAAAAGTTGGGTCAATAGAGGGTGGAGATTATATCAAAAGGAGATGGGTGGCTGGGATTTAGGTAGAAGATGATGTATGGGGAAAATAAAAAGGAGGTGGGCAGCCCCTATCTTGGACTTTGGGCACCCCATTTCCCAAGGCTCATCATGTCTCTCCTTTATTTCAAACTTTGAATGTCATTTTCCTCCTTTTCAAACTTAAACTTTGAATTCCTCCTTTTCAAACTTTGAATTCAAAATTTGAACTTTCTTTTCCCTCCAACCAAAATATTTTGAATTCTTTATTTGACTTGGTCAAAGTGGTGATGACAGTTTTGCTCCCGGCTTCTTTTACAATTACCTTCGGTGTCCTGCACACACATAATTGTAATATAGTCCATAAAAATTATCATAATGTGCACATAAATCTCAAATGCTCATAGTTATGCAATGGAGAATTAATACCCATGACCCTCAACTTCAATTTATTAAATAATATCACCAAATTAATCAATTTACGTGAAAGTTTCAATTTAAATGCGGAGTTGAGGTTAACTGTGAAATAGGCATAATTACCTAATTATATGCACATAAAATGGTGTACATGTGATGATTTACTATAGAAAATGGACACTTATCACCAATCATTCCCTGCAACTATTGAACATGTGTGTTGGACCCCTGTTCCTTAATGATTACATTAAGCATCATGTTTTGCAAATTTTGAGGGATGACAAATTTTAAGCAATTAAAGGTTTATTGATTATTTGAATATGCTCACTACAAGGAGAAGTGGCATTAGCGACGGCCGTTTTCGATGGATTACTTTTCGTCGGAAAGTTTGTCTATATTTCTAATGGATAATTATTCGTCGAAAATGCTATCGGAATTTTCGACAGATAGGAATTATGTCAGAAAATCCGTTGAAAGTTCCAACGTCATTTCCAACGGCTAATTAGCCGTTGGAAACAATCTCGACTTACAATTTTTTATTCTGACGGAATTAAATTCGGTCGGAATGTCCATTTGAACATTCCGACCGAATTTAACACCGTCAAAAATCTGTCAGAAATTATTTCATTTTCGCTCCCACTGGCGAGCCATCTCCCACCCTCATGCCCAAGACTCTCTTCTCTCTCTCTCTCTCGCGGTGGCATCTCCCTCTTCCTCTCTCTCTCTCCTATGAGCCCTGCGGCATCTCCCCCTCTCTCTCTCTGACATGCGGTGGCGGCATCTCCCTCTCTATCTCTCTCTCTCTTCGATGAGTGACTATAGCATCTCCCCCCCTCTCTCTCTAGAGAGCGACGATGATGTCTCCCCCTCTCTCTCTCCGACAAGCGACGACAGCAGCTCCCTCTGGTAACTCCCCATCTCCCTCACCCTCTTCCTCTCTCACTGTCTCCCTCTCCCTCTCTTATGGTCTTGTCTCCCTCTCTCTCTCTCTCTCTAACACTTGCATGCGCTCAGAGGGGGAGGGCCGATCCCCTCCGTCTCTTTCTCTCTCACTCTGTCTCCCCTATCTAATTCTCACTCTAACACACACACTCACAGAGATGGAGGGGCCGAGCCCCTTTGTCTCCCTCACCCTCACTCTACCTCCCTCTCTTACTCTCTCTCTCATTGCCGCATACACGCACACATGTAGAGTAGTAGACAATGGATCTAGAGGGGAGGGGTGAATAGATCTGCCCCTCTTTTCGTAATGTAACCCTCTATATAGCTAGATAAAATAAATTACAGCGGAATATAACTAGCTTATCGAAGAACACTATGATTCACTTGACAAGACGAGCAAGTAATATATTGATTTGAACCTAAGCATGCATCTAGAATGAAACAATCACACAAGCAAACCATAACACACAAGATTTTAAGGTGGTTCGGACTGAATCCCTAGTCCTACGTCAACCCCTCACCAAATCCGATGAGGCTCCACTAGTGTCACACACTGAACTGCAAATCGGAAAGACCTCCGATTGCCTTCCTACTAACCACAGGTAGGGACGTCAACACCGCAGATCGGACAACTTCTGATTGCCTTCCTACTAACCACCGGTAGGGACGATCTTCAGTTTCAATCGTTTGTATGAAATGAAAAAGAACAAATATGAAAACACTCAATCATCAAACAAGATATAGAATATGCTCAAGAAGAAAAATCTTTTCTGAGATTGCTGAAGCTTGAATCTGATTCTTCAATGGTAACTCCTTCCTTGTGACATGGTCTTCCTTGGATCACCTTGAGTTGATGAAGAAGATGAAGGATGCAGATTTGATCTCCCTTAAGAATCTTGGCTTGGGCTTGATCTCCTCTTGAAGTAGCTTGAATCACTTGAGGATTTGATGAAGAACTTCTTCCCGGAGTACTGTTCACGGCTACAGTACTCGAACTCCTCTCCCTTGAACACACCCTTGCAGCCTCCCTTGAATCCCCTTGAAGCATTAGGGTTTTTAACCCTCCTTGTGTTGGTTTTATAGACTTTGAATGGTCCATAGACATCCCCCAGACCAGATCCACAAATCATGGAAGATTAGGTGAGTTTTGATTAAAGAAATCCTAGGAAAGGGGCTGGCCTTGATATGGAAATCGAAGTCAAACATAGCTGCATCGGGGCTGGCGGTCGACCAGAGGTAGGTGGCGGTCGACTGCTACTGAGAAAATATGTAGCTTTTTTGTTTCTGGAATTTTCGATCGACCGCCCTGGGATGGCGGTCGACCGCCACTGAGAATCCGTTAGCCAGTGAGCTGTTGGCAGGGGCGGTCGACCGCCCCTGTGCTGGCGGTCGACCGCCAGCTGGGCAGACCCCGATTTATGTCGGGTCAGTCCGTTAACCTCTTTAGCTCCGTCGCTTGAGTCCTTTAGTAGCCCGTTCTCATCTGTGGCATCAACCTTGACTGGCTTGAAGTTTTATTACTGAGTCTTCATTGAGCTTTCACTTTTGCCATTTCTACTCAATTCCTTGTCCATTCATTGGCATATCTGTCATGAACAAAACATCACGTATGTCAGTCATATGAGAGTGGAAAATAATAATGACTTATAGTGTTTAGCTATTATCAAAACCAAGAATATCCAATAACTCAAATGACCACAAGATGATGTCGAATGACCCAAACCACAGGAAGACTCAAATGATCACATGGGCACAACAACACAGAGAGGGGCAAGGCCCCCTCCCATTCATTCACCCTCTCTCTCTTTGTCTCTCATAGTGACAAAATTTTCGTGCAAGGCTATTAGTGTCGGGGACGGCAACGGACTTCGTTCTATCTTTCCGATGAATTTTCACCAACAAACAGTCAATAAAATATATTTTTTAAAATATATTGATTGATTTTAATTTATTTAATCTAATTTAAATTTATTGTTTAAATTTATTATTATTATTATTATGTGGTTGTTTGTTTAAATTTATTATTTATTATTATGTGGGTGTGTGTTCGAGAAAGGGAAGGGGGGCACGGTAGGAAGGGGAGGGGGGGCACTGGGGAGGGTGGGGGGGGGTTGGTGGGGGGACGGGAGAGGAGGGGGGGGGGGAGGGGGGGGGACGGGAGTTGACAGGAGAGGAGGGGAGGGGGTTCGGGAGAGGGAGATGGGCACGGTGGGGAGGGCGGGGGTGGGGGGGTTTGGGAGAGGGAGGGGGGCTCGGTGGGGAGGGGAGGGGAGGGGAGGGTGGGGAGGGGAGGGGGAAGGGGGGCATGGAGGGGGGTCGGTGGGGGACGAGAGGGGAGGGGAGCGTGGAGGACGAGAGGGGATGGGAGAGGAGGGGAGCTGTCTATTTTTTAATTTTTTAATATGTGGGTTGCACGGTCGGTAAGGGAGGAGAGGCGGTTTGGTGGGGGAGGGGAGAGGGGGTCCGGTGGGTGAAGGGGAGGGGAGAGGAGAGGAGGGGAGGGTTTAGTTGTCCAAAATTTCTTCTCAGCATGAGATGTAAGCATTTTTAGGTTCCTTTTATGATGTTTATATTTTTTAATTTTATATATTACAATCAGCTATTAGAATGAAATGAATTGTTTAATTCAATATTTTTAAATTTTATGTTATTTAATTACATGGGTATTACTTGTGAACTGAGATGCATGGGTGCAACTAGACCTATAAACGGTCGGATACGGAGCGGATAATGTGATATCCGAATTCGTATTCGATTAATAATCGAATTATCCGATTAGTAATCGAATTATCCGTCGGATACTTTATTCGGATAACGATCGGATAAATATGAATTCGAATTCGGTTCGAATTTTAAACGGATAATTATTAGGCCTACTTGGGGGTGAGTTGTGTTAGCCGTGTGAGAGCATCATATATTGTTTTCCCAAAAAAATAAAGAAAGAGTGAAGGTTTTTTTTATTTTGAGAGATGTTATCAAAATATTAGACTTCATCTTCAAAAATAGGAGATAACTTACGAAGTGGGTGTAAGTGAATTTCTTATTTTTAAATTATATTTTGAGACCAAAAAAGATAAAAAGAATAATCAAACAATATATTAAGATTTAAGCTAATTATATATAGAATGTGTATATCATTAGATTTTTATCTAAGGGTTCATATTCGGTCGGATAATATCCACACGGATATCTCAATATTTGAATTCGTATCCGATTAATAATTGGATATCCGATTAAATTATCCGTCAGATATTTTATTCGAATAATTATCCGATTAAACGAATTCGAATTCGAATTCAGTTCGAATTTTAAACGGATAATTACCAGGCCTAGGTGCAACCTAACATTACACGCACCTCAAGAGAGCATATTAAGTCTGTGTCAATGAACCTTCCCACTCAAGACTTTGGGATTGATATGTCTGTTCTCATTTTTTTGATGAGAACATATATATCTACCTCAAAGTCTTGAATTTTCCCGTTTGGACAATCTATGAATGTTTGATCGCACTTAGGTGGTCATTTACTATGTGTTTATATGGTTTATTAAAGGAAAAGTGTGGGGAGATGCTGCCGAAATTTTTAGCAAATCATACAACACATATAGAAAGTGATGGTGTGATCAAGCCTTCATGGATGAGTTTAAAAGTGATAATTTAAATAATACTCCCTTCCTATTCAAATTGTCTGCTGCGAATGATGTGAGGAAAGGGTTGGGCTTATTTTTTGAAGTAAATTTCAAAGTTATTGGCGTATTAACATTTAGTGGGTGTAGGAACAATGTTGACAGTTCGTTCATGGATGTATCATAGAATAGTTGATCGGGTAGTGTTTGTAGAGTTTAAACATGGAGTTGAGAGTTTCATTCAGTTTATTGATTTTGAGTATTTTCTTAATCACTTACTAGTAAGAGTTTAAGAAAATTTCTTAATCAATAAATATTTTTGATATATCGGAGAAGTGTGGGGAGATGTTGCCGAAATTTTTAGCAAATCATACAACACATATAGCAAGTGATGGTGTGATCAAACCTTCATGGATGAGTTAAAAAGTGATAATTTAAATAATACTCTCTTCCTATTCAAATTATCTGCTGCGAATGATGTGAGGAAAGGGTTGGGCATATTTTTTGAAGTAAATTTCAAAGTTATTAGTGTATTAACATTTAGTGGGTGTTGGAAAAATGTTGACAGTTCGTTCATGGATGTATCATAGAATAGTTGACCGGGTAGTGTTTGTAGAGTTTAAACATGGAGTTGAGAGTTTCATTCAGTTTGCATTGGGGAATCCAAATGCATTAGTAGACCGCGACGGTCACACTTGATGCTCTTGTTCAGGTTGTAGAAACTTCAGGTTGTAGAAACTTGGGATGTGTAACATCATTTGTATAAGAAAGGGTTCGTGGAAGGTTATATGAATTGGACGTGCCATGGTGAGGATGTTTTATCGTATGACCCGACAATGTTGCAGGCACAAGTGGATACATGGATATGGTTGTAGATGCTGTTGGTCCCAATTTTAATGTTCATGAGGAACATGCATACATGGAAGAAGCACCGAATAAGATAGCCGAAAGATTTTATCAACTACTTAGGGATGTTGATGAGCCATTGTGGGATGGTTGTGAAAAGCACACTCGGTTGTCTGCGGTCTCACAGTTGCTGAACTTGAAATTTAAATTTCACATCAGTGTTTTGACCGTCTCCTCATCATCATCAAGAGTATGTTGCCTCGAGATGAGAAGTTGCCTGAAAATTTTTACCGTGTAAAGAAGATGGTCAATGAGCTAGGGCTTGGATATGTGAAAATAGATGCATGCCTAAATCATTATATATTATATTACAAAGAGGATGTAGGTAAGAGATCATGTTCTATTTGTCAGTATGACAGATTCAAACCTAAGAGAGTGGACAATTCAAAGCAAAAAGATGTATCTTACAAGGCATTGTGATACTTCCTTCTTACGCCTAGACTGCAGCGGTTGTATATATCCTCAAAGATAGCTCGACATATAACATGGCACGCGGAAAGAGTACATTGTGCTGATGATATAACCAGACATCCTACCAATGGTGAAGATTGGACTCACTTTAGCCGCACTCATTCTGCTTTCTCAAAGGAGCCACGTAATGTTAGGCTAGGTTTTTGCACAGATAGTTTTAATATATTTGGTGGTTCAGTGGCATCTTACTCTTGTTGGCTAGTGTTCATGACACCGTATAACCTTCTGCCGGACATGTGTATAAAGCAAGACCTTTTCCCAATTATGAGTTGAATTTGAGTGAAACTGTCTCAGAGGATGTCAATACCGAATATTTTCAATCTGACGAAGTTGGTGCTATAGGTTCCACACATCTTCATTTGGACGAATCTAATTAGCCACTTTCGTTACATACGAGAAATGAAGAAGAAGTCGATCCGGCAGAGCTAAATGTTGCTGTTACAGGGGAGGAAGAGTCCTCTGAGGAGGCAGAGTTTGAATCTGATGAGGCTAAAGAGGATGACAAAGATAAGGTTGAGTTAGATATATCATCAGCATCTGAAGAGGAAATGGATAATATTTGATAATTTTGTAAGAAATTTTATATTTTTTCATAATTTTTAATGACTGTTATAAATCTTATGTAGTTCTGGATTAATATAGATTAATTTTATTGTTCTTAACAAAGAGATAGTTTGAGGAGGTCGTAGTGGGAGTGGCAGGAGATAGGATAGTGGGAGGGGCTCTACTCCCTCCTCTTTGGTGTCTACTTCGGACACAGGTATATATATTTAAATATTTAGCTATATGTGTGTGTTAATTATATAGCAGCTTAAAATATTTATTTCTTACAGGCCCGAGTAGACTACAAGAAAAATCGCGGATAGCGACCGACCTAGCGGTCGCTATTCAGTCGTCAATCGGTCGCAAATATGCATTGCGACCGAACAGATACTATATAGCGACCGAATATGTCGGTCGCTATATAATAGTCGCTATATAGCGACCGACATAATTCGGTCGCAGTATCAGTCGTTACAAGAGACCGATTATAATCGGTCGCCTGACCGGTCGCTAATAATTCGGTCGCCATTCAGTCTCTATTCGGTCGCTAAATTTGTTGTATTTTTAAAAATAAAATTAACCTATCCGATTGATTCGGTGGCTAGTCGGTCGCCAGTCGGTCGCCAAGTATAATTATTTAATAAAAGAAATATAACGTATAGTCGCTATTCGGTCGCAATTCAGTCTCCATGCGGTCGCTAATTTTGCATTATTTTTTTTTAAAAATTTATTTAAACTGATAAATAAATTACCTGATAAATAACAAATTCATAACATAAATATAAAATCAACTACACAGACAACAATATCGACAAATCTCAAATTCATCACATACAAACACCTGATAAATAACAATTTCATAAAACAATAATAAATCAACTACACGGATCACAATCTCCACGAACCTCAAATTACACACAATTAAAATAAAATCACAAATTAATCATACATCCATAATAATAAAATGACAACATACACAACTAAAATAAAATCACAAATCCTCCACATATGTCTCATCCTGGTCGTCGTCTCGTCCAACATCATCCTGGTCGTCGTCTCGTCCAACATCTCGCGACGGATGATCCTGTATATCATTTAAAAAAATTATAATCAAATCCTTAATAAAGAAATCAAGCATTAACAAGACTTAATAAAGAAATCAAGCATTAACAAGAGTATGCCAATAGTTTAAGCCAGCTCATTTTCATATATATAAATACACACACACAATATAAGTTCAAATTTCATCTTGTATTTTAAAAATGAAGTTTGAGCGCCGAGCTCAAACCGGGCATCCGATTTGGATTCCGTCAGTTCTGACAAGTCACTTTCATCTCCCCGGTCGTATTGGAATGATCGGCACGGCCATCCGACCGGTATTTCGAATTTTAGACCCCCGGACCCGTCCTAACAGTTCATTTGAACTAAGTGTATTTTAAAAATGAAGTTTGAGCGCCGAGCTCAAACCGGACATCCGATTTGGATTCCGTCAGTTCTGACAAGTCACTTTCATCTCCCCGGTCGTATTGGAATGATCGGCACGGCCATCCGACCGGTATTTCAGATTTTAGAACCAAATGCCCCGTCCTAACAGTTCATTTGAACTAAGTGTATTTTAAAAATGAAGTTTGAGCGCCGAGCTCAAACCGGGCATCCGATTTGGATTCCGTCAGTTCTGACAAGTCACTTTCATCTCCCCGGTCGTATTGGAATGACCGGCACGGCCATCCGACCGGTATTTCAGATTTTAGACCCCCGGACCCGTCCTAACAGTTCATTTGAAATAAGTGTATTTTAAAAATGAAGTTTGAGCGCCGAGCTCAAACCGGGCATCCGATTTGGATTCCGTCAGTTCTGACAAGTCACTTTCATCTCCCCGGTCGTATTGGAATGACCGGCACGGCCATCCGACCGGTATTTCAGATTTTAGAACCAAATGCATAAGTTGCTGCTTCTCGCTGCCTCCATTCAGGTTTGTTAATGTTTTCTTCTATGAATGGCATAACAAGAGGCACAATGTCATCTCCCACGGTCCGTGCAACCAAACCCAAGCATGTTCCTCCAGCCATTGCAAGATTCCAAACTCCTTCATCCTGATCTTGGTCGTCTTCTTGCTTAAGGAGTGTCTCCAACAGCATAGGGACAAGCGCAGGTAGTGCCTGCTTGATAAAATAAAAGCAAGGGGTGTCAGAATCAGCAGAAAAATCCCCTCCATATTCATCTAAGATGTCAATCTCTTCATCGCATATTGAGCTCCAGAATTCAATAGCTTGTAGAGCAACAGGTTCCTCATCTTCCCTCACAGCTTTTGCAGTGATGGTAAATATGTCCTGCATATACGATGCAAGCTTCTCATAATACATGGAGGATATGGAGACCAAGCATTCGAATGCAGCCTGCCGTATCTTCACCTCAGGGGACAGAGTAGCTTCACAAATGACTCTCATGATATAATCCCTCTCCATATCATTCCCGAAGTTTGCCTGAGCAAATCCCAAAGAATTATGCAGAGCTCGAGTTGCAGCCAGCCTAACATCAATGTTTCCCTCAGAAGCACTCATGCCTTGAACAACCGCTGTCAATATCTTATTGACTTGCTCTTGATCAACTTCATCAGGGGAGACTTCTTCACACATGTAACCTAGGGTGTCCAAAGTTGCTTGCTTAACATCTGGCTGAAGTTGGTGAATATTTGACAAGAGAGAACTGATAAGTTCAGGCCATTGATTTTGAGGCAACTCAATACCAGCAATCTTTGCAACAACTTGAGATGCAGTAGATCTTGCATCAATCACCGGTGAAGAGAGAGTCTGTAGTAAACATCCTTTGACCTGGGCCCTAACAGCTACATCCAATGATAACCATCTCTGCACATGCTCAAATTTTCTGTGTTGCTCCTTTGCATCCAGGGCATTTTTGAGAATCAAGCCTGCCAATTTACGGCTAACAACAGGCTTGTCATTATTTGCTAATTCACTCGAAAGAGATAGCAAGAACCCAGTAACATTTTGATCCTGAAATTGTTTTAAACTTTCCTCAGCATGCTTGCGAACCGCTGAATCTATTGACTGTGCATTCAAAAGAACTTGGGTAACTTCCATAGCCATTTCTGTATGGTATCTTCTCCGCCTTTCCCTTGCAGGGATACGCCCCAATGGCGGCCGCCGCCGACTATATATAATATCCTTCACTTCTTGTAACTTATGACCTATGCTCCTTTGTATGAACTGCCCTTCCTTTGCTTAGAGGTGCTGTTCCTGGCTTCCTGCCATGACAGTTACCAGACTTTGGGGAGATCTTTTCACCTAAATTGGCATATTTTATTCATGTCTACATGTTACTTTCCTTATATTATTCTAGCTTTATGAATATTTATAGATCTGAGGGAGAAGAAACCGCCGTCAGAACTTAAGAGCTTTCACATATCAGTTGTTAACTACTTAGACGACACAAGCTTCTCAACATGCGACTCCACAAAGCACAAGCCTCACAAAGGTCTGTGCATATTCCGGTGGTGTACAAAAAAATGAAAGCATGCAACACAATTGGATAGTTCAACTCTACCGGTGGTGCAAGATCATCGCCATCAAATAGTAGTGTTCTCGATCAAAACCCCTTCGGCAGACCGGTATGTTCTGTTTAAGCTCAGAACCCAACATTCAAGTTCAAAACATCCTCAGAGATTAGTTCAGGTAGAATTTCACTTGGGAGTCAGATGCATGCATTCCATTCTTCTTGAAGAACTCTCGGAGTCCGTATGCGCTCAAATCATAGTTAAACTGAAAAAAGATGCAGGGAAAATTACCTCAGGGAACATTGTCTCCTTTAGTTACTTATACAACAGGGACAATAAATATAAATACTTCACTGGCAAAAAAAATACCTCGTTGAATATTGAGTTTTAAAATTTTTTTTTTATCAAAAACCTTACCTAGGTACATTGGGGGGACCAATGCACAACTAGGAGGTGACTTTTATTAATTACCTTGTACACAACTAACACATCCTTTTTGCATCACTAGTTTAAGCAAAAAGTACAAACAGCATGATCATAGATATTCAGTTTACGTACTTGGGCCATTCCTGCTATTGTCCAACTGGCCTGATAAAATGTGATTTAAAACAATCTGAACTACAGAAGCAAGTTGCCACATATATTAAGAAAAAAAAATTGCAGGGAGATATCTTAAGCTGGAAATAGTAACCCATGAACAAAATATTGACTTTTTTATATTTTTATCTTAAGTTAGTGACACAGGATTGAAAAAAGAATTGTTGTATGAACTGTTGCCAGTTTATTAACATGGCCCTTCTGGAGGTATAGTATTCCAGCAATCAGATCATATGCTTCTAGTCCAACTGGCCTCTTGAGCTGGTGATTTTAACTTGATTAACGTTTGAATTGTTCAGAATTCAAAACCAGACTGGTGAACCGAAGAATCGCCATGGCTTGTTATGGAATCAGCAACAACAGGAACAATTCTCGCTTCATAAACAGACAAACTTCATTGGCACATCATTCTCAAACATATGTCACAAATTGCACACGAACCATCATTTAACTTTACCAGAACCTGAGGTCCTAAACTAATCCACTTCCAAAATCCACAGAAGATAGGCATGTATATAGATTGATGGAGGCAATCTCAGCTCACCATGAGGATCCAGATGGTCTGATACCATATCCATCCAAATCATATGCGGAGGCATACAAAACTACCAAAAGCCTCATAAGATATAGATTTAATTAATAGGAACTTGTATGTGAAAAAATTATTAAAAAATATTAAGTTCCGTTGACGGGTGTGGCCAAAGTTGGTATCAGTAGAGGGTTAAGAAGGGAACCACCCAGGCTCAAACCTGGGTGGCCTGTGTTTTATCTCTGCCACTGCAGCAGAAGCCACACACACACACACACATAGAGAGAGAGAGAGAGAGATCCCCCTCCCCAACCCAGCAGAAATGGATGGTACTGCATAACATCAGCCAGTGACATTCTAAAAGTGTGGCATACACTTGAATACTATTAAAATCCCATATACATAAACCCACAAAAAGAACACCCCCCACAATACCCCAGACGAACATCCAACTACCAGCAACTCACAAAATGACAATATTTGCCTCAGGGCACTATATTTCCTCTTTGATACATCTAAGAGAGGATGCCCACCTTTTAGTCACATCCCAGACATGCTTACAGACCTCCGCTTTGTCTCTTGACATCTTCTAAATAGCCTTGTATCCCTCTATGTAGTCAAAAGAGTGCGTCAAAGATTAACCACAAGGTCTTGCCATCAGCCTTCAGAATGCAAGCTTTCTCCCAATGCTTCAGTAATAATCCGATACTACCTAGCTGATACAGGGCTTACCCCCAATTGTCCAACAAAGAGTCCATATCTCCCTAGGGAAGGCACAGAAAATGAGAAAAATACTTCACAGGTTCCTCCTCGCTGCCAAACAATAACAACTGAGCTGTATGTTTGCCAGACAGCATCGCCACTCGAAACCTGCACCAGCATCCACTACAAATTCCACCTCTGTTATATCCATCCAGCCTGTCACCTTCTACCAATTGCAAACACCGGACGCTCAAGAACAGTCACTCGGTGTTTGCTGCTTACATCTTTTTAAACTTAATTCTCCCCACTGAAGATCTCATCAACTGTGACGTTCTTGTTAGCTTTGTAATTTGTGGGATCTCATCATAAAATGTTGAACCAGCAAGGTTCAAAGAGGCTGATGAATACACTAGAACCAAACAAGGTCAACACCCCACCCACCATGTCAATAAGAGTCTATTTTGTAGGATGAACAAACCTGAAGCAATCCATTTGACCTGTTGGCAAATCTTTTTCTGCATAGACTGACCCAAAAACTATCATATTTTCACCTCCAATATGCTCCATACATTGTCTCTCCAGTCTCTCTCTCCCCCCCCCCACCCAACCCATGTCCCAGCAGTGCACAACTATGATGAAGTTTAAAAGAGAATCATATATATCATAGAAACAGAACAAAATCGGTGTCACAAGGTCGAAAGCTTTAAGATGTCAATGATCATGAAAAGTGGGAAAAACATTCTGACAGAACAGAAAATACAAACGTCTAAACTTACAGGTAACACCTTCACGGAGTATTTTGTTATGTTTGGATCAACAATTCTTCCTTGATTAGCAGCCTGCACCAGGAGCAGAAATTTCTTGAGAAACATATACATACATCAATGCCCACTTAATCAGTTAGTCGCATACGAAATATCTAATCAGGAAATGCATGCTTTCCTGCTAATGCATGCCCCACAAACACTAACAAAGAGAAATGTTCTGGTTAACTTTTGGGAAGGCTAAATTTGCAAACTCAGCCAACCAGGCTACTGTTGGGCCTGATCATGTGGCCAATATTTTTTAGAAGGGGGCACCCACTGCCATTTAAAGGTCAGCAGTATAAAAGTGGCATGAGGTTTCAAATCCATAATCTCGTGGAGAAAGATCCACAGTGTAGCACAGATAACAATGAATTTGAAAAAACGTAAACAGATGGTAAATAAAATAAAACCTACTTGCTCGGGACTGTGAAATATTTCAATGAAAGGATATTCTTTCTTTTGCCTGGTTATGCAAAATCCTGGATACTTTGGACATTCAACCTGGCATAAACATGTAAGCAATATCAAGTCAAGCATAACCATAGAGCCGTTCAATTAGTGACTTGCGTCAACCATCAACAGCCAGAATTGTGGTAGCAAAATCACAGAATCAACCCAAATAATATGTCAGATTGCACTGGACAATAGGAATGGGCAGAGGACAAGATGCTGAAAATAAGATATTCACAATACAAAAAAATGTGCACGTTACCAACAATGTAAATCCCATGGAACAAAAATAAACAAATTTTGGAACAGGTGCTGAAATGTTGATGCTTCACACCATTGACCACAATTTTATATATTAAAAAAACACCACAGTTGTGGGAGAATGAAGATTGTCAAGGGGCTCGATGTGCCATCCTCAAAACAAATTATACATACACAGATGGGCGTATACATAGATAAAAAAGGGCATACCCAATGCACGTGGTCTGGTAAGACTGAAATAGCAAAAGCGGACACGGAATAAATGGCAGACATTAAAGTTCCAATGGCCTTAATGACTTTGGTTACAAGAACTAAACTGGCCAAGAATGTTCACTATGCTGGAATTTGTTCAGACTTGCAGAACCTAAAAATTAGGCTGGCAAGGATGCAAGGCCACTTGAAAAGTTCTATTAGACGTCCCCATTTTGGCTAACTCCTACGTGTGAAATCCAATTGGGGATGCAGAGAAGAATATAAGATATAGCAGGACATCTTCTGATGAGAGTAAACGCAGATGCAAGTTTTCACAAGGCAGCTTCACAAAATGTAATTAACAGATTGAACTGAAATGCTCGAAACCTAAGAGCATGCCTGATTTTAAAAAATCATAAGAAAAGAAAAGAAAGAGAGATATTTATAACAAATTTACAGTAAGTCTTTTGGGCATACTCGCACAAATTTTATATGTGGATAAAACTCAGAAGCAGCTTCTTCCAGTACTCTATCAAGGTATCTCGTATAAGCACACCTGAAATAAAAGAAGGAATAAAATATGGCTGCATTGTCATAAATTTAAGATTCATGTTATATTTGGTGGGATAACTATAAGCATATCTTCCCCACTATATGCACATGAAGATCGAACCACAAATATTCACAAAGGGGAGTTGGTGGGGGGTTTCCAGAGGTGGAGGGGGACGGGAAGGGGAGGGGGAGGCAGAGGGGGACACGGGAAGGGGAGGAAGGGAGGAGACCGTCGGAGGCAGAGGGGGAGGCGGAGTGGGACGGGAAGGGGAGGGGGATCAGAGGGGTCAGGCCGGAGGGGGAGGGGCATGGGGATGGGAAGGAGATCTGAGGGGGACGGGGGCGCAGGCCGCAGGGGGGAGGGGAGGGGAGCAAGCCGGCGACGGGGCCGCAGGGGGGAGGGGAGTAGGCCGGCGGGGGAGGGGAGCAGGCCGGTGACGGAGGGGGAAGGGAGAGAGAGAGAGAGAGAGGTACCTGCGGAGGGCGACGACGGCAGGGCGAGCGGCGACGGCGACTCGACGCGAGCGGCGCGGCGACGGGCTCCGGCGGAGGGGGGCTCGGGCGGGAGGCAGCACGGGGAGGGGGGCTCCGGCGGAGGAGGGGGGCTCGGGCGGGAGGGCTCGGGCGGAGGGGGGGCTCCGGCGGAGGGGGCTCGGGCGGGAGCGGGGAGGGGGGCTAGGGCGGAGAGGGGGCCGCAGGGGAAGGGGGCTCGGGAGGGGGGGCTCGGGCGGGAGGGGGGGGGCTCGGGCGGGAGGGCTCGGGCGGGCGGGGGTCGTAGTAGGAAGTATAACGGCATCAGCGACCGACTGGAGACCGAAGTTAATTCGGTCGCAATAATAGCGACCTATTAGCGACCGATATACATGCGGTCGCTGAAACGGTCTCGGTTATGCGACCGATTATTTCGGTCTCCGAATTGGTCTCTATTTGGGACCGACTAGCGACCGATTAAATCGGTCGCTAATTCGGTCGCTATAGCCACTTTTTCTTGTATGTCGGCTCACCAGCTGGACATGGCACACCGCCAGCAGCTACACATGGCACACCGCCACCACCGCAGCTGACTGGTATGTCTATTTATATGTTGCCAGAAATGTTGTGTGATTATATCTTTTGCTTATGACATTTAATTCTTACAGGCTGAGTGCCCTAGTACCAACTGTGCAGGGCACACCTCCACCACCTCCCAATACAGGTATGCCTATTTTAAATTTCTCGTAAACTATTTATTAATTATATATTTTTCCTATGACATTTAATTCTTACATATCCGAGTGCCCTTGTACCAGCTGTACAGGGCACACCCCAACCATCTCCCGGTACATGTTTGCCTATTTAAATTTTTTAAAAAATATTTATTAATTATATGTTTTGTCTATGACATTTAATTCTTACAGGTCTGAGTGGGGGTGTACCAACTGTGCAGGGCACACCCCCACCACCTTCCGGTATAGGTATGTCTATTTAAATTTCTAGTAAAATATTTTTTGATTATATATTTTACTTATGACATTTAATTCTTATAGATCCGAGTGCCCTTGTACAAACTGTGCAGGGCACACCCCCACCACCTCCTTGTACAAGTATGTCTATTTAAATTTCTAGCAAAATATTATTTGATTATATGTTTTGCTTATGACATTTAATTCTTACAGGTCCTAGTGCCTCTGTCGACTCCTCCGCCCAGTTGATAAAGGATGTCCGCAGCCGTCATGAGGGCGAGGGAGGCGGGGCCCATGATGGACGTCTGTCGTGCTAGATCTTTGGGTAAATTTATTGATTTATGAATTATATTCTTCATTTATCCTTCAAGTGTGTAATGACAACCATTTTAACATTTGTAATTGCAGTGATAAATTAAAACTTATCGGGGCTGTCCGTTATGCTATGAGAATCATTTATGTGCATGTTCCCGAGCCTTCAAAGAATTTCTGATCGGCACCTGAGATTTATTATTCGACATGCTTACAGTATGTAATTTAATCATTTAATTCATGTCTTTCCCAAACTCAAGCGTACTTAGTATACTAACCCATATAACTTAATTTTTTTACAGCGGATTTATTAGTTCACAAGTGGACAGGACGAGGCAAGAACTCGTTCTGCTTGGGAGGCTATTGTGCAGATAAATTATAGGAAGGCATTACATGAGGCCCGGAAAAGAGCTGGTGGGAGCCAAGACCGACAGCTTTGGAAGGAGCACCACCCTCTTTGGATGATGAGGGAGTATTGGGACGCTATATGTGACAAATGGGCTGATCCGAGGTGGATAGAAAAGTCCCAAAAAACATCAACAAATAGGGTGTCACAACCAGACGCCAATGTGCATACGAGTGGATCTGTCTCTTTCGCGACCTAGAAATAAAAATTAGTAAGTAATATTTCAATTTATCTTCTTATATTTTATTCATATATATAACATTTATTTTCTATGATTTATAAAATAGGCGGTGGAGCTTAATCGTGCTCCATCGTTCCTGGAGGTGTTCGACAGAACACACAAAAAGAAGGGGACGGATCAGTTCGTCAATGAAAGAGCCCACTCAGTAGCGGTAAGTTTACATACATATGCAAGTTTTTCTTTTCATTTAAATATGATGGATTCATATGAAATTTACAAGCTTTTTGATTCAATTTGTAGGAAACATATAGCAGACATGTGATGGAGAAGTACGGGGAGGGGGCGCGCAGCAGCCAACGTAAGATCCGGCGGCATGGGTGGCAGCAGTTGGCATACCGAAGAAAGACCGACTATTAGACCCGACAATTATCCGTTTAAAATTCGATTTGAATTCGAATTTGTATTCGTTTGGTCGGATAATTATCTGAATAAAATATCCGACGGACAATTTAATCGGATATCAGATATCTGATTATTAATCGGATATAAATTCAGATATTTAAGTATCCGTATCGGATATTATCCGACCGAATATAAACATGGGATTTTTTACGATTATACATAAATCCTATAATTTTATTTTTAGTAAAAAAATGTGAGAAAATAATTGAGGCATTGGGAAATGGAGAATCAGAGATTACGGAGGATTGCAGTGACCGCAATGCAATGTTGATCTGCTGCATGTTTTAGATGGAATTTATTATGATAATAAATGGTCATTTTATTTTGGCTCCGGCTAGGTAGGAGATGAAGAGTCGTTGGACTCTCCTTTTATCTCCGTGAGTCCGTGTCTACTATCTCGGTGTCTCCTATGCTTCACAGTTCACACTTCACAGTTCACAACTTCACATAATACACACTTCACCGGTGTGTATGCCGGCGACCGGTGGCGGTGGGTGGTCCAACGGCCTCCTTCCACTCGAGCGGCCTCCCTCACTACCTTAACCAGCGACGGCGGTTGGTCCACGTCATTTTGCCGACATCCCTCACCTCCACCGGCGGTGGCAGGTGGTCCAGTCGTTCCACTGCTCGTCGTTTCACCAGCCGTAGCCGCGAGGAGCCCCTAAGGCCTGAGCCACCCTCTGCCAGCATCTCTAGAGCCACACCGTCCTCCACAGTCCACGCCGACGTCAGGTCCTCCAGCCGGTTCTACTCTCCACCATTAGCTCTGCCAGCCGTGCACCTTCGGCCACTCCATTCCCTCTTGCACGTATAGCGGTACAGGTAAATCTGAACACATATTAAGCATCCCCTGCAATCTGACCTTGTTTGCAAACTTAGCATCCACTGGACCACCATGCCCGTAGCAGCACCATGAACAAGCTGAGTTTTTCTCTCCCCCACCATGCCCGTAGCAGCACCATGAACAAGCTGAGTTTTTTCTCTCCCCCACCATGCCCGTAGCATCCCCTGCAATCCCTCTCCCACTTCTTCTCTCCCTATCTCTCTCTCTCTCTCAACTGCAGCGCGGTTACGGTGCCCCTGTTTGGAACATGGGCACTGCCGCACCGCAACCCACACTGGCACACTCTCCTCCCAGTGCTCTCACACCCCCGCTCTCTCTCTCTTACTCCCTCTCCCTCTCTCTTGCCCCTCACGCACTCTCTCACCCTCTCTCTTTTTCTCCCACCCTCTGGCTCTCCTTCCTCACCTGCTCCCCTCCCCGTCTGCACCTCACACACTCTCATCGTCGCACACCCACTCCTTCTCACCCTTCTTATGGCACACACTGGCGGCCTTCGTTGCACACACACGCACGTATGCAGGTTCTCCTCTTCTCCTCTACACACACGCACAGTTTCTTGCACACCCTTCCTCAAGCCCTCTCTGCACTCCCTGAACTCACACTCACATCCTCAAGCCCTCTCACACTCACATCCTCTAAGGCATTCAGATCTAACAACAAATTAAAAAATCAAGTGGGGTGGGGGAAGCACTTGGGCAATATTTGGCGTGTATTAGATGGATCAATATTGGGTATTGTTCATCTAGACTGATTGATCTCTAACAGTTGACTTGATGATCCCCAGCAAAGGCCTACCCTGCACATGAGATGCAAGAAGAGATTAACCTTTGACTTAATATTATTCCCATCGTAGCCAATACAACAAAACCTCATTAATTATGCTTCGAAACCCCTTTATTAACCCATTTTCTTGTGGGGAACTCAAATTAAACATGCACTATCCTGGGGTATTCCTGTGCAAGAATAAGCTGGACTTCCTACCTCTTAAAATAAAGGGCAGCAGCAGCCATGGACACTTCAACCACCAGGAAGAAACAACTGGCACACACATGCAGAATTTGACTTGCCCCAATAGCTTAAGAATGCACACCTCAACAATCCAACGGACCACCATACCCATTCCAGATATATCCACCGTCGAAAGCAAATCATATGGTCGAGGAGCTAGTGACTCTAAGCCTTTCCTCAAGCCCTACTCACAGAGTCTAAAATACACACCGCGCCGACCACACATTTCCCCACTCGCACCGCCGGACCACCCCGTACAGTTAATTCATGTTCATATTTGTCATGTTCTATATTAATGAAATTTGCTCATCACTGTATATTACCGAGTATGGGTGTGAGTACTAGGTATCATATCAGATATAGGACACATTTTGATCATTGTTGACAGCTGAAATATGAGCTGAGACAAGAATGAGAGTAGAGTTAGCAATGGAGACCCTCGTAACATCTGCAAAGCCAGAACTACAGAAAATTCATCACTAAAGCTACCACCCGGCTGAAGCCCTTTCCGGCCAAGCTGATATCTGGTGTTGTCGTCACTCAGATGGTAGTGCTGATGAAGAATTGCGGTCTATTGACTGATGAAAATCCCCAGAAATATTCTGATAAGATTATGACCAACTCACCAACTAAGAGTCCTTCACCTGTTCCGACAGATTCGAAGGACTGACAAATGAAAAGACAGGTTAGGCATCTTTGACAGTTCAAGGTTGCTGATGAGAGAGATCAAAACATTAAAATCCCTAAATGGGCCCATGAGTGTGGCGTCGAGAGCTCTTCACCAAAGCCCAAAGCCCATGAAGGTGGCGCCGGGAAGCTAGACCCTTGGCGCCGGGAAGCCTCCGCAATCGACTGAGGCGCGCCGGGAAGGTGTGAAAGACCCGCCGAAGTTGATCATGCCGAGAAGGAGGGGCGCACCGTCTATAAACCCCCCCCATTTCGTCAAGAAGAAAGAGAGACAGATATATGCAAACAAAGAGATAGAGAGAGTCATCAAAAGAAAAAAAAAGAGACGAGAGATATTAGGATAGCCAGAAAAGAGAAAAGAGGAAAAGAAGCTGCTGCGAAGGCTGAAAGAAGGAGAAGGTGGGTGCTTGGGGAGGAGAGGAGTCAATGCTCCGCCCTCCCCCATCTTCTTGTTATCCGAATGGGTTTTATTTCCTCATCTTATGTACCATTTCTCCCCCCGTTCGTGGGCTCTTCTTCTATTTGAATGATGTTCAAAGCTCTTCTCTATTATCGTTTGAATTATATCTCTGTATCCGATGAAATGTAAACGATAGAATTGATTGAATGAATGGAAGCCCGGGATTCTTTTCCCTCACCCCTCTCTGATGATTGTTGTCGTTACCCTTTCTGTTGCATTGTTTAATCGATGAATTCGTGGTTTCGAGTGTCTACCGTTGGCCCAAGTGGTTGTCGGACACTCTCTGCTGCTCGTCCCTCTCGTAGTCTCGATGGAGTTGTTGCAGAGCCCCGATCCTTACTTCTATGGATTCCTGGGTTTTGTCTCTCTCTCTCCCTCGACGACATCGATGATTTTAATGCAATGAAGTCTGTAGCCTTCTCAAGTTTCCCAAGCCATCGGGGCCATTACAGGGATCAGAGACAGTCATCTCTTGATCTCCTGGATGGCCGGTGACATGAATGGCATAAAGCCTGTTCCAGAGGGTTTTGAATGCTTGGTGCCTCTAATCCCTAGAGCCCCCCTTTCCTTCCTGCAACCCCCTAATATCAGTCTCATGAAGCCCTCAGTTCACCCCGCGTTTGCACCTCAAATTTTACTTCAATCGTCGCCTGAATCCAGAAGAAATCCTCATAACAGAGCACCGCAAAAAACCCCACAAACCTTCCTGGCGCCCAATATCCTAACCTTCCCGGCGCCGATACCCCTCGGCGCGATGAACAGCTCCCGGCGCGGCCCTTGGCGCGCCGAGAACCTTGCCCCCCAAGTCATGCCGAGAAGCTCCTCTAGGTGGCGCGCCGGGAACTCCTTCCTCCCGTGCCGAGAAGCCATTGCTATTGACCGAGCCGAGAACCTACTAAGGCCATGCCGGGAACTCCTTCCTCCCGTGCAGAGAAGCCATTTTACATTCCTATTAATGGCGCCGAGAACCTCTTCCCCCTCAGGCTAGTCCTTGATCCCCATGCTGCATCCTCCCAAGGGATATGTGAAGTTCATTAAGCATACCTCAGGAAATAAAATAACGGGGAACCATCCCCAACATTACGCCGTGCCGGGGCCCAGTGCCTCTCTCTTTCGGTTTTCATCCCAGCACTCCGTGGATGATCACCTATTCTTCCCCGGGCATGACTCGAGTTCAGGGGAGATGCTGCCGAAATCCAGTCTAATGTTATCAACCCTGGTGAACCGAGGGAGTGTCACCTATACACTTCCCATCTGGCTCCATCTTTTGGGGGAAATGAATCTTTTGGAGCATCCGATTAAGTGGAGGTATCAAAGGGGAAGTACCCTAATGATTATCTGAATTCCGTCCCGCCACTGCGTGGATGGTCTTCTATCCCTACCCGGCATGACTCAAAGTTAAAGGTTATGCTGCCCAATTTAATCCGTTAAACTCAATAAATCTGCCCTTCACTTGTCCTTTTCTCCCATAGCATGAAAGCTTTATTTCGCGCATTAGCAATTTTGATCGCCTCCCGAGGCCTCCTGTCTTTGGCGTTTAATCAAGGGTTGTCCTCCTTAAGGGAGGGCGTAATTAATGCCATGGCCTTTATGGCATGGCGGACTTTTGGTCCCGACTCGAACTTCACAATCGACTGACCAAGTCAGATCGAGCGCACAATAAAACTGTCACCCCGGTGACTGGCACGCCTAATAAACCAACTAATAAATCAATAAACAAAACAAATAAATAAATCAAAGAATAAAAATAAAATTAAAGATAAATAAAAAATCCGTCCCCACAAGCTGGCACGCCCGGTGGGACCTAGTCTCCCTTCATCTCTACACCAAAGCAAGAGGCCCGGCGGTTTCTCTCAAAATTCTAACTGTGCGTTAATCTTACTCGCAGAAACTACAAATGGAGGCTGGACTGGTTGCTGTTCACTTCGGCCAGCAGGTGGTCGATGGCCACATCCATGGGGGGTACCTGGCGGTACCGATGGAGTTCGGATCCATGCCTCCGGCGGTGGGTCTGCCCAACTGCTTGGGCCTAGTGTTCGTCGACCTGCTGCAAGTCGACAACAAAGCTGGAAATGTCGCCACGATTGAGACCACGGTGGCACCAAGAGCTGGAGAGAAGACGATGGCTGCCCCTGCTGTTGTTTCTTGCCTTGTCCATCACTTGGAGAAGAAGACTATTGTCCCCGCCATTGCTGGTAGGAGAAGAAGAAACAACCGGAGAAACCGGTCTGCTGCAACTGGAGGTCACCCTTCGGCCTCGGGAAAGACAATGATGGTCGGGAACTTGAGGGTGAACCTCAATGGCCGCCCCATGGATGCACGGCCCGATAGGGTCATTCCATCGGTCCATACCAACAACAGATTCCAGCCGTTGGCCACCAGGAGGGCCAACTGGGAGAACAAGGGTAAGCAGCCGCTGGCACCTAGGCCGACCAAGTTCAAACAAGTTTGGGTGCCAAAGAAGATTCAGAGCTGGGCACCAGCTCAAGAAGAGGATGTTGTTGTCGCCCGCCTCAGGGCTGGGGGCAGAAGATATGAAAAGGAAGAAGAATATGTTGCTGCTGTCCGCCCCAGGGCCGGGGGCAGGAGATGGGAGAAGAAAGAGAAAGATATTGCTGTCACTCACCCTGGGAGGAGGGGAGGAGATTTTCGAAAGAAAGATGAAAGAAGAGTGGAGGAAGTCGCTTCTGTTGCTGCTCCGCGGAGATCCAGGGCCTGCGCTAGATAGGCCGATGCATTCAGATACCCCAGGTCAGAGTACTTGGCTGCTCAAGTCTCGAGGCTCGCCTATCAGCCGAAGACTCAGGAGAGGTTGCTGCCCCGTTCAGAGCTACAAGGGCAGAGTCAGGAAGAGATGAACCGGGTGGTTCAGGACTACTTTCATTGCCTAGGGAACTCCTCCCTGGGGCAACAAAGACTATCTCGTGCCTTGGGCACTGTGGGAGAAGCAGAAGGAGAAGAAATAATGTTGGAGGCTTCGTCCTCTGACTCCAATGACTATGAAGATGGCCGTAGGGCCAGATATGAGAAATATATCTACCAGGAAGAGAGGGAAGAAAAGAAAATGTCTGTATTTGACCGTCTAACATATCCTGGACAGGTCAAGAGAAGAGTTCGCAGGCAGAGAGGAAGAATGCAGATTCTCGCTTGCAATATGGCCGGCGTCGCCGGAAGATATGGTATGTTACCAGATCAACCAGAAGAATTGATCAGCCTGGCGCACAGACCGGGTGCAGTCACAAGAAGAAGCAGGGCAGCGAAAGATAAGATAGTAGCTGCTAATCAAGACGACCTCTCGGCCGTCAATGAAGCCCGAAGGGTTACCACGATGACAGTAAATGTGGTAACTACTGAAGAGGAAGACAATCCTCTCTTAGACCCCGCTGAAGGAACTTCGGGGGACATGCAAATTCCAACAACCATAGATCCCATGATCCAGATGATGTTCATGAGGTATCAGCAGGAAATCGATTCTCTCAGAAGACAGTTGAATGAGAGAAATGAGCAGACACCTGTTTCTAAGCAGGCCGAGCCAGCAGGGCAGACTTCCAGCTCAGCCGAAGTGGTCATCCCAGCCGTTCCTCATCTGATTAGCGAAGGCAGGGCGCCAAATCAGCCTCTTCCACAACAGGTGGCAGCCCAGCCCTCCGCATCTCAAACACAGTCTGCTGTGCCAGCATCTCAGCCGACGCTACATACAACGGTCATGACGACCCCTTTCAATCATCAGCAGGCATATTTCTTTTCAGAACCAGTGGATCCAGCTGTGGCAAATAAACTGATGATAGAAAAGATTGTCGAGATGAAGCTGTCTGAGAAAGTCGGGGACGATTCTGGTACCTATGACATCTACAAGGTACCGTACCCTGCACATTATGCTGCCAAGAGACTACTACCAGGCGTCAGCAAGCCGCCGAAGTTTGAAAAGTTCAATGGCCAAGGCTCTCCCAGAGAGCATATAGCCTATTACACTATAGTTATGGGTGACCTGGTGGCTGATGAAGCATATTTGCTGAAATTCTTTGGCTCGTCCCTTACAGGGTTAGCCTTTGAATGGTACTCCAGCTTGCCAGCTGGGTCGGTAGCTGACTGGCCCGATATGCAGCGGAAGTTCCGAGACAGATTTCATGTTACAGAAAGAGAAATCACAATAGCTGAGCTGTATGCGTCCAGGCAGAAGCAAGATGAGACCGCCCTGGATTATATAAAAAGATGGAGGAATCTGGCTATGAGATGCAGGTGACCTCCCCATCAAGAAGATGCAGTACAAATATGCAAACAGAATCTTAGAAGGGAGGTGCTGGAAAAGATGATCGGGGCAGATGTCAGAACATTTGACCGATTGAATAACATAGTTGCGGAGGTCGAGACGTTCCTATCTAAGCGTCCGACCGCCAATGTCCCTGCTATGCAAAAAGGGAAGGCTGCTGATTGACGGCCATCACATTCAGAGGCCAACACTGTTCATTTCGGAACCTTTGAACAACAGAAAGAAAAAAGCAAGACAACTGATGCTCCTTCGCCGGCAGGCCCAGCAGAAATGAAAGAAAAGGTCTCCCTAAGGAACAAGATGAGGAAGGCATACTCATTCCCCAAAGAGAAGACGGGTGCACTGTTCAATTGGGCTTACAAGTTCAACAAAGTAACATTGCTCGAACCGAAGAGACCCGCTGATGCGGCAAAGAAAGATGACCCGCTGCTTTGTCCATATCACCGGGCACTGGGGCATGCTATAGAAGATTGCTATGTCTTCAAAGATGTTATGGAGAGTATGTTCAAAAGGGGTGAACTGCAGTTGGGAGACTACCAGGTAAACCCTCCGCGCCCCCATGAACCTCCAGCGCTGAGGATGGCTACGAATATGATTTCTGTATATCAGCAGTTGCCCGAAGAGGCTGTTGAAGAATGCACCAGGCGCACTTATGAAGCATGCTTCCTTACCCCATTAAGGGATCAGGAGGGGTGGCAGACAAAGCCGGTGAAGACCAGAAAGAGGACACCTGTTGCCGGAACAACTGGACCATCCATTCGGAATGCCACTCCAGAGCCGGGTCCGCCTCAAGTAAAGCCGATTTGGCATGTAGCTGAGACGAAGCCTATCATCCGAATCCCCACCTACAATCGGAGGAGGCAGACTCCGCTTCCCACATAAAAAGAAATAAGTCCTGAGGCAAAACGTCTCCAACAGTACATCAACGGGCTCGACGAATATGAACAGACTGAGCTGAAGCCCCTGCTGGTGAAAGATTGCATACTCTGGGAGCAGCTAGAAGAATTGACCATTGAAGAAAAACCAGAGGAAAAATAGGAAAAAGATGAGACTGAACCCTTCTGGGGGCAGGAGCCAGCAAAGCCAAAACACCAGAAGAAGAAAAGGCAGCCAAAGAACAGAAGAAAAAAGAAAGTCATGACAGTACACTGCAATACACTCTCGGTGCTATTCACCTTGCCTGGGGAGGATGATGATGCAGAGGCATCGGCCACGCCATTGGAAGCCAACCATGCTGAAGCTTCAACCTCGGCGCATGCTACCCGTTCTTGGAGAAGATGGGGACGCCCCCCGCCAGCCAATCACAATATCATTTTCAGGGGAGAGCAACCTTATAAGATACCAGAGCCGGAAGTGCGAGGTGTCCAGATCCCTCCTCCTGCTAATCTATACCAAGAAGAGAAGAAAAGGGATGGAGCTCCGTCATTCCTTGAATTTTTATCCAGTTTAGAGTGCAAAAAGCCAGTACAAACTGCACTAGCCAGAAATAACAAGCGCCAGCAATCAACGGCTCTGAAGCCTAAGCAGGGTGAGGAAGAAGAAAAAGATTCTCCAGCAACACCAAGGGCCGTCTTTCCATAAGAAGTCCCTCAAGAAACCAACCAAGGAGCTGAAACAAGAAGTGGACAGGCAATGCCGCAAGCACCTCGGGAGCCTTCAAAGCCCCGCTGGGCAGAAGAGAAGCGGCTCTCCAACGTCCGGGTAGGCAGCCGAATTATGAAAATGCTGAAGAAGCTCCCTACCAGATTCTCTATATGGGAAATTCTTTCCTTGAGCGAGGATGCCCGCCAAGCAATTATTGATGCCCTACAGTCACCAGCACAGTATGAAGCACTACTGACAGAAGTCAATTCTGGGCCGGCAGTCACTTTCACTGAAGATGACATGTTGATTCCAAATCCCAGCCACAACAGGCCGCTATACATGAGAGGACATCTCAACTGCCAGCCATTAAGCCGGATACTGGTAGATCCAGGGGCTGCTGTAAATATTCTGCCATACCGCATCTATCAGAAGTACTACTTTGATATGCACCTCACTAAGGTCAGAGACATGAAGATTGCCGGCTTTAACCAGAAGTGTGAGACACCTTTGGGGGTAGCGGATTTCAACCTCACACTGGGGGACCTCACCACTGTGGTGCGATTCTATGTGATTGATTCCAACACCACATACAAGGCCTTGTTGGGGCGACCGTGGTTGCATGAGTACCAGATAGTGCCGTCCACGCTGCATCAGTGCATTAAGTACTGTCATGATGGCAAAGAGGAAAGGGTGTTCGCAGATTTGCACCCCTTTGAAGTCTTCGAGTGTCATATGCTCGATGCATCCTATTATGCGAACATTCTGCAAAAAGATAAGAAGAAAGAAGCTCTGACTAGTCAGGAGAAGTTGGTAGCGAAGACAGAGGATTGGTCTCCGCCGCCGCCACGGGGCTATGTCAAGAAGCATGAGGTATCCCATATCTCTCATGTTGGGGATTTTGCACGGATTGCACCTCCAAGCATTCATCCCGATGATATGATGAAGAAATGAAAGAAAGATATACACAAGTCAGGGTACCGGAAGGGCTGGTCAAGCCCGTCGCCAGTTTGGAATGCCAGACAGTGCTGCCACTCAAGATCATGGAGGTCCCTCGCTTCTGCGAGCCTCCCATCATATTCTATACCGGGGAGCCTGTTGAGGAGGATGATCAGGACTGCATGATCCCGGAAGAGTCCACAAGCCGAATGGTGCCAATCACAGGCTTGGACTACACCACACAGAGGGTCTCGCAGATGTTCTCCAAAATGCAGATGCCTTCACTGCAGTCCGTTGCCCAGAAGAAAGCATTCCAAGAACTTTGGGATCCGCCCCAGAACAACAAGGAACTAATGAAGATCACCCAACACCCGGGATTGGGCTACACTCTACAAGAATACTATGAGGCCGAGGTAGATGTCATCTCCGCCTTCTTTTCACATGAAGATCCTCCTGGGATGGGTTATGACGATTACCCCTCAGAAGATGAAGAGATTATATACCAGTCTATACTGGATGATGGGCCTTCCAATAACCAGCCAGAGGCAGAGAGATCTGACGAAGCAGATGTGTGTCGGTGCTGGGAGGAACTATCTTGCAAAGAAGACCTGTTCCAGGCCGAAGCAAAGTTTGACACAGGAACCCCGGATGAAGACCGGATTTCTGATGATACAAGAGAATGCTTGGAGTTTGAACGTATTCTGGAAGAAGTTCGAGCTATGCAAAATATAGATTCCCCAGAGAAATTTACGCCAGTAAAGCCTTCGGAAATGGAAGACCTAGTCTTTAAGCAGTACACGGAGCCGGTCATATCCCATGGGCAGGCTGAACAAAGTCACACGGTTTCTGCCCTGTATGATGAGTCATCATTGGCCGAGGTCCGGCATGAAGAATTAGAGAGCTCTGAAACTGAGGAAAACTATATCCCGGGAGGTTTCGTCGATTTACAGGAGGCTCCGCCCGAAGTTGAAGATGGTGGCCAGGCCACTGTTGATGAGCTTGTAGAAGTAAACTTGGGGACAGAGCAGGAACCAAGGCCAACCTTTCTTAGTGTCCTACTGGAACCAAAGGTCCAAGAACAGTACATACAATTTCTGAGGGAGTTTAAAGATTGCTTCGCTTGGACGTATGATGAAATGCCGGGATTAAACCCTGATGTGGCACAGCACCTGCTGGCGATTAATCCAGAAGCCAACCCCATAAAACAGCCGCCCAGGAGGATGCGACCTGAGCTGATCAACAAAATCAATAAAGAGGTCGACAAGCTTATTGATGTTGGCTTTGTCGAAGAAAATCAGTACACCACATGGCTGGCAAACATAGTGCCCGTAAAGAAGAAAAATGGACAGATCAGAATATGTGTTGACTTTCGAGACCTTAATAAGGCTTGTCCGAAGGATGATTTCCCAGTGCCAATTACTGAAGTAATGATTGATGCAACCACCGGTCATGAAGCCCTATCATTTATGGACGGTTCATCCGGATACAATCAAATTTGGATTGCTGAAAAAGACAGGGTGCACACTGCATTCCGCACTCCAAAAGGAATATTCCACTACAAGAGAATGCCGTTCGGCCTTAAAAATGCCGGCGCTACTTACCAAAGAGCCATGACAAAGATTTTTGATGATTTACTCTTCAAGAAAGTGGAGTGCTATGTTGATGACCTGGTGGTGAAAACCAGAAAGAAAGAAGACCACCTGCAGGACCTGCGGGTAGTGTTCCAAAGGCTGCGAAAATACGAGCTGAAGATGAACCCTATGAAGTGCGCCTTTGGCGTGACCAGCAGAAAATTCCTTGGATTTATTGTCTGGCACAGGGGTATTGAGATTGATCCATCCAAGATCAAGGCTATTCAAGAACTCCCTCCACCGAAGAATCTATCTGAGCTAAGGTCTCTGCAGGGGCGTCTGGCCTACATCTGACGATTTATATCAAACTTGTCGGGTCGGTGCCACCCCTTTCATAAGCTCATGATGAAAGATGTGCCGTTCCTGTGGGACGACGGATGCCAAGAGGCTTTCGAAAAGCTGAAGGAATATCTCAAGACCCCTCCAGTATTGGGGGCACCAGTCAAGGGCAGCCCTTTAATCCTCTATATAGCAGCCACACATTGTTCGCTGGGGGCAATGTTAGCTCAAATAAATGAAGATGGAAAGGAGCAAGCCTTATATTACCTTAGCAGAAGGTTGATCAGAACTGAAGAAAGCTATACTTACATAGAGAAGACCTGCTTGGCACTGGTTTTTGCTGTCAAGAAGCTCTGACACTATATGCTGTCACATGAGATCAGGTTGATATCTGCAGCAGATCCGCTCAAATATATATTGACTCAGCCGGCACTCAAAGGTCGACTAGGCAAATGGGCTGTGATTCTGATGGAGTTTGACATCACTTATATACCTCAGAGGCTATAAAGGGCCAGGCTGTGGCTGACTTCTTTGCAGAGCACCCTGTACCAGAAAATGCTATGCTTGAGACCGAGCTACCTGATGATGAAGTGCTCGAAGCCTGTCAAACCCAGCCAATCATGTGGCAATTATATTTTGATGGGGCATCAAGAACAGAAACTGACTCCAATGGGAAAACCAGGATACGTGCAGGGGCCGACATTGTGCTGAAATCGCCAGAAGGAGAAGTGTTGCACACCTCCTGTTCTATAAACAAGCCCTGCACCAACAATGAAGCTGAATATGAAACTCTGATAATTGGGCTCCAGGTCACCCTCAATATGGGCATTCGGATGCTTCAGGTATTCGGTGACTCAATGTTAGTAATAAAATAAATACAGGGAGAATTCGAAGTGCGAAAGCCAGAATTGAACCCCTATTATCAAAAAGCTATAAGCCTCATGGCGAATTTCTACCACATTGAGCTCAATCATGTGGGTCGGGGACATAACGCTCAAGCTGATGCACTGGCAAAGCTGGCCAGCTCGCTATCAGTCCCGCCAGATGAGACGCTCAACATTATTGTCATGAACAGGCGGTAAGTCCCCAGCATGCTGGAAGCGTGTCCTGAAGAATATGAGATTGATGCCGTTGACAAAGTCCAAGCGTCTGATTGGAGACAGCACCTACTGCAGTGGTTCCTACACCAACAGCTGCCCAAGAACAAGGAAGAGAGAATGAAACTCCTAAGGGTTAAGGATTCTTATGAATGCAGAAATGGAACTTTGTTCCGAATTATGGCGGACGCCCGCAAGAAGATTTTGCTATGTTGCCTATCTACTGAAGAAGCTTGGCAAGCAATGAAAGAGATACATGCTGGAACAGCAGGGGCACACCAGGCTGGGCCTAAGATGAAGATTGAAATCAAGAAGCTGGGTTATTATTGGCCCACTATGTTTGAAGACTGTTGCCAGTTTGCAAAGTCATGCCAAAAATGCCAGGAGCATGCCACTGTACCCAGGAGGCCTCATGTAGCTCTACACCCTACAATTCCCAGCTGGCCTTTTGCTCAGTGGGGAACTGATGTAGTCGGGCCACTACCGACTTCTTCAGCTGGGCACAAGTACATCCTGGCTATAACAGACTACTTCTCCAGGTGGGCGGAGGCAGTAGCACTCAGAGAAGTGACTGGCGAGTTGGTTGCCAGATTCATCAAGCACAATATCATCTTCCGGTTCGGGGTCCCCAGCCGAATAATATCTGATAATGGAAGTCACTTCAAGAACCAGAAAATATATCAGCTTGCCGAGAAATACAAAATTGAATGGAGGACCTCCACTCCTTACAATCCACAAGCAAATGGACTGGCTGAAGCCTTCAATAAGACACTGTGCACCATGCTAGCCAAGGTTGTCAGTTCTAAAAAAAGGACTAGGGTGAAAAGATGTATGAAGCACTATGGGCATATCACACCGTCTATAAAACCCCCATGGGTTGCTCACCCTATTCACTGGTATATGGCTCCGAGACAGTAGTCCCTATAGAGCTGAAAGTACCGTCACTCAGAATTGCAGTCCAGCATGGCCTAGTTCGTGACAAACGAACCAATGCTGAAAGAAGATTTGAAGAACTGGCTGAATTGGAGGGGAAGCATCTGGAAGCCCAGAAAACTATCCAGATGTACCAAGCCCGCATGGCAAATGCCTTCAATAAGCTCGTCAAAGGGCGAGAATTCAAGAAAGGAGACCTGGTCATGGTCAAGAAAAGGGAAGTCATGGCTTCCAATCCAAAAGGCAAACTTGCTGCTAACTGGCTGGGTCCATACGTAGTCCAGAGGGTCTATGAGGGCGGAGCCTGTGTGGTTGTCAACCATCGAGGGGAAATTCAATTCTCGCCACTCAATGGGAAACATTTGAAACTCTATCATGCCGCACCACTGCCTGCTGGGGAGTGGCGAATGGACAGCTAAATGAAAACTGATGACAATTAGAAGGGCCACTCTCCTTGCTACATTCCAACATCGATCCGGATCTTCCATCCGGATTAGACGATGAAACCACTCTCCTTTGCATTGATGTTTACCCCGCATCAATGAATGGCATACACTCTAATAATGACGTAAGAATCAAATAATAATAATAATAATAATAAAGAATAAAAAATGGGGTTTAAAATAGAGGTGCCCCGCCAGACTTGTTCAGGCATTCTGAACAAGGGCAAAAATGGCCAAAACCCAGCTATGGTGAAAACTCGAAAGGGCACTGTAGGTAAAATCGGGTACCCCGCCACGTGAAAACCCGAAAGGGCGCGTGGGCAAAAGCAAGAGGGGGCTAGCTCCGGTGAAAACCCGAAAGGGCGCTTGGGTCAGTAATGAGGTAATACAAAAAGTTCACTTCATGAATCTCCTTCGGCAGCACATCCACCGCATGTCCCATCGATGATGAAACCCCGTTGGTCATGAGGCGTATCGTCTCGACCAATGCTAAAGCCCATCTCGGAGTAGACCTTCCGTCTGTTCCAATGAAACCCTTCTACTTTCTGTCCGAGACCCACCACGGTAAAATCTATCCAGTTTAGATCTTACATCTATTCTGACGAAACCTATCATATGTCCCACCGATGATGAAACCTGCTATTGATCGATTGGCACACTGCCCGATCAACGATGAAACCTATCCGGTTTAGACCTTACGTCTATCGCGATGAAACTTATGAAATCCTTGCATTGGTATGAACCCAATACCGATGATGAAACCTGCTGTTGATCGATTGGCACATTGCCCGATCAACGATGAAACCTATCCGGTTTAGACCTTACGTCTATCCCGATGAAACCTATGAAATCCTTGCATTGGTATGAACCCAATACCAATGATGAAACCGGATGTTGATCGATTGGCACATTGCCCGATCAATGATGAAACCTATCCGGCTTAGACCTTACGTCTATCTCGATGAAACCTATGAAATCCTAGCATTGGTATGAACCCAATACTGATGATGAAACCTGCTATTGATCGATTGGCGCACTGCCCGATCAACGATGAAACCTATCCGATTTAGACCTTACGTCTGTCCCGATGAAACCGATAGAACTCCTTGCATTGGTATAAACTCGATACCGGTGATGAAATCAGCTACTGGTGGAGTGGCACATTGCCTGATCGATGTTGAAACCCATCCAGGGTATACCTTCCGTCTACTCTAATTAAAACACAACATATTTCCTCAAGCCAACCCGGACCTTCCATTTGGATAGATAATGAAATCCCATTCCTTTGCGTTAATGTTAAACCCCACATTAACGATGAAATCTACATCCCCAGCGGACGGCTTCGTGCCCAAGCTGCTACACACATTTCTTTAAGTCAATCCGGACCTTCCGTCTGGATAGATGATGAAATACAATTCCTTTGCGTTAATGTAAAACCCCACATTAACGATGAAACCTACATCCCCAGCGGATGCCTTCGTGCCCAAGCTGCTACACACATTTCTTTAAGTCAATCCGGACCTTCCGTCTGGATAGATGATGAAATACTATTCCTTTGCGTTAATGTAAAACCCCACATTAACGATGAAACCTACATTCCCAGCGAACGGCTTCGTGCCCAAGCTGCTACACACATTCTCAAGTCAACCCGGACCTTCCGTCTAGATAGATAATGAAATCCCATTCCTTTGCGTTAATGTTAAACCCCCACATTAACTATGAAACCTACATTCCCAGCGAACGGCTTCGTGCCCAAGCTGCTACACACATTCTCGAGTCAATCTGGACCTTCCGTCTGGATAGATGATGAAATCCTATTCCTTTACGTTGATGTCAATCCCCACATTAATGATTACGGTCATGCTTCCGGCGAACGGCTTCGCGCCTAAGCCGCAAAACACACTCAAGTCGACCCAGGCCTTCCGCCTGGGTGGACGATGAAACCCCATACCCCTTGCATTGATGTTAACACCCACATCAATGACGATGCATACACAAGTTGAGCACATTGATTAACAATTTACAAAGCCAAAGTCCTAGTGCAACAAAAAAAAGAGAGACAAAATGGGGCTAAAAATAGAGATGCTCCGCCAGACTTGTTCAGGCATTCTAAACAAGGGAAAAAATGGCCAAAACCCAGCTGTGGTGAAAACCTGAAAGGGCACTGCAGGTAAAATCGGGTACCCCGCCACGTGAAAACCCGAAAGGGCGCGTGGGCAAAAGCAAGAGGGGGTTGGCTCCGGCGAAAACCCGAAAGGGCGCTTGGGTCAGTAATGTGGTAATCTAAAAAGTTCCATGCCAATGGCATGCTACCTTCATCTCCCGCCATTACAAGAACCTTCCATCTGTCGCTCGGCATCTTATCCAATTAGCGATAAAACCTTCGCAGGATAGACCTTACGTCTGCCCTGATAAAGTCTTCATACCTCTTTCAAAAGTCCCACCGACGATAAAACCCATCACCACCCTTATGATCGATTGGCATACTGCCCGATCAGTGATGAAACCCTATCCAGTTTAGACCTTACGTCCATTCTGATGAAGCCTATGAAATTCTTTGCATCGATATAAACCCAATATCGATGATGAAATCAACCATTGATCGACCGGCACCTTGCCCGATCAATGATAAAACCCTATCCAGTTTGGGCCTTACATCTATTCTGATGAAACTTATAAAATTTCTTTGCATCAATATAAACCCAATATTGATGATGAAACCAGCTATTGATTGCCGGCACCCCGTCCGATCAATGATGAAACCTGTCCAAGTCAGACCTTACGTCTTTCCTGATGAAAACCACATATGCTCTCACGTCCCACCCGTGATAAAGCTTACCCAGTCTAGACCTTACGTCTATTCTGATGAAACCTATAAAACCTCTTTGCATCGATATAAACCCAATATCGATGATGAAATTAACCATTGATCGACCGGCACCTTGCCCGATCAATGATAAAACCCTATCCAGTTTGGACCTTACGTCTATTCTGATGAAACTTATAAAATTTCTTTGCATCGATATAAACCCAATATCGATGATGAAACCAGCTATTGATTGACCGGCACCTTGTCCGATCAATGATGAAACCTGTCCAGGTCAGACCTTACGTCTTTCCTGATGAAAACCACATATGCTCTCACGTCCCACCCGCGATAAAGCTTACCCAGTCTAGACCTTACGGCTATTCTGATGAAACCTATAAAACCTCTTTGCATCGATATAAATCTAATATCGATGATAAAATCAGCCACTGGTCGATTGGCACATTGTCCCGATCAGTTTTCACAACCTACCCGGGATGGACCATTCGCCCGTTCCAGATGATACTCTAACCCTTTTCATTCACATTTCTGCAAATAATCTCCCTTGCGGCACATATGGCCGAAGAAGACATTTGCTGCTACCAACGGAGTTCGTCTTAAGCACCCTCTGGATACCGTCACGCGGTGGAGCGAGTTCCCCATCCTTTCCCTGAAAGGGTGGACGCTCTCCTGCTAAGTATGGGTTATTTGCATGAGGATTGCTAAAACCGCTGCCAAATCGCCATGAAGCAATGATAGTACAGTAAGTAAAGAACAATTATACATGGGACCAGCATAAAGATTCTTTTTCACTATATGAAGAAGAAAAAGAGTACAAGGGGAGCCCCTGTGGGGGGAATTGTATTACAAAAAAAAAGGAGGGAGAATAGATGTTCACTGGCGCCGGAATATGTCTTCGAAGGCCAGAAGACCCACATACGGAGCAGCCCCCAACTCATGTAGACGAGCCTCCTCCTCCTGTAGCCGAGCGGACTCGTCCTGAAAAGATGCCACCTGCCCCTCCAACAGAGCTACTTCCTCCGCGAATTGCGGCCGAGAGGTTGTTATCGATGGCAGTTCAGCTCGAAGATCAGCCAGTTCAGCCTCTAGAATGCTCATCCGGTTGCGTATGAATTGTTCCCGCTATGTCAGAGACTGCAGTTGGCCTTGGCGCTCCTAAAGGATAGAGCTCATTTTCTCCAGCTCAGATTTACACTCTACCTTCTGCAACTTCAAAGCTGCCAGTCTGTCAGACATAATATGTGCCAAGAAGTCCCGGCGATGTACAAATTTCAACAGCAACAGGACACGCTGGGCCCATATTTCCAGGGGATAGCCCATCGCCTGCAGACCAGCGGTAAAACGTTCGGCTATCTCTTTCAGCTGCAGATAAGTCAGCCCAGGCTGGGACTCCACCAATTGGCGCAGCATGTCCAGATTTTGCCAAACGAAGCTCTCGGATGAAGCAAAGCCGAAGGAAGGGGAGGGGGTTACTTCAAAAGTCACCTCACTGTCAATGTCGGCCCATAATGTAACATCCGGCTGAGAGGAGGAAGACGACAGATCTGCTGAAGGGGCTGACTAGGCCTTCTCTATAACCTCTTGCAGGGCTGAATGTTCTTCCACCATCAGCTCCTCAAGGACTGCTGTCTGAATGCTCGGAGGAGGAGTGCTAGGGAGTGCTGGGGCTGTCCCGTCATGGGTCTCCATTACAATGGCTGCACTTTCAATGCTCTCTTCCCGGGTACCCCCTCCTCCAACTCTGAAACCATGGAGATTGCTTCTGGGCCAGTTATGGATAATAGGCCAACCTCTGCAGCAGTTGTCTCCGGCTCGGCCATCTCTTCTGCGGCGGCTACTTCCTTCAGTAATGAGGCCGCAGGGGCTATGACTTGAAGGGGCAGGGGATCAATCTCCATAATCGTCGTTGTAGGGACCGCTGATTCAGCTGCAATAGTCATCACTACGGCCGGTACAAAAGCAGAACCCCTAGCTGGGTCCGCCTCGACTCTGAAATCTAAAACTCGGATAAGAGCCGAGCTCTCCCCTGAGGCTCCCAAGTCCAATGATGCTAGGTCCGTGGAATATTGTATCCTCATCGGCACGGGACGAACAATTCCAGAAATACCCATACAGGTTGTTGACAGAACTGGGATAATAGCCAAAGCTTCAGATGGAATGATCTCAGAAGCTGCAGTTGTTACTAGGCTGGTAACAACAGGTTCCTGCAAACAAATCAAAATGACATCAGGAAATGAATGAAAGAAAGAAAAACCGGCGAAATGACGAGATATGGGAAGAAAAGAGAAGAGACTCACTCTCAATGTGATGTCGATGTCTTCGAAAGAGTGCAGGGGAGAGGAAAGCTCCCCAGCTGAAGCAACAAAGGGAGGGGTTATGTCTGCTTCGGTGTCTAGACCGGCAAACTCTTCTTGTAGCTCCTCCTCAGAAGACAGCACCAACAATTTGGGGGGATGAAACAGCGAAAGAATTTCGGTAGATGTGAACGGAACCTCTAATTTGGAGATATCCGCATCACTGTCGCTAAAACCTGCTGCTTCTTCCTCTGCATCAGAGGCGGTCGCAGAGCTACTGGAAGATATTTCCACACTACCCACTGGCTGGGCTTTTGTTCCCGGAGCATGCCGAGAGGAGGACCGGGTAACTATGCGCCTCGCAGGGACGATGCCCCTTTTCGTCTGGGTTTTATGACCCTCCTGTGGCTGAGGCACGTCTCTTGCCGTTACCATGACTCCAGCCTCCTCTCCGGCCGTCACTATAGTGAAAAGCTTGTAAGAGAGATGACAGAAGAATAATTGAAATGTGCAAGAAGATATGAGAAAGCACGCTTACCCTCCACCTCGCTAGCCGGCGTGGGAGAGGGCAACCTGGTGTCCACCACAGAAGGCGCTACAATCGGCTCTTGGGCTGTACAAAAAGGGGAAGGGTCGGATTCAAAGATCTCTTTGAAATTCAGCAAAGAAGATAATGAAAGATACAGTTGCAAGTTATTGATGTTACCCTCGGCGGGTGTCTGGGCGGCCTCCCTCTGAGATTCGAACTCATCAAATGAGGGGATATCAGGGAGAGGGGTCCCAGTGTCCATCACTGTCAAGGACGGCTGCCGAGCATGAACCTTTTTGGCCTTCTTGGCCTTCACAACTGCGGCCTTAACTGCAGAAGTTTTTCTCTTCTTGCCTGGAGGCAGGGGAGTGGTGGTCGGTGCTGCTGCAGGAATTTCAAAATAAGCGGGCTTCTCAGCCTGTGCAATGATCTTCCTGTAAAGCCCTTGCCTCTTTATATCTGGCCTATCTGTTGAAGACACAAAAAGAGCAATGAAAACTGATGAATGCAGAGTTCAACACTGAGCAGAAGACACTATAGTCAGAAAAGAAAAAAAACCGTACCTGCCAGGCCATCATAGAAAGTGGAAAGCGGCCAGTACAGATAAGCCACCTCCTTTGAGCGGGAGGCAGACTCCTTAACGAGCCAGCAGACGTCACCGACCGTCTGACACTTCTCCACTAATGTAGCCAAATCACTGTGACCGTGAAAATCAAGACATCGAAACAGGTCAAGGTGATCCATACCCCAGCCGTCAACATAATGAAAAGAAATGAACAACGGCTTATTCAAGATGCCAGCTATCGGGCTTTCTACAGATAGCCCATGAACATTCAAAAAAATAAATAGCCAAGACGTGTGCTTATAATACGTCTGAGTTCGATCTTCCCGGCGCACAAACGTCATGTAGGGATGAAATCTATCTGTCGGACCCTTCCAAGGGACTGCTGTCGGGAGCGGCTCTTCAACAGGGAATGGATACTATTGCGCCTCCAGCTGGGCACTCCCCACGTGGCATAAATGCCTTAAATTCTTTACAAAAGTGTCTTCATTAATAGCAACAAAGACCGGAGTGGGTGGCTCAGAGCCTTCTTCTTTCAAGGTCCGGCGTTTGGCCAAATAAATCTCTGCCTCTCTCGGGTGCTGTGAATAAATCCTTTTCAGATGGGCCTCGGTGATGTCAAATACTGGCCTGGGTTGTTGCTTCAAGAAAGAACGCTCGGCCACGTCCCAGAATGCACCCCTGCCATCCCTGTACAAGTTGGTCCGAATGTTCGACCATTTGATGTACTCTGATGTAACACGGGGGACACGGTTAGAAATGGTCGGAACTCTGAAAGCTGCGCCATCTTGGCGATGAAAGAAATCCCACCATAACCGGCCGTCACCAACAATTGTGGACCCGTGCTTGGCCCGACTATCCAGAGGGAACTGAGCAACTGATGTGGGGATGTGCTGGTCATAGCCGAAGTTCCTCCCGAAGCGGAATGGGTAATATGGTTCCAAGAGAAGCAGGCCACCTTTTCTAAAGATTAAAACACTGGGCCGGATAGCCATGGCCCACCTGACCAGCTCTGGCTCCAGAATAGACCGAACGGCATTAGCCCCTGAGACAGGATGCACATAGGTCTCTACCTCTTCCATCTTACATTCTCTCTGAGGATGGACCAAAGGAGCCGAACCTGCTGCCAAGCTCCAGAAATGAATGCTGCCAGGGGCGTCTACTGGTACCCTTACCAACCTGCCCCTTATCTTGAACAGCTGATCAGAAAAAGAGCCAGGTTCGGCACTGGCAAACTCGATCATCCTAGGTAACAATGTATCTGACTGCAAAGTTCTGGGAGCCAGCTCGGGAAACAGACTGCACACCCAAGCATTGAAGAAATGAAACGGACCCACGGTCCTCAAAGAGCGGGGAGTCCAATGCTTATACAGGTCCCCTAGTGATTTGTAGATCAAGCATAAAGCCACCGGGCAGAGTGATAACCTCATCCCCCAGGCCATTTGACAGGCCGGGTATATGGCTTCTGGCGGGATAATCGTCTCGTCCCCTTGAGGGAGAGCGAAGGTGCACAGCCAAAACGTGAAATAAGCCGCACAATGTGTGATAGGGTCCACCCCTACCGGGTTCAGACCATCTTTGCCTACACGGCGCAGTGAAGATGGCAGCTCTGACTTGTAACGGGGAGTCTTTATCTGCTTACTGGCAGTTGGACCCACAGAAGGGAAGTCTGCATACTTTAAAGGACCGCCAAAGAAGTACTGGATCCACTGTCCTATCCGGACCCTTAGCTTGCTACTTTTCTCCCGAGGTTGGTAACCCTTGGAGGATCCTCTGCTGTGAGCCAAACAGATGGAGCGATAGGCTTTCATCAAGTACCGGTACGAGTAGCCAACTGAGTACCTGCCTTCACCATCAGAGTTGTCCTTCTCAGAGTCTTCCAAGTAAACCTCTTCATACGGCTCACCATCAATGGGTAGGCCGGAAAGCTGTGATAAGCTCCAGAGGTCGAGAGACGTTTCACCCTCTGCTGTATAAAATGTGTTGAATAAGGGGCAGAACACTTCAAACATTCCGTAGCATAAACCTCGGGAGATGGGATAGCGAAATCTAGAAGCGAAGACACTGTGATATACCCCGGCTCTGATCAGCAGAGGGGCATATTCCTTCAGAACAAACTCGGTGAATTCTACTGCTCCCACTCGGAACAGATGGGCATCAGTTACCTTGGCATCTCCAAACCAAACAGCAGCTAGCTGATATTTAAACTGGACGGCCAGACAGTTCAGCACAAATGGTTCATCTCTATACCCCCACTTTATGGGTGCCAGGAAGAGACCATAGCCAGATTTTTCTTTGTGAACCTTGCCACTGACTGTGTCCCATCGAGCAGGTGTAAATTCCGGTGCACGAGTCGGCATCTTTTTCTGTGGCTCCAGCTCTGATATACCGAGGATTGCGTCCCAGTCACACTTCTCCCCGGGAAGATAGATGGCCTTGCTGCGGTACACTGATTCCTTCAGGCTGTCTCTTTCGGCCAGAATAGCAGCTTCGACTGCACGGGCTATCCGATAGTCTCGCATGCCACCCACTGTAAAAGTTCGGATGAATGGCATCAAGTGGCGGTCCTTCGGAAGATCCAGCCGATAGTTGTTGCCCCGCCTAAAGCATGTCTCCATTGCAGTGGAATATACCCTGGATGTTGATACTGTATCAGTTTCGGAATCAGAAGACTCATCAACGACGGTGATTTTGTCATATCCGAAGTCCAGGCTATGCACGTTCAGCCAGTTTACTACAGCCCTCGATATGTCTGGCTGGGCTGACAAGCTTGTTCCAACAGCTCCAGAAGATGCAGCAGCAGAACTGGAGGCCATTGTAGTGACTGCAGTCAAAGAAAAAGATGTGAATGAAAATCCTAAAATAAGAAACAGTCTTATGAAGATTAAGTGTAAGACTCTGTGAAAATTTCGGCAGCATCTCCCCTTATTCAGGGTCGGCCCAAAGAGAATAGGGAGTCACCCACCAAGAGGGAGTGATCCCGCAATCAATAGGGATTTAATCCCCAAACAATGTCCCGCCCGGACGAATGCTGCCGAAACGGAAAGAAAACGGAACCGCTCGCGAAGAGGAGCTCGCCGCTACCGAGAGGATGAAGAGAGAGAACGGACCGTGAGAAATGAGGTTAAAATAGGCTCTCTGCAGGTTAAATAGTCCCCGCAGAAGAAGGGTTCTCGGCGCGACAAGAGGCGCGCCGAGAACCCCCCATATTTCAAAAAATCCCGCCGAAATTGGGCAGGCAGAGAGCTCCTTTCGGCCAAGAGGCGCGCCGAGAACCCCTTTGCCAAGGCACGCTGAGAAGTCCCCGCGCCGGAAACCTGCTGTCTTCGCGCCGGGAAGGTTTGCTAGCCGAGAACCAAGCCCTGTACACCAAGAAGCCACCTGAAACTGTTGATGAAGCATGAAATTGCCAGAAAGTATGAAAAAACAAAGAAAAGAATACACTGAAGCCATTACAGTAAAGTTGTCAGGATAAAGATTAAAGAAAACTGAATGATGCACCGGCGAACACCATGCCACTTATTCTGCGCTTACGATGTCCGCAGGTGGGGGGCATTTGTTGACAGCTGAAATATGAGCTGAGACAAGAATGAGAGTAGAGTTAGCAATGGAGACCCTCGTAACATCTACAAAGCCAGAACTACAGAAGAGTCGTCACTGAAGCTATTACCCGGCCGAAGCCCTCCCGGCCAAGCTGATGTCCGGTGTTGTCATCGCCTAGATGGCAGTACTGATGAAGAATTGTGGTCTATTGACTGAGGAAAATCTCCAGAAATGTTCTGATAAGACTAGGTCAACTCACCAACTAAGAGGCCTTCACCTGTTCTAACAGATTCGAAGGACTACAAATGAAAAGATAGATTAGACGTCTTTGATAGCTCAAGCTGCTGATGAGAGAGATCAAAACATTAAAATCCCTAAATGGGCCCATGAGTGTGGCGTCGGAGCTCTTCACCAAAGCCCAAAGCCCATGAAGGTGGCGCCGGGAAGCTAGACCCTTGGCGCCGGGAAGCCTCCGCAATCGACTGAGGCGCGCCGGGAAGGTGTGAAAGACCCGCCGAAGTTGATCATGCCGAGAAGGAGGGGCGCACCGTCTATAAACCCCCCCCCCATTTCGTCAAGAAGAAAGAGAGACAGATATATGCAAACAAAGAGATAGAGAGAGTCATCAAAAGAAAAAAAAAAGAGACGAGAGATATTAGGATAGCCAGAAAAGAGAAAAGAGGAAAAGAAGCTGCTGCGAAGGCTGAAAGAAGGAGAAGGTGGGTGCTTGGGGAGGGAGAGGAGTCAATGCTCCGCCCTCCCCCATCTTCTTGTTATCCGAATGGGTTTTCATTTCCTCATCTTATGTACCCTTTCTCCCCCCGTTCGTGGGCTCTTCTTCTATTTGAATGATGTTCAAAGCTCTTCTCTATTATCGTTTGAATTATATCTCTGTATCCGATGAAATGTAAACGATAGAATTGATTGAATGAATGGAAGCCCGGGATTCTTTTCCCTCACCCCTCTCTGATGATTGTTGTCGTTACCCTTTCTGTTGCATTGTTTAATCGATGAATTCGTGGTTTTGAGTGTCTACCGTTGGCCCAAGTGGTTGTCGGACACTCTCTGCTACTCGTCCTTCTTGTAGTCTCGATGGAGTTGTTGCAGAGCCCCGATCCTTACTTCTATGGATTCCTGGGTTTTGTCTCTCTCTCTCTCCCTCGACGACATCGATGATTTTAACGCAATGAAGTCTGTAGCCTTCTCAGGTTTCCCAAGCCATCGGGGCCATTACAGGGATCAGAGACAGTCATCTCTTGATCTCCTAGATGGCCGGCGACATGAATGGCATAAAGCCTGTTCCAGAGGGTTTCGAATGCTTGGTGCCTCTAATCCCTAGAGCCCCCCCTTTCCTTCCTGCGACCCCCTAATATCAGCCTCATGAAGCCCTCAGTTCACCCCGCGTTTGCACCTCAAATTTTACTTCAATCGTCGCCTGAATCCAGAAGAAATCCTCAGAACAGAGCACCGCAAAAAACCCACAAACCTTCCCAGCGCCCAATATCCTAACCTTCCCGGCGCCGATACCCCTCGGCGCGATGAACAGCTCCCGGCGCGGCCCTTGGCGCGCCGAGAACCTGCCCCCCAAGTCATGCCGAGAAGCTCCTCTAGGTGGCATGCCGGGAACTCCTTCCTCCCGTGCCGAGAAGCCCCTGCTATTTACCGAGCCGAGAACCTACTAAGGCCATGCCGGGAACTCCTTCCTCCTGTGTCGAGAAGCCATTTTACATTCCTATTAATGGCGCCGAGAACCTCTTCCCCCTCAGGCTAATCCTTGATCCCCATGCTGCATCCTCCCAAGGGATATGTGAAGTTCATTAAGCATACCTCAGGAAATAAAAATAATGGGGAACCATCCCCAACATTACGCCGTGCCGGGGCCCAGTGCCTCTCTCTTTCGGTTTTCATCCCAGCACTCAGTGGATGATCACCTATTCTTCCCCGGGCATGACTCGAGTTCAGGGGAGATGCTGCCGAAATCCAGTCTAATGTTATCAACCCTGGTGAGCCGAGGGAGTGTCACCTATACACTTCCCATCTGGCTCCATCTTTTGGGGGAAATGAATCTTTTGGAGCATCCGATTAAGTGGAAGTATCAAAGGGGAAGTACCCTAATGATTATTTGAATTCCGTCCCGCCACTACGTGGATGGTCTTCTATCCCTACCCGGCATGACTCAAAGTTAAAGGTTATGCTGCCCGATTTAATCCGTTAAACTCAATAAATATGCCCTCCACTTGTCCTTTTCTCCCATAGCATGAAAGCTTTATTTCGCGCATTAGCAATTTTGATCGCCTCCTGAGGCCTCCTGTCTTTGGCGTTTAATCAAGGGTTGTCCTCCTTAAGGGAGGGCGTAATTAACGCCATGGCCTTTATGGCATGGCGGACTTTTGGTCCCGACTCGGACTTCACAATCGACTGACCAAGTCAGATCGAGCACACAATAAAACTGTCACCCCGGTGACTGGCACGCCTAATAAACCAACTAATGAATCAATAAACAAGACAAATAAATAAATCAAAGAATAAAAATAAAATTAAAGATAAATAAAAAATCTGTCCCCACAATCATCTATTAGTTTTATGTTTGATTATTTTTTATTTTATGATGACAATATTTTGATCTATATTTTTTTGATTGTTTGAATTTTACATAGGTTTGAGTGTTGCTTTTTTAATTATATTGGAAGGGCAATCATCAAGCACTCTTGCTCTAGTAGCACATAGTACTTCTGTGAACAATTCAGCCCCATCTGATAATGTTAATCCTATGGGGAACACTAACCCTACACTTGAGCACATTAAGCAGGTAGATGAAATCAGAGTACATGATATACATGTAGAAGTGGATGGACCTACTAAAAGGAGAAAATTGACATCTCCTGTGTGGAATGAATTTCGAAAGGAGGTAGTTAAAGATGGCCAAGTTATTGCTTTTTGTAATCATTGCAATAGATAATTTGATAAGGCAAGCACTAAAGGAACTACTCATCTTAAAAATCATTTATCAACATGTGTTCGCAAGAAATGTGAGGATGTAAGCCAAAAAAATTTAGCAGGAGCAAAGATAATTGGTGAGACTAATGCAAAACTAGCTGCTTACAAGTTTGATCAATAAAAAAGTCGGTTTGATTTGGCAAGAGCTATGGCTGCTCATAATCTTCCTTTCAATATTGCAGAGTATGAGTATCTTCAGATTTTCATTAAGGGTTTATGACCTGAATTCAAAATTGTTTCAAGAAATACTCTCAAATCTGATATTATGAAAATTTATGAGGAAGAAAAGGAGAAGTTGTATCTTATTCTTGATGGGTTAACCTCGCGGGTTTGTCTCACTACTTATTTGTGGACTTCAAATCAAACTATGGGTTATGCTTGCTTGACAGTACATTATATAGATGATGAGTGGACTTTGTAAAAGGAAATTCTTGCATTTGTAGATGTCAAGACTCCACACACTACTGAAATTCTTTTTAAGTTATTAAAATCTCAATTGTTGAATTGGAACATTGATAAGAAGTTATTTTCCATTACTCTTGAAAATGCATCCAACAATAATGCAATGGTTAGAGAGCTTAAGAATTGGCTTTGTGAAAAAAAAATTGTTATTATGTGGTGGCCGTTTCTTGCATGTGCAATGTCGTGCACACATTCTTAATTTGATTGTTCAAGATGGTTTGCGAGTGTTGTCAAAATTTATAGAGAAAATTCGAAGAAGTGTTGTGTGGGTAAGGAAAACACCCAAAAGAAAAGAGAATTTTATGAAGACTTTGGTTCATGAACATTTGTCAACAACAAAATTCATTAATGTGGATTGCCCTACGCAGTGGAATTCAACTTATGATATGATTGCAAGTGCATTAGAGTTGAAAGCTGTATTTTTGCGTTTGCATGATATTGATTCTGACTATGTGGATTGTCCTGATAATGAATGGGAAACTGCAAAAAAAGTTTATAGTATTTTGAAAGTATTTTATAAAGCCACTCTTGCTCTTTCAGGGACTAAGTATGTCACTGCTAATTTATATTTTCATGAGGTATGTCATGTGCATTATAAGTTGCGTGACTAGTTAAATAGTGAGTTGTACTATGTAAGAGAAATGGCACAAATTATGTTTGGAAAGTTTATGAAATATTGGGATGAATGCAGCCTTCTCTTTACTGTGGCATGTGTCCTTGACCCTCGATGGAAAATGGAACAAATTATTTTCATGTATGAGAAAATCTATGGATCTAATGTTAATGTGAGAATTGATAAAGCTCGCACCTTTCTTAAGGATCTTTATAAGAAATACTTAGTTAAGGTATCTTCTCCTTCTTGCACTTCAACACAAAATGTGGTTGTTAATAATGCTGAAATTTGTGAGATAGATGATGAACTTGGAGAGGATTGGAGCAAGTTCATAAGTTCACGATCTGTTACAATAAGTAGAAATGATTTGGATGTTTATCTTGAAGAGACTCTTACTCCATATGAGAAAGGATTTGATGTGTTGTTATGGTGGAAAGGATTTGGCAAGAAATTTCCTGTGCTTGCTTTGATTGCCAAAGATATTTTTGTAGTTCCTTTGACAAGTGTTGCATCTGAATCAGTATTTAATTTGGGAAGAAGAATTATTGATGAGTCTCGTACTTCTTTAGCTCCTGTAACAATTCAAGCCCTCATATGTACACATGATTGGCTACCTACTTTTAAAAAGAAAGGTGAGATAACTCTAAATATTTAAATACTAGTATTTTTCTCTTTAATAATGACACTATTCAATTGTTATTAATTTTTATGAATTTTTTTCTCCTAGAAAAAGATCTTATTAGGCCATATCTTACTACTGACTCCGATCAAGTTGGACAATCTTTTGAAAAGGTAATTTATATTTATTTCTTTATTTTCTTTATTTTTGGGTTAACGTAGTTCTCTTAAATGCACTAACTATATTCTTTCTAATCTTTTTTTAGTTACCATTAGATGATGATGAGTGTAACGACCCTAAAATCCGATTACCGGGAAGGCCCGATAACCCGAGACTCGCACCGCCACCCACGAGCCCGAAGACTCGGAAGGGTTAAAAGGATGGTGTGGAAACTACACAAGTATCACAAATAATTGCAGAAAATAAATTAACAATTTACATGGTCCACAATAAAGAACAGCAATAACAGCAGGAACAGTCCACGACTAGTACAGTGACAAGAAAGAAAAGTACAGCTACACGGGGCATACCCCGGCTCTGACCTCTGGCACTACCTCTGGGCACCCGCACCACGCTGCGCTCCTGACGCGCTCCCCAAAGGTGGCGTCTCACCTGAAACACGGTGAAAACACGCAGGGAATGAGTCTCGGAACAAGACTCAGTAGGGATCACTCGAACCCTACCTCGTAAAACGAGAAACCACTACTCTAGCGGTAGGAAAGTACCTCGGAAAGGAAAGCCCTGTACTCTACAGAACTAGACCCTACGGCACGTAAACCGACACACGTGCCACGGTACGAGAAGACCGAAACTCAACGGTCGAACCGCCAAAACCCGAAGGTCGGAAACACACGACTGACAGTCTGACACTCCGTACTCGACAGGAGTACCACCCACTAGAAGCACAGCCGGTAGCGTCCCCTGACGTCTTACACCGCACCGCAGGTGAACCGCCTGACGTGGTAGGTCCTACCCGAGGCGCAGACACCGTACAAGTAACCATAAACAAGTAACTAGCTGGGGTCACGCCCGTCGACGTGGGTCCAACCGCCCCCAACCACGTGTGCACACACAGACCTTGCGTCACTAGGTCTGGTCCTCTGACCGGTTTTCCCCCGTAGCCGGACTCTGGCTACCGACGAGGGGCCTACGGTAACCGGTCCACAAACCGTCTCGAAAGGTGGGTGCCCGTACACCACTCCCAGGTGAGACCAGCACCTCGTACTGGTGGGCTACGACTAGTGGAGGGTCACTGAAGGAGTAGACTCTCGAGTCAACGGAAAACAACGTCCGAAACCGACAACGTGTGGGAATCACCCCACGCATCAGCCCCGTCGCACGGTGGCCACAGTCGGAGAAAAACGGACTCACCGCCCACAGCCAAACTCATGACCAAGGCAAATGGAACCTCCGGACACCAAGACACGGTCACGGAACTCCACGGGGTGCCCGGGACGCACACACGGCCCAAGGGGAACACCCAACAACAGCCAAATCACGCTAGGGATACCTAGCGCGACACGGAAGAACGCCCAAAAATTCTAACCACGCCCCCATGCCTCCATAGGAGAGGGGGAAAACAAAGGGGAAGACCCCTGGGGACCCCTAGCATGATTCTAGGCCATCAAAACATGAAATCATGCATCAAATCCATAGATCGGGCGAGCTCTCCCCAAATCATGGAAAAACCCAAAAACGCTCAAATGATCCCCTCTCGGCCTCCCCGCGGCCTATAAATCGCGGAAAAGATCGACATGAGGCTAAGGAACGTCACCCTACCTCAATGGAGCGAATGCTCCGCCGGATCGATCACGAATCACGAAGAATGCTCGAAGCTTCACGAACTCCCCACGCTTCCCACGCTCGCCGCGTGCCCACGAGATCGCCTCACCGTTGCCCACGCGTCCGCGCCATCGCCCCGCCGCCGTCCGTAGCCGGAGAGGGGTTCGTTGCGCCCGAATGGGAGAGAGGGAGAGAGAGGAGGGCTCACGGTCGCGAGAGAGAGGAAGAGGAAGAAGAAAGAGAAAAGGGAAAAAGAAAAGAAAAAGGATTAGGCTTTATAGAAAATCCGAATTTTTGAAAAAATACCGAAAAATAGAAAAATACGTTTCCGGAATCCTCGGAACGCACCGATCGCAACGGTACCACTCGTGCCCGGGTGAACGGCCCAGTTAACCCGCAGCGAGCGTCCGAAGGAAAAGCCGAAACACACGCCGGGAATCGGAAAACACACGCGGAAAAGCCGCGGAACGCCTCCGGGCCTCCGAAACGACTCCGGATCGCGCCGATCCGAACACGAAAGATGTCCGAAACGAAATTTCGAACACAACGGAGCCGGACGCTCCGAAAACCAGATCCGGGACCCACGAAAGGTCCGGGATATTACAGCCCTCCCCCCTTAAGGATTTTCGTCCTCGAAATTGAGAACAACCCAAGGGGAAAGAAGAGGAAGACTCACTCAAACAGATACCCGGAACTGCTGACGCATCTCGTCCTCACGTTCCCACGAAGCCTCACCACCAGAGTGTCGTTGCCACACGACCTTTACCAAGGGAATGACCTTGTTCCGCAGGCGCTGCTCTCGCCTCTCCTCCACGCAGATCAAAAACTCTGGGAGAGAAAGATCTGGAGTCACCTCAGGCTAAACAGAAAACTCGAGCACATGAGAGTCATCGGGCATATACTTCCGCAACATCGAGACGTGGAACACGTCATGCACCGACGCCAACTCAGGAGGTAACTGCAACCGGTAAGCAACCTCACCGATGCGTTCCACAATCGCGAAAGGACCAATATAGCGGGGACTCAGCTTCCCACGCCGTCCAAAACGCATCACCCCCTTCATCGGAGAAACTCTCAAGAACACATGATCGCCCACGGCGAACTCGAGGGGTTGCCTCCTACGGTCAGCATAGCTCTTCTGCCGACTCTGGGCCGCCAACATGTTCTGACGAACCAGGTGCACAACATCCACACATTGCTGCACCAACTCCGGTCCCGTCAAAACACGCTCACCCACCTCAAACCAGTCAAGCGGAGTCCGACAAGGACGCCCATACAGTGCCTCATAAGGAGCCATGCCGATGCTCGAATGATAGCTGTTGTTATAGGCAAACTCCACCAACGGTAGGTGATGAATCCAACTCCCCTGCCACTCCAGGCAGCAGGATCTCAGCATGTCCTCCAAAGTCTGAATGGTCCTCTCAGACTGACCATCTGACTGAGGATGATACGCCGAGCTAAAAGCCAACTCCGTACCAAGAGCTCGCTGGAAACTCCTCCAGAACCCAGAAGTGAAGCGCGGATCCCGATCCGATACGATCGAAATGGGAACCCCATGCAACGGCACGATCCGCTCCACATAAAGACGAGCCAACTTAGGCACGCTCCAGCTGACCTTGACCGGTAACAACCGCGTCACCTTCGTCAGCCGATCCACCAGTAACCAAATACTGTCCTGCCCACTCGGGGTCCTTGGCAACTCTACCACAAAATCTGTGGTCACATGGTCCCACTTCCAAGCAGGAACATCCAAGGGCTGGAGAGTACCTCCTGGTCGCTGATGCTCCGCCTTCACCTGCTGACAGATCAGGCACCTGGCCACAAATTCGACGACATCTCTCTTCATACCAGGCCACCAAAACTGCCTCCTCAAGTTCCGATACATCTTCGTCGCACCCGGGTGTACAGTGTACCTGCTCCCATGAGCCTCGCGTAACACCGCACGACGAACCTGCTCCTCCACTGGGACGTACAACCTGCCACGAAACCTCGCAGCACCGTCCTCGCCGAGCTCCACGTCAGCCATCGCAAGAATCTGGGGCAACTCAGGGTCCGCATGCTGAGCCTCTGTCACCTGACGACGGATAGCAGGAGTGACAGTCAGACTCGCAAGCACTGCCAACCCTCGCTCCTGGGGAATCTTGAGCCTGAAAGATACCTCGGGCACTTGTTCCCAGAGCCTCCACTTCCTCAGCATCAAGGTACTGACCGCCACCTTCCGACTCAAGGCATCGGCGACGACATTCATCCTGCCCGGCTGATAAGATAGGGTGAAGTCATAGTCCTTCATGAACTCCATCCAACGCCTTTGTCTGAGGTTCAGATCTCTCTGCGAGAACACATACCTCAAACTCTGATGGTCAGTGAACACCTCGAACTTCTCGCCGTACAGATAATGCCTCCAGATCTTCAGCGCGAAGATCACCGCCGCCAACTCAAGGTCATGGGTAGGGTAGTTCTCCTCATGGGGCTTTAGCTGCCGAGATGCATAAGCCACCACTCTACCATGCTGCATCAGAACAGCACCCAATCCGACGCCGGAAGCATCTGTACACACCACGAAACCTCCCGATCCAGAAGGCAAAACCAACACCGGAGTCGCGGTGAGCAATCTCTTCAGTTCTCTGAAGCTCTGCTCACACTCCTCGGACCAGACGAAAGGCACATCCTTCCGCGTGAGCCTCGTCATCGGGGTCGCAATGCGGGAAAAATCCTGGATAAACCGGCGATAATAACCCGCAAGCCCCAAGAAACTCCGGATCTCCGTCACCGACCTCGGCCTCGGCCATTGCATCACAGCCTCGACCTTGGCGGGATCCACAGAAATACCATCACTAGAAATCACGTGCCCCAGAAAGTGCACCTCGCTGAGCCAAAACTCGCACTTGTTGAGCTTCGCATACAACTGGTGATCTCGCAACGTCTGCAGCACCACACCCAAATGGTACGCATGCTCCTCAGCAGACCGCGAATAAACAAGGATGTCATCCACAAAGATGACCACAAACTGGTCCAAATACGGATGGAACACCCTCTGCATCAAGTCCATGAAAGCTGCTGGGGCATTGGTGAGCCCAAACGGCATCACCAGAAACTCATAATGTCCGTACCTCGAACTGAATGCAGTCTTCTCCACATCGGACTCACGAATTCTCAGCTGATAGTAACCAGACTGCAAATCAATCCGCGAGAACACTCGCGCAGACTGAAGCTGGTCGAACAAATCATCAATCCGCGGCAACGGATACTTGTTCTTAATGGTCACTTCATTCAGCTGCCGATAGTCAATGCATAGCCGCAGACTACCGTCCTTCTTCTTCACGAACAACACGGGCGCACCCCAAGGGGAAAAGCTAGGACGAATGTACCCCTTGGACAACAGTTCCTGCAACTGTGCCCTCAACTCCCTCAACTCAGCGGGGGCCATACGGTAGGGAGCCTTCGCCAAAGGTCCCGTACCAGGTACAACCTCGATTACAAAATCGATCTCTCGCTGGGGAGGTAATCCAGGCAACTCCTCAGGAAAAATATCAGGAAACTCGCACACCACCGCAATGTCCTCGACATCCGGCTCCATCCAGTCAGACACAACCACAGACGCGAGAAAACCCTGACAACCTGAATCAAGCAATCGACGGGCTCGAATAGCAGAGATAAGGAATCGAGAAGAGGTGGAACGGATACCTTGGAAATAGAAGGTCCTCTTGCTCGGATGCTGGAAGTAGACCCTCTTCATTCCACAATCCACCACCGCTCCATGAGTCTCGAGCCAATCCATGCCTAGAATCACGTCGTAATCCCGAAGCTGCAACGCATACAACCTGCCTGGCATACTCCGCCCATCGATCCACACCGGAACCTGGTCGAAGCAATACGGAGTGACCATAAAGTCACCCGAAGGCAACTCCACTGCCAAATCACAGGACAACTGGGTCACCGGCTCCTCGACGCTCGACGCGAAATCCTCTGAAATAAACGAATGAGACGCGCCAGAATCAAATAAAACCCGAGCCGCACAACCCAAAATCTGAACGGTACCTTCCACGAGCTGCGACGCCACTGCCTCTGCCCTGGTCAAGTGCGTGATCTAGCCACGAGCCCTCTGCCTGCCTCCCACGCTAGCTGACCTGGGTAGCGGCGGGTACTGTCCCTGCTGCTGCTGCTGCTGCCTCTGCTGCTGGGGAACCTGCTGCTGCTGAGGAAACTGCTGCTGCGGCGGCCTCTGAGGACAGTCACGCGCCATATGCCCTGGCTGGTCACACCGAAAACAGATGATCGGCGCCGTGCACTGCCTGCCTGGGTGGGTCCCACCACACCATGGACAAGATCCTCGCGATCCACCCAATGATCCCTGACGCTGCAAAGGAATCGACTGCTGTACACTGCCCGATGAAGCCTGCCCCTGATCCTTGTGCTTCTTCCGGAGACTCTTCTTCAAGAACTTCTTGATCTTCGAGCCGAAGGACGCAGATCCTGCCACTGACGCTGCCGGTGCCGGTACTCCTGAACCACCCGACGCATGCTGGAAGAAACCCTGCTGCTGGGTAGCCGACTGCTGGCTGCGACCTGACACGGACTGCCCCTCGCTGATCGGTCCTCGAGTCCTCTGCATATCCATCTCCAAGGAAATCAGAACACGAGACGCCGTCTCTAGATCAGTGGCCCCATTCGCGATCAAATGGTGCCTCAGCTCCAGCCTCAAGCCCTGTACAAACTGCGTCGTCCTCACCCTCTCATGCTCCATGATATGAGGTGCGTACCGACCCAGCTCGACAAATCGGGCCCTGTACTGCAACTCGGACATGTCACCCTACACCAGCTCCAGAAACTCCCGCATCCGCTGCGTAGCAACGACGTCTGGACAGTACGTACGCTCGAAAGCACTGACAAAGTCACCCCACTCGACCTGCTCAAGTGGACGAAGCTGAAAGGACATCTTCCACTCGGAAGACCACCACCTCCGAGCCGTACCCTGCAACTGGTTGTAGGCCAACACCACTCTGTCCTCGGCAGTACTCTTCGCAGAACTGAACACCCGCTCCATCTCATCAAGCCAATCACGAGCCGCATCAGGGTCTGCCTGGCCGCTAAAGTAAGGTGGATGGAACTGCATGAAGTCCCTCACTGCTCGGCCTGGCCCACCCCTGACTGACGAGCCCTCAGCAGCCTCTCCGCCAAACTGCTGAGACATGAGATGGTACATGCCACGGAAGAAATCCTCGGCCCCCGGAGCTCTCGCAGCATCCGCGGCCTCGGTAGCTCCCGGAACTCTGCTATGCTCCTCCTGGTCCCTCTGGACCCCCTGCTGGATCTCCTGACCTCCAGCCGACTGCCCCTGCTGAGAGCGAGAACTCCTCCTCGGCGCCATCCTCGCTCCTGAAGCACAAGACAGAAAACACGAAAACGGCAATGTCAGAATAAAACACGCGGTGCCCAATGCCAGCGTCACATGTACATCATCGTTGTGGACTAGTGGACCACTACAATTACCTATGATTCTCATGTAATTCCACAACCGCGCTCTGATACCAGCTGTAACGACCCGAGAATCCGATTACCGGGAAGGCCCGATAACCCGAGACTCGCACCGCCACCCACGAGCCCGAAGACTCGGAAGGGTTAAAAGGATGGTGTGGAAACTACACAAGTATCACAAATAATTGCAGAAAATAAATTAACAATTTACATGGTCCACAATAAAGAATAGCAATAACAGCAGGAACAGTCCACGACTAGTACAGTGACAAGAAAGAAAAGTACAGCTACACGGGGCATACCCCGGCTCTGACCTCTGGCACTACCTCTGGGCACCCGCACCACGCTGCGCTCCTGACGCGCTCCCCAAAGGTGGCGTCTCACCTGAAACACGGTGAAAACACGCAGGGAATGAGTCTCGGAACAAGACTCAGTAGGGATCACTCGAACCCTACCTCGTAAAATGAGAAACCACTACTCAGCGGTAGAAAAGTACCTCGGAAAGGAAAGCCCTGTACTCTACAGAACTAGACCCTACGGCACGTAAACCGACATACGTGCCACGGTACGAGAAGACCGAAACTCAACGGTCGAACCCCCAAAACCCGAAGGTCGGAAACACACGACTGATAGTCTGACACTCCATACTCGACAGGAGTACCACCCACTAGAAGCACAGCCGGTAGCATCCCCTGACGTCTTACACCGCACCGCAGGTGAACCGCCAGACGTGGTAGGTCCTACCCGAGGCGCAGACACCGTACAAGTAACCATAAACAAGTAACTAGCTGGGGTCACGCCCGTCGACGTGGGTCCAACCGCCCCCAACCACGTGTGCACACACAGACCTTGCGTCACTAGGTCTGGTCCTCTGACCGGTTTTCCCCCGTAGCCGGACTCTGGCTACCGACGAGGGGCCTACGGTAACCGGTCCACAAACCGTCTCGAAAGGTGGGTGCCCGTACACCACTCCCAGGTGAGACCAGCACCTCGTACTAGTGGGCTACGACTAGTGGAGGGTCACTGAAGGAGTAGACTCTCGAGTCAACGAAAAATAACGTCCGAAACCGACAACGTGTGGGAATCACCCCACGCATCAGCCCCGTCGCACGGTGGCCACAGTCGGAGAAAAACGGACTCACCGCCCACAGCCAAACTCATGACCAAGGCAAACGGAACCTCCGGACACCAAGACACGGTCACGGAACTCCACGTGGTGCCCGGGACGCACACACGGCCCAAGGGGAACACCCAACAACAGCCAAATCGCGCTAGGGATACCTAGCGCGACACGGAAGAACGCCCAAAATATCTAACCACGCCCCCATGCCTCCATAGGAGAGGGGGAAAACAAAGGGGAAGACCCCTGGGGACCCCTAGCATGATTCTAGGCCATCAAAACACGAAATCATGCATCAAATCCATAGATCGGGCGAGCTCTCCCCAAATCATGGAAAACCCCAAAAACGCTCAAATGATCCCCTCTCGGCCTCCCCGCGGCCTATAAATCGCGGAAAAGATCGGCATGAGGCTAAGGAACGTCACCCTACCTCAATGGAGCGAATGCTCCGCCGGATCGATCACGAATCACGAAGAATGCTCGAAGCTTCACGAACTCCCCACGCTTCCCACGCTCGCCGCGCGCCCACGAGATCGCCTCACCGTTGCCCACGCGTCCGCGCCATCGCCCCGCCGCCGTCCGTAGCCGGAGAGGGGTTCGTTGCGCCCGAATGGGAGAGAGGGAGAGAGAGGAGGGCTCACGGTCGCGAGAGAGAGGAAGAGGAAGAAGAAAGAGAAAAGGGAAAAAGAAAAGAAAAAGGATTAGGCTTTATAGAAAATCCGAATTTTTGAAAAAATACCGAAAAATAGAAAAATACGTTTCCGGAATCCTCGGAACGCACCGATCGCAACGGTACCACTCGTGCCCGGGTGAACGGCCCAGTTAACCCGCAGCGAGCGTCCGAAGGAAAAGTCGAAACACACGCCGGGAATCGGAAAACACACGCGGAAAAGCCGCGGAACGCCTCCGGGCCTCCGAAACGACTCCGGATCGCGCCGATCCGAACACGAAAGATGTCCGAAACGAAATTTCGAACACAACGGAGCCGGACGCTCCGAAAACCAGATCCGGGACCCACGAAGAAGGATCCGAAAGGTCCGGGATATTACAATGAGTGAGCAGTGGAGTGCAACGATGATTGAGATTACGGCAAAGACTGTTCCGTTGCATATGGATTATAGAGTGTACAAGACTTATTGTTGTTCCTCTCTCGGAATTTAGGAACATCCTTTTGAACTTGTTAAAAACATGGTTTCAATGTTTAGTTGGTTATGATGGTTTGATATATTTAAAAACATATTTAAATTAGTGCTAGTTGAATTAAAAATCATTATGATGGTTTAGATTTATAATATAGTTGTGGCTTAAAATTTTTGAAGGCTATTGAAAATTATGTTTGTTTCTTTTCTCATAATTTAGCACACCGATATATTTGAGAAGAATTCTACAATTGTTAAACATAAGATTCTTTGTCTTTATGATGTTTCTTTAAAAAAATTTATTTAGGTGTATCTTTCTTTCCATTATCACTTTAGGTTAGTTCAGATTTGTCAGTTAATAATCATATTTTATTTTTTATATTTTTTAATTCAGTATATATATGTATATATTTAAAAATTAAAAAACTATGAACATATAACATATTTTTATACCTAATCGGATAGTCGGATACATCCGAATCCGGATGGTATTTGACTATCCGATTACACCTAATCGGATAGTCGGACATATCCGAATCCGGATAGTAACTGTCGAATTCGAATTCGGATAGTGACAAAAATACACCCTAATAGAATGTGTCAAATTCGGATATCCGACCGATTATATTCATATACGAATTCGGATATCAAACTATCCGCTCCGTTTACAGGTCTACCGGCTATATGGTTTTGGGCAGAGCCTGGAGAGTAGTATGGTGATATCATCGTGTTCAAGTTCAGGCGTTGCCTTGATCAATAATAGTGCCTTCAATACGCCCCCATCCGGCCCCAGTACTTCTTTGAGCGACATTAGAGACATCGTTCGAGTGGAGATGTCTGATTTCCAGCGACAGATGAGGGCAGAGATGTCCAGCTAGGAGGCGTGCATTACGTAGGCACTCGTTGGCCTAGGTGGGGCTTTTCCCTCATGGAGCACCCTCGACCACGACACAGCCCCCTCAGGTGAATGTTTGCTATATTTAATTCAAAGAAACTACCGTGAAAATGTATTAATATCCAACCAGACCCTGGGTGATGAGAGTGACTTGGGTGGTGAGAGTGACTTGGTGAGAGTGACGAAATTTCATTTTTGATATCCGGTTTGGGCTCGTGTTAAAATTACTTAATTTAGAACTAAGTTAGTTTTCAAAACTAACTTAGTTTAAAACAATTCAGATAACTGGGGTTTGGGGGTCCAAAATCTAAAATACCAGCCTGATCCGCGTGTTGATCATTCCAACACGACCTGAGTAGTGAGAGTGACTTGGGAGAGCTGACGGAATCTAAATCAAATACTCGATTTGGGCTTGGCATTAAAATTACTCAATGCAGAACTAAGTTAGTTTTTAAAACTAACTTAGTTTAAAACAAATAAGATAATTGGGGTTCAGGGGTTCAAAATCTAAAATATTGGTCTGATCAGTATGCCGATCATTCCAACGCTACCTGGGTGGTGAGAATGACATGGGAGAACTAATAGAATTTAAATCGGATATCCGATTTGGGTACGACGTTAAAATTACTCAATTCAGAACTAAGTTAGTTTTTAAAACTTAGTTTAAAACAATTCAGATAATTGGGATTCAGAAGTCCAAAATCTAAAATACCAGCCTGATCGGCATGCCGATCATTCCAATGTGACCTGGGTGGTGAGAGTGACTTGGGAGAGCTAGCGGAATCTAAATCGGATATCCGGTTTCGACTTGGCGTTAAAATTACTCAATGCAGAACTAATTTAGTTTTCAAAACTAACTTAGTTTAAACAATTCAGATAACTTGGGTTTGGGAGTCTAAAATCTACAATGCTGGTCTGATTGGCATGCTGATCATTCCAACATGACCTGGGTAGTGAGAGTGACTTGTGAGAGCTAATGGAATCCAAATTGGATACTCGATTTGGGTTCGGCGCTCAAAAAAGTATTCTCTAAATATACTTAGTTTAAAATACATGTAGGAAATTAGGTTCGGAGATCCAATATCTAAAATATAGCTCTGATCAGCATGTTGATCATTCCAACACGACCTAGGTGGAGAGAGTGACTTGTGAGAGCTGACGGCATCCAAATTAGACATCTGGTTTGGGCTCGGCGCTCAAAAGAGCATTCTCTAAATACACTTAGTTTAAAATTAAAGAAGTTGGGTTCAGGGGTGCAAAATCTAAAATACTGGTCTGATCGACGTGTCGATCATTCCAACGCTACCTGGGTGGTGTGACTGACTTGCGAGAGCTGACGGAATCCAAATCGGATACTCGAATTGGGCTCGGTGCTCAAAAGAGCATTCTCTAAATGCACATAGTTTAAAATGCAGGTAAGAAATTTGATTCAGCAGTCCAAAATCTAAAATACCCGTATGATCGACCTGTCGATTATTCCAATGCGACCTGGGTTGTGAGAGTGACTTGTGAGAGCTTACGGAATCCAAATCAGACACTCGGTTTGGGCTTGGCGCTCAAAAGAGCATTCTCTAAATGCACTAGTTTAAAATTAAAGAAGTTGGGCTCGAGAGTTCAAAATCTAAAATACTAGTCTGATTGGTGTCCCGAATATTCCAACCAGACCTAGGTGCTGAGAGTGACTTGTGAGAGCTGAAGAATCCAAATCAGTATCCGGTTTGGGCTCAGCACTCAAACGAGCATTCTCTAAATGCACTTAGTTTAAAATGCAGGTAAGAAATTGGGTTCGGGGGTCCAAAATCTAAAATGCTGATCTGATTGGCATTCACATCATTCTAACGTGACCTGAGTGGTGAGAGTGACTGGTGAGAGTTGACGGAATCTAAATCAGACACCCGGTTTGGGCTCGGTGCTCAAAAGAGCATTCTCTAAATGCACTTTGTTTAAAATTAAAGAAGTTGGGTTCAGGGGTCCAAAATCTAAAATAGTAGTCTGATCGGAGTGCCGATTGTTCCAACGTGAGTTAGGTGGTGAGAGTGACTTGTGAGAGTTGATGGAATCTAAATCGGATACCCGGTATAGACTCGGCGCTCAAAAGAGCATTCTCTAAATGCACTTAGTTTAAAATGCATGTAAGAAATTGGGTTCGTGGGTCCAAAATCTAAAATATTGGTCTGATTGGTGTGTCGATCATTCCAACGCGACCTGGGTGATGAGAGTGACTTGTGAGAGCTGACGGAATCTAAATCGAACACTCGGTTTGGGCTCAACGCTCAAAAGAGCATTCTCTAAATGCACTTAGTTTAAATTTTAAAAACTTGGGTTCGGGGGTCCAAAATCTAAACTACTAGTATGATTGGCATGTCGATCATTCCAATGCGACCTGGGTGGTGAGAGCGACTTGTGAGAGCTGGTGGAATCCAAATCGGATACTCTGTTTGGGCCCGGCGCTGAAAAGAGCATTCTCTAAATGCACTTAGTTTAAAATTAAAGAAATTAGGTTCGGGAGTCAAAAATCTAAGATATCGGTCTGATTGGTGTGCCGATCATTCCAACATGACCTGGGAGATAAATGTGACTTGTGAGAGCTGTCATAATTTGATTTGAATACCCGGTTTGAGTTCGGTGTTAAAATTACCACTTTCATAAGTAGCTTAAATAATTCAAATATAATATCTGATTCAAATTTATATAATTAAATAAATTATTTAGTTTATATTTTAAATAAATTTTTTGTTATTCATACATGCCTATTGTTATTGTTTTTTTAATATAGGATCCTCCAGCAGATGGCGACGGAGGGGACGAGTTGGACGGGGAGGATGATGACATAGAGGATGCAGAGGATATTTGCTGATTGTTTTTATTGTAATAAACGTGATACTTGATGTTACGATCTATTTGTGATGTGTATAGATGTTGTGTTTTGTTTGTGATGTGTAAATATTATATTTTTTTGTAAATAAATTTTTTTATAAGTTTTATATTTTTTAAAAAAATATTGAAATGAATTTCTGACAAAATTTCGGACGGTTTGTCGGAACTCTTCCAATGGAAATTTCGACAGAATAGTCTATCAGCCAGAACTTTTATACGAATTTTAGATTTTAAAATTAAATTTACTGATGGAGTTCCCCGACGGACCGTCAGAAAAATACTGATGGAATTATAGATGGAATTCATATCCGTCGGTTGTTTTCCGATGGAGCTTCTGACGGAATATTTGACCGTTTGAACTATTCAGACGGAATTCCTGACGTCATCGTCGAAAAAGTTTCTGATAGAATTTCCATCAAAGCTTATAACCATCAAAAAATTTCGACGGCGTTTCGATGGATGTTCAGTCTGTCGAAAATTTCTGACTATAAAACCCGACGAACGAGATCCGTCGATAATACGTCGGAAATACTGTCAAAACAAGACTTTCTGAAGGGAATTCCAACGGATTTTTGACTGATTGCGTCCATCAAAAAATTTGCATTTTCCTGTAGTGGCTTAAAAGAATGATTCAGATTAAAAGTACAAAGCCAAATAAGTGAATTTAATTGAATATTGTTCAAGCTAAAACAAATCATGTTGAACACTCAAGTTGATATACTCTGTCTAAGCCTATACTTAGTTGTTTCATCTAGTCAAAGTCTAAATCTAGTAGGGATCCTTTAACTAATCTCTTCAACTAGAAAACTAGTCAAATACTCAATGGGAACTTCATTTAGAGCAATATGTAGAAATCCTAGTCAAAACTTAAAATTTGTCCACAATTGGAATTCATTCTCAGTCAAGGTGATAACCTTTACGACTGAACCCAGTTGAAGTCCATGTGACTGAACACACTTGATGTTATTCTTGAGACTAAATGGAGTCAAAGCAATCAACCGATCTATCTCAGTCAAAGTCGTCATGCGACTTACTATCATTCGACTATACATTCAACTAATCGGCTCCCATCTTAATTATGCAAAAGGCACTTCAACTTTTACTTTCAACTATGGACTCTCAAGTGAATGTCCAACTAATTTACATCAATTGTTGAATAATCAAGGTAACTAATTTGTTTCAATTGTTATATCTAATTACCTATTAACTGAGTAGTTCAACTGTATCATTTCAACTAAACTTTCTTTGAGCATTTCAACTGAATATCTTTCAACTACATTTTTATTGATAATTTCTATCAACTATATTGTTTCATCTTATTACATCATTCAATTGAATCTTTCTTCTACATTTTACCAACCAACAATACACCAAGAACAACCTTTACCTACGACACAAAAAACAGTAGGTATAGGATTTACCTATGACACTCCCTAAGCTTATGTGTCATTCATAAAAATTGCGTAGGTAAAGTTTTGCCTACGTGACAAAATACCACAGGAATAGGAGCATTAACACCTACGATTATGTGGCGTAGGTAATTACCTACGCTAAGTATCCATATGTATTAGATTTCTCTATTCTTATGATTTTTTTCGGTAGGTAATTTCCTACGATTATTTGCATAGGTAATTTCCTACGATTTATTTTGCGTAGGTAATTTGTTGCATTTTTTTGCATAGGTAATTTGGTATGATTTGTTTCACGTAGGTAATTTTCTACGAATTTATCTCGCGTAGGTAAAATGTTACCTACGCAATTTTTACTAACGATCGTAATATTCTCGCAAAATCCATAGGTAATAGGAATGAACCGTAAGTAACCCATTTGAACTGTAGGTATTAAGCGTAGGTAACAATTTGAAGCATAGGTAACCTATACGAACCATACGTAACCCATTTGAGCCGTAGGTAAACCTGTATTAACTATAGGTAATCCGTTTGAGCCGTAGGTAAACCTGTATTAATTATAAATAACCCATTTGAACCGTAGGTAAATCTGTATTAACCGTAGATAACCCATTTGAACCGTAGGTAACCTGTACTAACAGTATGTAACAATTTGAACTGTAGTTAACATGTACTAACCGTAAGTAACAATTTGAATCGTAGGTAACCTGTACTAACCGTAGATAACAATTTGAACCATAGGTAACCTGTAAAGATTTGTAGTAACATTCGTAATAACATACACATTCACAAATTATACACATTCACAACCTATATACATCCACATCATTCACATATGAATCATAGATCAAAAAATTCATCACATTGATATTTCCATCAGTAATCACATTGTGTCAATGTATCATTATAATCACAATATGTGGCAGTAATGTATCATGATGCATCCTATGTACAAAAAACATATAGATGCAATTTAGGCAAAACATATATACAATCAAAATTATTGTATTTTGTCATCACAAATATATATCAAAATGTCAGAGTGTAAGATATCACCAAATTATCAAGCAAATCACAATGTGGGACAATTGTTGTTAGCCGCATCAGGGATTACCTACATAATAGATAAATGATTATGAGTAATTTCACTTCAAACTTAAACATGACAATCTAAACATAGAAATGAAAGAATGATACTTTACATACGTATTCATTAATCCATAAAATATGGCTCCCAATGGCATCTTTAATTTTCTTCCTATGTTGATCTTTAATGAAAAGTGGTGCTTCGGGCTTGTTTGCAAAAACAACAGAAATTTCATAATAGTCTGTTCCAATTTGTTGTCCCATGACGACTTTGTCCTTATCAATGCTCATGACAAACCATGTCCCTACATTCTCTCTCTCTCTCCAAATCTAGCATTTTCACTTTCTTGTCTTGTAATTGTAGGACAACATAAACATTGTTGCATTAATAAAAGTAATTATATATGTCAAGTTGATCATGAGTCAAAAATCTATAAGGAAGGTTTTGAATTTCTTAGATGAAAATGAATCCAGCTTGTCCACATTCTCTGGAAAAGTAAAGGTAAGAAAAAGATTGTTTTTGGAACTTGGACCACAACATGAAGATGCAATTCTGAAAAACTATAATGCATGCATCTTTTGAACACAAATATGAGAAAAAGTGAAAGGATTTCCCTCATGTACTTCTTGGCTGGTGAATAGTGAGCATTAGATTGTGAACGCGTCACGTGGTGGACTGAGAGAGAGAGAGATGAGGTTTCTCCCTCTCTGAGTAATAAAGGGTGAAAGAAATGAGGACAAACAATGAAACGCGCGCTATGGGGATATGAAAGAACGGTGGACAAGTACACCTACAGATGACACTCTAATGGAGACAGAAAGAATTTAGACTGACCGAACTCCGGTACATGGCGGAGATAGGGGTCCGAAGACCCTCTCACGCAAACTGAACCCCTTCCCGGTAGGCGTAACCCACCGTTCCGAGAGCAACTTTTCAGATACCGAATTCGAGTCTTGGGACTCTACGTGATAGAATTTGACAGACGGGAAGACACGTAGACTCGGAAATTGTAACGATATATCACTCCCCGAACAGTTACAAGAACAATATGAATAAAAGCACACCACCGCAGGACATTAGTCTTTGCGGGGTTTTAACAACAATATTGCAATATGAGCAGTAATTAATATATGTACATCTAGAAACCACCGCGAGACATTGGCCTTACGGGATTTTTAATGCGATATAAATAATATATATAAGTATATATATAAACCACCACGAGACATTGGCCTCTACGGGGTTTTTAATGCATTATAAATATTAAATATAAATATATATACACATCACCACGAGACATTGGCCTCTGCGGGGTTTTTACTATGACATAATAATAAGTATAAGTATATAAATATATAAACCACCACGAGACTGTGGCCTCTGCGGAGTTTTTAATGTGACATAAATAATATATATAATATATATATATATATAAACCACCACGAGACTGTGGCCTCTGAGGGGTCTTTACTATAATATAAGTATATGTGACAGGAAAGGAAAAGGGATCAAATAAACCGCCGCGAGATGTTGATCTCCACGGGGTTTTGAAGCGATGATAGGGGAATGCTGAAATTAAATAGTTAGGAATTAGAAAGTAAAGTGCAGAAAATAAAATGCTGAAATGGAAACGGTCGCGGGAGGTGACCCACCGCACCAATTAGGAGTTAGATATACAGAAAATAAATCACAGAAATCGCCGCGGGGAATAATCCTCCGCGTGGGTGAGGTCAGAGACGGAAGAAGATAACCGCTGCGGGAAGTAACTCTCCGCGGGTGTTATTAAAATAAAAGATAGTCACAATGGAGCGCGCGTTAGGAGTGTTGTGATCGCCAGGGACCGAGGGTCCCGAGTGGATTGATCACTTTCGCCTTCGACACGAGGTTATGCGGGCTCCAACTTCCTCTTCTTTCGACAGGCCGAAGAAGAGGGCCTTTAACTGGTTACCCTTACACAAAGAACAAATAGAGGAAAACTGGTTGGTGAGAACGACGGTGGTGTAGTACCAATCCTTAGGTAATGAAACTGTAAATAATATAAACGAACACGTACCTGGTTGGTGTGTTTAAAATCCCTTTAGAATTAAAAGGGTAGGAGAATGACATGATGAAATGCGCAAATACAAAGACACTCACAAGGGAGGCCCTCTCGAAGAGAAAGGCATGGCACATATGCTAAATGATGCATGGAACATGATTAACTGACTGATTAAAATTAAAAAGGGAGAAGAGCTTATCGGGGAAGTGCCGATGACGGGCTTTGGGGGAGCTTCAGTAACACGAGCACATCACGACCGAGGGCCTTCAAAATGGACTTCAAAAACTGCTTAAGCCGGGCATAAAAACACACACACACACAAGCATATACATATGAATGATAAATATATTTACATAAACATATACTTAGACATATTAAAGATATTTGACATATACGTAAATACAAATATTTATAAACATATATGTAAACTGGTCGAAATAAAAGAACGAAAATTTGAGAAAGAAGGCGAGAAAGGGAGAGAGAAAACTCTTTTTTTTATTTATTTTTAAGACTTTGTTTTTAGAAGAAAGGAGAAGATATATATATGTATATATATGTATTATGTATATATGTATGATATATATGTATATGTATTATGTATATATCTATTATATACAGGAGAGAGAAAGAAAGAGAGAGGGAGAGAGAGAGAGAGAAGAGAATAAAAAAAATAAAAAGGAGAGAGATCGAGAGGGTAAGAGAGAGGAAAGAGAGAGCGGTTGAGGGAGAGAGAAAAGATTAAAAAAATAACAAATGGGAGAGAGGGAGAGATCGAGAGAGAGAGGTGAGTGAGAGAGAAAGAGAGAGAATAAAAAATAAAAATAAAAAAGAGAGAGAGGGAGAGTGAGTGAGACGGAGAGAGGAGGGAGAGATCGAGAGAGAGAGGGGGACGCGGTGAGAAGAGAGGCAGTGGGATGAAGAGGAGAGAGAGGGAGAAACAGAGGAGAGGGAGGCGGTGAGAGAAGAGAGAGAGGGAGGGAGAGAAAGAACGGGAGAGAGGGAGAGTGAGAGAGAGGAAACGGGAGAGAGGGGGGGAGAGAAAGACGACGGGAGAGAGAGAGAGAGAGAAGAGAGCAGAGAGAGATGGAGAGTGAGAGAGGAAACGGGAGAGAGGGGGAGAGAGAGAGAGGGTGAGAGAGATCGGGAGGGGGGAGAGAGGAGGAAGAGAAAGACGGAGAGAGAGAGGGGGAGCCGCGACCGCGGCGGTCACGACGGGGGGAGGAAGAGAAGACGGGGAGAGAGAGAGATCGGCAGGGAGAGGAGAAAGAGAGAGAGAGAGTAAGAGAGAGATCGCGATCGGGAGGAGAGAGGGAGAGGGAGAGAGGGGGACACGGCGGGAAGGAGACGGCCGGGGTCGACGCGGAGGGCGGCCGTGGGGGTTTGCAGACGGTCGCGACGGGGAGAGGCGGCCGGTGCGGTGGCGGGGGCGAGCGGCCGGTGCGGTGTCGTGGGGTGGCTGCTGCACTGGCGGAGGGGCTCGCGGTGACTGCCGGCGGCGGACGTGAGGTGGGGGAGAAAAACGACGGCGTCCGCTGCGGGAGTTGTGCGGCCGGACGTGGGCGCGGTGCCGGTGAGGGGGCCCGGACGGCTGGAGCGGGGGGGGGGGGGTGGTGGCATCAGGTGCGTCGGAGGGCGGCGGTGGCGCGGTGCTCCGGGCGTGGACGCGGAAGCGGACGACTGCGGCGGTGCCGGGGAAGAAGGAGAGGAGGTGGCATGCAGAGGGTTCGGGCGTGAGGGGGAGGCGGAGGTGGTTGCTGGCTGGCGGCTGTCACGGAGGGAGCGGCGTGGCAGGCGGAGGGTGACTATCGGTGCGGCGGGGAAGCTTTACGTCAACGCGGCCGCATGCAAAGGGGTAGCCGGCGAGGGTGAAGCTGCTGGAAACTGGCGACAGAGGGGTGCGTAGGGTGAAGGCCGGTGGCAGCGGAGGTGGTGGGGTCGTAGAGATGGGGAAGCGGAGGTGGAGTTCGCGGAGAAGAGAAGGATGGAGGGAGCTGAGGGAATGAGGTGAGCGGGTGGGTTCGACGTGGGTAGTTAGGTGTCGGAGAGAATGAGAGTCCAGGAGAGGGTGGAGAGAAATGAGAGTGGGATGGGGATGAGTGTGCATGTGTGTGACGTGAGGGAGAGGGAATTGAGCAGTAAGGTGAGAGGGGAAAGAAAGAGACGGAGGGGGTTACGTGAGGTAGAGGGAAGAAAATAGAAAATAGAAAGAGACGTAGAGAGAATAAAATGGGGTAAGGAATATTATCTTATTATTTATTATATTTTTATATTTTATGTTTGTTTGTTTTGTTTATTTTTATTTATATTTTTTTGTTTCTTTTATGTTTATTTTTAATGGTTATTGTATTTTTTTTACCTTTTAATTAATATGTTTCTATTAATTTTATACATATAATAATCACTTATATATATATATATTTACAAAAATAAATTTATTATTAAAGAAAATCAATTACATTTTTTATGTAAACATAATTACACACGCATTTTTTTTGATTTCATTTTCTCTTTCGTTTATTTATATGTACACATATTTTAATTTTCTCCCTCTCACAAAATAAATGCAATTTAACCAAAATTACGGAAATCACTCAAATAAAAGAAAATGTAAGCCACTTCTGGGCATTACGGTACAACATGGGATTTACTCATCGTAACGTCAGAAATGGCGTGTCTACAGCTGCCCCGCCTTAGCATCCACTTTGTAGGGGAGGGACATGTAATGGAATGAAATGAAGTGTATTGAATGAAATGGAGTGGACTGAAAAGTCGATGCCAAGGTGTGATGAGACACGCTTCTAACATCACGTGATGTGAATCTTTCCCGAGTTCCACGAAGCAACCTTAAGGAAGGTTCTCCGAAATCAACGATTGTTTGGATGGTAAACAAGGAAGGACATTGTGTGCACTGGGGCACAAACAAACTAAAAGGAACAACTTCACGGCACGGAAGTACCTGGGTTGTAAACATCAGGTTTCACCATTGGGGAGCGGTTACCAGCCATTGTGGAAGTGCTGCAGCCAAGGTGGGTCCGAGGGAAATAAACAGATGATTGGAGATAAATCCAAACAATGGTTTCATCCAGAGAAACGTCCGAAGGCAACCTCGGGGAAACTCAGTACTCGACTCAGAATGGAATATCCCATATTTAAGCAATTAAGCACAGTGGCTCACACAATCAAAGTAAGTGAATGATTTTTCACAATGAACTCAAAGTCCTACATGAATGCATGCTGGGTTTAAAAAGAAAAATAAAATAAACTAAAATAGAAACTAGCCAAGGATAATATTGCTAAGCTGTGGAGAGTGGGTCAGGATACCGATCCAATGAGCTGATACTGAGCCGGGGCCCGTTTATCCACGTACTGACTCATCGAACGGAACCGTCGTCCCCATTCTATCACAACTTAACGGCCTATCTGTACGTCCTGAACTCCTCCGGGATCATCACTGTTTTTGTTGAAGGGGAACTCAAATCCCAGATTCGTCCAGACCGTAAGGTCCTTGGCATGCTCTAGTAGCGTAAATATCATATAATACGATGCACGATAAGGGGGGATCACAATGATTGAATGATTAGGGGACAAGGCGGGGCATCGGTGGGACAGTGGTACCCCACTCGATAATTAACATAACAAAACAAGATCACAACTATGCAAGCACATTATCACATACAACAAAATGAAACTGCTAACACTGTTCCTAGATTCCTTTCCTCACTATAAGTATCGCCCCCTTGGCCTTAAGAAAATGCATTCCAGGGTGAGCTAAGAAAGTTGAAGCTTAGGAGGAGATCAAAGTTCGAGATGGAAGGGGAGTCTTCCCGTCCTGTGAAGAAAAGTAAGCCCAACAACGAGTGCAAGCGGCTTACTGACTTCGAAGGGCATCTTAGCGGGAGAATCCAGTCTCGAATGGTGAGTTAATATTTCTCTTTTTGTGTTTCTGCAAGAGCTTCTTACGCTCATTTTCACCTTCTCCACTTTTCTATTTCCAGCCGTATCCTCTCTTTCCTGGCCCGAGGAAGTTTTCAAGGTTGCCATGGCTGTCGAGACTCACTTCGAACATCTCGATCAGCATGAGGGCCATCATCAGAAAGTGGCATCTCCAAAAGCTCGTAACTCATGCCAAACGTTACAACGAGATTCACATGGATTGGGCGGCTATGGGTGCACTGGTAGAGCTTTGGCACCCTCAAACCCATACATTCATTTTCCCCACTTTCGAGGCAACTATTCTTCTCGAAGAAGCAGAACTTCTACTTGGCGTGAAGAAATTCCAGAGAAATGGCAAGGTAAAGGTTACGCGCATGCTAAGAAGGGTGACTTCCGATGAGGTGCTCAGAAGCTTCATGCCGTCCGAAGCCATCAAGGGCATCCAGACTCAGAAGGGAATACATTTGCAAAAACTTGCAGATTGGGTCATAAATGCTCTTGAAAGGTTGACAAGTGATGATGACCGCATTGAAGGGCTTATGAAGGGATTCACCATCTGCTTAGCAGGTGCTCTCCTATTCCCTCATACTGATAACATAGTGGAGGAAGATCAGCTAAGTGCCATCTGTGGAATTTGGGAAGGAAAGAGAGTGGGACCTGCTATCCTTGCTTATCTCTATAGCGGACTCACGGCTTCCAGTATGGGTAAGCCTCCTTTTGGTTGCGCACTCCTTTTGAATTGTTGGACTGACTTACATTTCAAATTTAACCATCGTGAGGGGATGTCATCTACTTCAAGACTCTTCCAACAAAGCCCGCTTCACCATATGGTCAATGTGTTAGGCTCTAGTGGTAGTATAGCAAATCGCGTTCCCTGGCTGAAGAAACGTGAAGACTGGCGGGCTCACTTCAGTACCTTTGAAGAGTATATGTTCACTCGTGCACCGACATGCTTACTCCCATATGAGCTTCTCACGAGGTCTTCTCTTAACATGGAGCTCCAACTTGTTGGCACGTCTGAATTCATCCTTTACAACACGCACCGGTGTCATACTCAGATGGGCCTCCCTCGCCATTCATTCCCACTGCTATCCGAGCTTCCTTTAATCAGGAAAAGGGAGCTGGGCACAGGGAGTGACGCAAGAAATGTGAAGACAATCAAAGCGTCATGGAAGGCCAGCATTACACTGAAGGCAACAGAATCTGTGAGTGAGGACGAAGAACTGCTGAAAGCTTATGTAATTGAGTTGGGGAAATTGAGGCCTGAGATGCCCAAACCCTAATGTATCTTATCTTGGAATAAATATGGAAGCTTTAATGCCATTTACATCCTTACTCTCTACTGTTTTTTTCTTTTTTTTTATTCCCATTTTTCTCTTTTTTCTTGTTTTTGGCACAAACATCTGCAATAGCCAGTGCTAGGTGATAGCCAACCATTCCGGACAAGAGCCAAAAACTCAAGGCAACTATCATGAGGAGTTGCCCTGAGATGCCCGGGAGCTAAAGATTTCTCTCCGAATGGCTAAGAGAGAGATAAAGCAAGAGATAATAGAGAGAGAAAAGGCAAAAATAGAGCAGCACCAGTGGCGCAGGAGATGGAGCTCTGAGAGAAAGAGCATCCAAACATGGCTCGCTCTGTAGATGGAAGGGGATTAGAGCTCGCAACAGAGGAGCTCCTGGAGTTGGTAGCATCTTCATCGGCAGAGCATAGGGCAGCTCAGCTAGCGGACTCGACTTCAAGAGCTTCGTGGCCATCAGGGTCGCGAGAGAGACAAGAGGACAGCAAGGAGCACTGCTGAAGAGTAGGTGGGAACGCATGGCGCGACAAAGCGATTGCTGCGTCACGGAATTATAAAAGGCCTCCAAGGGACTTCTTGCCTTGAGAGAGAGAAGAGAAGTGACCAGGAGGGTGATGAGGGTTAGTGAGTGGCTTGTTCACTCACTCCCTTCTCATGACGGGCACAAACCCTTATATATATGTGCGAGTGAAATAGGTTGGTTTGAACACGGCTGGTTCGCCCTGGATATGTTCCTTCTGCTCTACAGCTCTTCTCTACCACATGGGTTCTCGTGAGACGTACTCGACGAGATGTCTCCTTAAAACACGGGGCGGTGACTCACCATAGCCATGATTTTCAAGGGGATCATCCACGGATTTCAACAATATCGGCCCGTGGTGCTCTTTTCCCACGTGAATGTCCCTTATTTCCTTGTTTGCGCTAAAAGTAGTCGCAATAGGACAAGGGACACGCGGAATCTTTGGACCGAATAGGAGTGGCGGGTCAACAAATCACAGCTCTGCTCCATTTACTTCACATGGCAAAGTGGCATGCGAGTGTACCGTGGCCATGACTTTCAAAGGAATCTACCACCAATTTCAACAACATCGGTCCCTGGTCCTATTTTCCTGTATAAATGTCCCCCACTTTCTTCTTTGCGCTAAAAGTAGTCGCAACGGGACAATAAACACGGGGAATCTTTAGACCGCATGGGGAGGGCAAGTCAACAAATCACGCCTCCGAATTGATCACTCCAGATGGCAGAGTGACATGCGAGAGTAAAGAGAGGGTGACTTGTCGTAAAGGATGTTGCTGGGGTGATGGTGATAGATCCAGACCACCTTCTTTCCAATCCTATAAATACCTCCCCTTTCGCTCGACTTGGAAACACCGAAGTCCAGAGAGCAGACTTGAGGAGTACAAATTTGTAAGGAAGGGAGGTTGCGAGTGTTGCTCACTTTTTCAGGATGGAGGGTGAATCCAGCTTTAGAGCAGAAGGTGAGTCTTCCCGCTACTCGAAGAGGAGCAGATCAGGTAGCAGTTCCAGGAGACTCTCAGAAGTCGAAGGATAACTGAGTGAGAGGACCCGATCACAGCTTGTAAGTGGCTTCTTTGGTTTCCTTCCTTCATCCTTTTCTTCTCCTTACTTGCTTAGCAATGTTCCCCTTTTCACTTCTTGTATATGTGCAGAGCATGATGCGCTCGCACATCTCTTGGGAGCTCGTAGTGGCAGCATATCGAGGTCTCCCGGACTTCCAAAAGGCCAGGCTAGACGTGATGGGGTTCGGTGCCTTCCTCTGAATCGAGCCGATAAAGCTCGACCTTGCCCTGATCCAAGCATTACATGAAAGATGGGATCCGGCGAGTCGGGCATTCCTAATGCCTTGGGGGCACATGGTGCCCAGTTTGGAAGATATGGTCCGCATTACGGGCCTCAAAGTGGATGGAGAGGCAGTGACCGGCGTCACTTATGCGGATTACCGAGAAGGTGCCCAGAAACTGTTAGGACTGGAACTCGATGGACGGAAGAACATGTCAGTAGCCAAGACATCGATCATGGAGGTGTTAGGGCTTACTGACATCCGTCCACGGGATGACGAGTCCTTGGAGGAATTTATGGAAAGGGCAGAGAGAGGTGCCCGTGCTGTATACTGTGCAGATGCCAGCAACTGGGAGAGGACCAACATGGACCTGAGGAGGTTCCTCCTCTTTCTGCTGGGTAGGCTGCTACTGGGCTCCAAGGGGGACAACATACACTGCCGCTTCCTGGAGCTGCTCGTAGATTTGGAGAGAGTAGGACAGTACGCCTGGGGAGCTGCCGTGCTGGCACATCTATTTACAGGTCTGTCGCAAAGGACAGGCCGAGAGGTGACAATAAATGGGTTTACGCCCTTCATCCAGGTAAAAAAAAATTATTTTTTTGTGGTTTTGGTTTTATGCTTTTTTCTTGTATTTGTTGGAGCCAATGACACATGATGGTGTAGCTGTGGAGCTACTATTATATTCCAATGGGGAGAGCTCGACACTGTCGGCCAGTGACGATCCCGTTGGCTAGGCGGTGGCAACCCATCATGAGTACAACACCATTATCCTACCAGCTGATGGTATCGAGACGGGAGCTGCAAGAGTTCCCTGCAGCGATGGTAGGATACTTTTTCTCCTTTTTATATGTTTTGTTCATTTTTTATTTTTTTGTATTTTTGAGTAACTAAGAAGATATATACAACCCAACATAGGTGAACTGGAGGCCTTACTCGAATATGGTCGATGTCGACCAGCCATGGGTAATTGGAAGCCGTGCCCGATTCGGACGGGACCTCTGGCTTCATTGCTTGAATGAAATTGAGCCCCTCAGGCTGCGATTAGCCATGAGGACCCTCGGGCTTGCCCAGGAATGGGTGGATATAACCTCCTCACCCAGCGTCGGGAAGAAGACGCGTGGGCCGGCAACCTGCGTTGATTGGAGGGTGCGCTTCCCCGAATAGTATGAAGACTGGCAGCGGGGTGGCACGCTCCTGGAATCACAAGCGCAAGACAGTGAAGATTACCTACGGCTCTATAGGGCAATGTATGCGGAGAGGCTCCAGCTTGGAGGGCTTATAGAGGTAAAGTAAAACACCATTTTTTTGTCTTTTATAATTTCCATTTTTTTATTTTTATTTGTGAACTCAAGAGCCATGGTTGTAGGATGCCCGTGACACCATAATAACAAACTTACGAGCTCGTTTGGCGGACACGGAGCAAGAGTTAACTGATGCCCGAGCGGCTCTGGGTTCATCAGTAAGTGTATATATACATACTCCTGGCATGATTTGAAATTCATGGCGTTAACCATTTAACTGTCACCTCTCGTATGTGTACGCAGCGTGCCCAGCTCGATGTAGTTTCATCGGCAATAGGGGCAGATGGCGTTTCTTCCAGTCTATGGATTCCCACTTCAGAGTTAGATTCACTACACGAGCAACTTGCTCATGCCACACAGCGGGCTGCGGAAGCAGAAGGGATGCTTTCTGTACAGGTGAAAGCCTCACCATTTAAAATCCCTTGTTCAAGCGTTACTAGAAGCCTGAGATGAAACGTTTGGCAGGAGAAAGAAACGGAGGAGGCACTCGCGCATGCCGCCCAGAAGGAAGCTAGAATAGCCGAGCTAGAAGAGGAACTGCAGCGTCGTCCAGGTGATGACTTTTCTAGGGACGCTATAGAGCTGAGGATCACCCTTCAGCTGGAGAGGGAAGACAGAGCGAGAGAACGTGCTGAGAGGGAAAAGGCCAAGGAAAGAGAGAAGGCTAAGAGGTCGGCCGAGAAAGAGGAGAAGAGGGCCCTGGAGGCCCAAATATTTGAATTGAAGACCAGTCTCGGCCTCGCCGAGCAGTGGCTAAAGGACGGTGAGGAACGCTACCGAAGAGCACGAGAGCGTGGCTTTCGTGTCAGCAGCTTCTTTGGTGCCCCCGCAGATCGGCGCCGGGGAGTGGAGATAGAAAGAGGACCACAAAGTGGTAGAAGGACCGCTTTCCATGATTGGGTAGCACCCTCAAGAGTGTCTCGCCCGGAGGGTGGCGGGACAAGTAATGTGGAGAGAGAAGGTGAACCCTGATGTAGACTTCTATTTGTTTTTAATTGAGAGTGGAATGAATTAGTTCGTGTTTGGTTCTCTGCTTTTCTCGATCACTCTAGTCCCTGCATACACCTAAGCAAACAAGTTAGCATCTCTGCTCTGACTTGCCCCTTGCTCAATAAATAAACATGATTTGAGCTGTCCTTGATAACGAGTCAAGGGGCAAGCCTTTATTAACAAAGGCACTGATAAAAGATGATGATGAATGCAACAGGCAAGCACACGGATGCAAACGAGAAATTAAAATGAATGCTGCATACAAATGCGATCATGCAAAGATGTGATCTTTGTTTGTTGTAGGTGTATATTAATTTTTTTTTGTGTTTTGTTGTTTGTTTATTATTATTTTTTGGTCTTTTACATTTCCATTTTTTTTGTGCATATACATTTTTCTATCCCCTTTTTTTGGATTTTTTTTGATTTTGTCATTTTTTTGTTTATTTTTGGCTTATTTATTATTATTTTTTGTTTTTTTACTAATGCATGATGACCAACCCATATAACATGTAAGTTGCACGAGGACAAGGATTTCTTGGTAACCTCCCAGGTATCCTAAGCGCACATCTAGGTTGATTTGGGTCTCTAGACTCCTCGAATGATAATCCCGCCGGCTAAGACTTATCCTGATGACAATACCGTCATGCCATGCTTAGGCTCCCAGTTGCTTCCGACCACAGGGATTCACCCAAAAAATGTTCGAGGTAAATGATTTGCCCGACCCGGGTCTATTTCCTCACAACTCTAGATGGTATGTAATGGAACACCCTGGAACCCAAATGACCAACCGCGCGACGCTGACCCGGAATCAGACGCCGTCGCACCTATAGGTGACGCGCTTGCATTGGTCTAAGCCCGAGGTTAAACTAAGAAGACATTAAGGTGGTAGATAAAGGACTTGACCAGCCAGAAACACGGAGACTCCTTCACGACAATGACTTCTGCTTTCAAAATGGACAACCGTATGCCTGTGTTAAAACAAAGTCACAAGCCTTGGTGGGTCTCACCCTTTGGATACTCCATTTAGCCTTTATCTTCAGGGGAAGGAGGAAGAGTATTGGGGGTAAACCTCCTGAGAGGACCGGTAAAACCGTTAACCCGGCGAGTCAATAGAGGCACACTTAACTTCCCCTTTCGGGCAACTTCGGACTAACTCTCGAGCATTTACATCTCGTGACCCCCTTTTGTGTAATTTGACTTTCAGTCAAAGGGGTTTCATTTAGTGGAATCAGGCACGGTTACGACCAGGCCTTTCTTTGACTTTGATTTTTTTGCTTCTTTTTTTTTTGATCCTTTTGATGGATTTTTTTTTTTGCGAGGGACATAGTATTTTGGAATCCCTCTTGGATGCCTGCGGGGACACTGCCCTCTTCTCGTGCTCTGATTCATGCTCGAAGAATTGGATCCTACTCTCACCCTAGGGGTCATGTTCATGTTTCCCATGCTCAGCGTTTTAAGGGCGCCGACTGTCTCACTCGGTCGAGAAGAAGAGAACAAAGATTTAAGCTTTCTTGGAGACCTTTTGAGTGATGCCCTACCATAAGCGATGTTATCAATTTTTATAACACAGATGTGTATTCATGTTGTCTTCTTTTGAGGGGGCATAGGCCGAACTGGCCAGACAGGGGTCTCCACGGTTCTGGCAAACCAAGACTTGAAGACCTACCAAGTCTTAATGGGCCCTTTCCTAACATGGAGATTAGATGCAATAACTTGATTCCATGGTGGTCTCCAAACATTAGCATTTTGAATTTTCTATTTTTTTTGTTCTTTCCTTTTTTTGTTTTATATACATATTTTTTGTTATTTTCATTATTTTTATTTTTTTATTTTCATTTTTTTTTGTTTTTGACAGTATGTACACTTATCTAAGGGTAATACTTCTTAAGGTAAAGCCCATTCCAAGGGTGGGATAACTCGATCCCCTCAACATTGACTAGCCTGTAGGCGTTGCCAGGATGCACAGCCTGAACCACGTATGGTCCTTCCCAATTGGGTTGGAGTTTAGAACGCGGCCCGCCAGGTTTTACAAAAATTCTTTTCACTACCATTTCACCAACTTTGAACTTTCTCTCAATAACCTTCTTCTGGTAAAAACGTGCGAGTCTATTTTGGTAGACGCGAGCATGCTCGGCAGCAACCAGACGTTTCTCGTCTAAGAGTTCCAACTGGGCAAGGACAGAATCGCGACGTTCATCGAGGGGAAGGTCCTTGTCCAATTGTACTCTCAATTGTACTCTCAGAGAGGGAATCAGAATCTCATATGGAACTACCGCCTCCATCCCGTAAGTGAGGGCGAACGGAGTTTGCCCAGTGGGAGTTCGGGTGGAAGTGCGATAAGCCCATAGAGCTTCGATAAGCTTCTCTGGCCAATCCGAGAATCTGCTAGACTCACAAGTTTTCTTTATGATTTTGATCAGTGTTTTATTCGTGGCCTCCGCTTGGCCATTGCCTTGTGGATAATATGGTGATGAATGATGCAATACAATCTTATACCTTTAGCAGAGGTCCTGAAGATCCTGAGAGATGAATTGTGGCCCATTATCGGTGATGATAGTTCTTGGAATACCGAACCTGACGATGATGTTCTTCATGATGAACTTGCAGACTGTGGATGCCTTGACTTCTGCATAGGCTTCGGCTTCAGCCCATTTTGTGAAGTACTCCGTTGCAGTGAGGATGAAGGATTTTTGCTTAATAAGGGAGTTAGGATCACCAAGAGGACCGATGATGTCGAATGCCCACATGGAGAAAGGCCATGGGGAGGATACTGGATGGAGAGAGGAAGATGGGGAATGAATCTTATCGGCGTGAAGTTGACACTTGACACACCTACGGACATAGACAGCACAGTCTTCCTCCATGGTGGGCCAGTAAAAGCCTTGCCGAAGGAACTTCTTAGCAAGCATTTGGCTGTTCACATGGCCACCACACACACCTGAGTGTGCTTCCTCTACACACTTCCAGGACTCGTCATCATCAAGACACCTCAGAAGAACACCAGTGAGGCTTCTTTTGTACAGCAATCCCCCAACAAGTGTATACCTTTGGGCTACTCTCCTTATAGCCCTCTTATCTTCTGCTGTTGCTTCTGTAGGGTAAGACTGGTCTTTGCAATATTTAACAATCTCATAGAACCATGGCTTCTCCTCATCAGCCAGTTCTTCCTCCAATTCAACCAACATAATCTCCCTCTTCTCAACAACTTCTCTATCCTGAGCCATCTTTGACATTTCCTCCTGAACCCTTAAATAGGAAGGGTTGTGGATAGCAGGGAAGAGAAGCTTGTGGATAGAAACGGACAGAGCCCTTCTGCCCAGAGGAAACCTTAATGATGATGCCAACGAAGCAAGAGCATCGGCGAGAATGTTCTGATTGCGAGGAACATGGACAAAGACTAACTTAGTGAACAGTTTAGCGAAAGCAACAGTAAGCTCTTGATATGGCTTGAGCTTGGGATCGCGAGTGCGATATTTGGTGAGCACTTGGCGAAGAATAAGTTGACTATCACCTATGACTCGTAATTCAGTGACCCAGAAGGAATAGGCAAGGTTCAGACCTGCCAGAAGAGCCTCGTATTCAGCCACGTTGTTGGTGACTGGAAATGAGAGCTGGAATGCATCTGGGATAGCGACACCTTCAGGTGACAAAAGAACAATACCAATACCTCTCCCCTGGGAATTCAAAGCTCCATCACAATATAATGTCCACATGGGATCATCAGACTGGGTAATGGACATTAGTTCCTCATCTGGAAACTCTGATTGAACAGGGTCAAACTTGGGGAGAGGGTGATGAGCGAGATGCTCGGCTATAGCATAGCCTTTGATTGCCTTTTTTTGAATATAGGTGATGTCAAACTGAGATAGAAAACTTTACCAACGTGCTAGCCTATCAGTAAGGACAAACTTTTCCAAGAGAAATTTGATAGGATTCATCCGAGCAATCAAGTGGACTTCGTGAGCAAGAAAGTAATGTTTCAATTTCTGTACCACCCACACGAGGGCGGCACAGGTCTTTTCCATGGTAGTATACTTTCGCTCACAAGGGTTGAGGAGTTTGGACAAGTAATAGGTTGCCCGTTCCTTGCCTTCCTCATTGATTTGTGCCAGGACGGCTCCCACAGAGTCGTCTAGGACCGAGACATATCGGATCAAAGGCTTATCTGGAATAGGTGGAGTGAGAACAGGCGGGTTGGCCAGGTATTCCTTTAATCCGTCAAAAGCATTCTGGCACTTAGAATCCCAACAAAATTTGGTCCCTGCTTTGGTCAACTCGTAGAAGGGCCGGCACCTTTGCGAGTGTTGAGACACAAAGCGACGGATAAATTGCAACCTCCCGATTAATCCTCGAACTTCTCTCAAATTCTTCGGGGGTGGCATATCCCTAATTGCCTTAGCCTTGTTGGGATCTATCTCAATACCCCTTTTGCTCACAATGAAGCCAAGTAATTTGCCAGATGATACACCAAACACACATTTCTTTGGATTCATTTTCAAATTGAATTCACGGGATCTTTGTAACACCTTTGCAAGGACCTCGGGATGTTTCGCCCTAGTTTTGGACTTTACCAACAAATCATCCACATATACCTCCAAATATATGTGCATCATGTCATGGAATATTGCCATCATAGCCCTTTGGTAAGTGGCTCCAGCGTTCTTCAGTCCAAATGGCATGACCACATAACAATAAGTTCCCCAGGGAGTAGTGAATGAGGTTTTCTCCTGGTCTTCTTCTGCCAAACGGATTTGATTGTATCCAGAAAATCCATCCATGAATGAAAGGGTTTCATATCCTGCCGTGTTATTAATCAACACATCAATATGAGGCAAAGGGAAATCATCCTTCGGACACGCACGGTTAAGGTCCCGGAAGTCAATACAAATTCTCACCTTTCCATCTTTCTTCATGACCGGGACGATGTTTGTGACCCACTGAGAATAAAGGACGACTCTTATGAACCTAGCTTTATGGAGCTTGTCGACCTCTTCCTTCATTTTTAAAGCCATTTGTGGGCGAAAACGTCTTAACCGTTGTTTTACCGAGACGGACCCTGGTTTGAGAGTGAGACGATGCTCAACCAGAGTAGAATCCAATCCTGGCATATCCTCATAGCTCCATGCAAACGTGTCCTTATAATCCTCGAGAACCTTAATTAATGCCTCTTTGTCAGATGATGGTAAATTATCACTTATGAGGACAATCCTAGGGTCTTCCTCAGTTCCCAGGTTAATCTCTTTGGTAGACTCTTCTACAGCGGCTGACGGCTCATCAAATCTGCTCATTCCACTAGCATAGGCGTCAGCCGCGTCCTCATATTCTTCATCCTCTTCTTCAATGGGGTATTTCTCGTTAGTGAGTTCATGGACCCCATACCCTTCATCAATCATGCAATTATTCTCACATTCTATTTCTGGCAGTTGGATGAGATTTTCTAGCAATTGGGGAATTGCTAGAAGGGCTTGACACCTATCGGCTAGATCCAAAAGGAACCGACGGGGAATCTGCCTACCCTTGGATTTCTTCTTAGACACTACCCTTGACTTATTATTGCTAGCTAGACTGACATTTACAGAAGAAGAAACTGAAGAGGATGGTGAAGAATGTACAGGGATAGACCCCTCAGGCGAGGGGAAAAGAAGGTCGCTCAGGGGACCTTGAATGAGTGGCCCGTGAGTCGGGGCACACTCGTGGGAGATATAGGAGGTTTCCTCAAAGACAATGCGCTGTTGAGGAGTTGTGGAATTGGCATTTTTTTTTTCATTTTCATTTTTAATAACAAAGCAGTGAAAAGAAATTGGAGGAGGTGAAAATGGAACTAAAGCTAGAGGGTTGTGTAGCTCGTAGAGCAGATCGTGATTGAAAACCTGGCATGAGTTAAGAAACCCACGTAGGTATATGAGTAAAGAAGGGGACCTGGGAAGATCATCAGACAACTGTCTGGCCCAAGAAGGAGACAGCAACAAAGGCTGTGATATGTGGATAGAAAAGATGACGGCTAATGAGCTGTCGGTGACAATATTGGTGACGGATGATGACCCGTCGATGACAACATCCTCTTGGCGAGGAGGGTTTGTCATTCTGGCAAGTGTGGTGGTGTCCCCTGGCATTTCGGAGATCAAAAGTGACCCTTCTAGATATGGAGGTGAGAACATTCTTTCCAGTGCAATGGGTATATCTGGTATGTCAAACCATTTATACCATTCACAATCCAAGTGGACAATCTTTCCTTTTTTTGGAGTTTTTAAACATCCTTCAGCCAAGAATACATTCTGTAACCGCCCATGTGATTTTTGTGGAGGATCTCCCATCTGGACGATGGGCCCCTTTTTGAAATGTGAGGACAAAGTCCAAGTGAGGGGTTTGCCGTCTGATTCGAATGGCCCCTTAAAACCCAAGCCAGCTCTATGGATTGGCTTTATCTTTTGGAGTGGTCTCAGCCTTCCTTGCAGTTGTGCCCCTAGACCTTTGCCATCTTGGTAGCCAATATTTCTCATAATCTCCCATCCTTTGGAGCGGAGGGGGAGACGTGAGTTTAACATAGGGAATGGCTTTTGTTGTGTGAAGGGAGCACGGCAGGGGTCATACACATCCAACAAGGATAGTATGGGCCGATGAGTCGGCCAGACCGAAGGCAAAGAGGTGTTGATGGCATCCACCGTAGAACAGAGAGGCATGCTCATTACCTTAATAACCCATCCTTTGTATGGAAATTTCAAGCACTGATGATTGGTGGATGGTACAGCATTCATAGCTTCAATGTAGGTACGGCCTAGTATAGCCTTGAAAGTGGGATCCATATCAAGGACATGAAATTCCGTAAAGACTGATACAGGACCTAGTTCTACATTGAGGGCAATCATCCCCATTGGCGGCCTCTTACTGTTGTCGTAGGCCGTGACTGTAATTGAGGAGGGCATGAGTTGTTCTTCATCAACCCCACATGCTTGAAGAGTACTCGGGGAAATCACATTTATAGACGCGCCCGTGTCTACCAGGCACGGATCCACTGATACGCCATTGATTTTCACCGCAATACACAACGCATATTTTCGAGCTTCCTTGGGGGCAAGCTCGTGATTATGGAACATGATAGGCGGTTGTGTATCAGTGGGCGTCAGGACTGTCGAGATTTTCTCCACAGGGAGATCCTCGTTCACCATGACTTTTTGGAGATATTCCCTTAAAGCTTCTTGGTGAGATGTGGATCTTTTGATCAACTCGAGGATGGAGATACGGGCAGGCGTCTTATCCAGATGTTTCAACAAGTCATACTGGGTCCCAGGGATGGACTCTTCTGACTGCTCTTCCTTATCTTTCTCGGGCCGAGATTGTTCAGGGGCCTGACTATTCTGGGGAAATACCCGGTGGAACATCTTTTCACTCCGGAGCACCATTGCTTGTGGGTCTTGTTGCACCTCTATGGTATTGGGTGTGGATTTTAACAAGGGTTTAAGGGGTAATAATGGAGGAATGGTTGGTGGGATAGGGGTTATGATGGGTGTAGGGGTTTTGATTAGGGGTTTGCTTGGTGGAGGTATAGTAGAGGTAGAAGGAGTCTCGGGTGAATCACGGATGATAATGGGTTTAGATGGTTGAGGTAGATTAGAAACGGAGGTGACTTGGGGTGGATGATGGACGATAAGGGGTTTATATGATGGAGGGGGTATAGTGGAAGTAGAGGGGATCTCGGGTGAATGGTGAATGATAAGAGGTTTAAACGGTGGAGGAGGAGGTTCAGTGGGGATAGAGGTGGATGGTGTGTCATACGGATACTGGGCGGTAAAAAGATTAGAAGGCGGGGGTAAAGGCGCGACAGAGGTAGATGGTAAATTAGAGGAATAAGAAGTGATCAAGGGACTTCGGGGTGAAAAAGGAGTGTGAGATGGCCTTTGGTGATGGACTAACGGTGAATTGACGATAGGGGTACGAATAAGAGGGCGTGATGGCTGCGGAACGGGAGAAGGACCAAATAGGGGTTGTGAGGGGGTTGAATGGTAAGAAGATGCTGTTCGAAGGAGACGAGGAGGTTGATTGGTGGTATGATTGGTAGCGAGGACAGAGGTGCTTTCTAAATGACAGGTTTGCTCTCTTCCAACTTCCGAGAAGGAGGAAATCGGATTAACCTGGTAGTTGGGCTGTTGGTGCTCCGGAAGCGGGTTATGGATGATGCCCATATTAGGCTGCTGTTGTGGGGCCTGCTGAGGCTGTTGTTGTTGCTGTGGTTGTTGTGGTAACTGTGGCCTAGGCGGAGGTCTCCTGGCCTTTAGGGTGGCGATGCATCGCCTCATTTCGTCCCAATCGATTTCACCCAGATCATTCATGTCATAAATGTAATCTTTGAAGTTGAAACAATTCTCCACCGTATGACCCGGCTGTCTGTGATAGACACAGTACCTGGAGGTATCAGCATTTGGGGGCCATGCAAACTTTTCTTTGGGCAAAGTAAGTAGGTTGGCAGCCATGAGGGCATTAAAAATGTCCGGCAATGTCTCGGGCAATGGTGGATAATGGGCTCTTTTGGGTCCAATGGGCCTCATCCGTTGTTGTGGTGGGCCGTAATTTCCCAGGGGTGGAACTTGGTGATACTGAGGTTGTGGTTGTTGTTGTTGTTGGGGATGAAAGGGTTGAGGCATGTTGTTTTGAAGGGGGTTATTTTGGGGTGGAGGACGATAAAGAGGTGGACCTTGTTGAAAGGGAGGTCGTGAAACCTGAGGAGGCCTTGGGTTAACTGGTTGGTTGGGGCTGCCAAGCACACTCACTTGCTCATTTATGACGACTCCCTCAGTTGTTCCTCCTTGGACACCAGTGCCCGTCTTCTTAAACACCCTTGGCTTTGGGGGTTCAAACATATGCATGATGGGGGAATCTTTTAATTGGGTCTGGATATACCGAGCCCTCTCATAAAGTTCCTCCATCGTGGTAAGCTTATTCATGGCTAAAATGTGTCTAAACTGCGGGGTTGCATTAGACACAATCATCTTGACTTGCTCGGGTTCTGAAAGGGTATCCTTTATTTTATCGGCCAGAGACCTCCACCTATCAGCATACTGGACAAAATCCTCATCTGACCTCATTTTCTCAGCAACTAGGTCGGTGATAGAAAGGGAGGGACCGACCCTATCCCGGTACTTCTGTATGAATTTGGCTTTGACAATTTCAAAATCTCCAGCCTCACTCGGCTCTAGGGAATAGAACCATTCTAGGGCGGGACCATCCAATGATTTCCGAAAAAGGTAAGCCAGGGATTTTGGATCGTTCTGCCATGAGGAAGATTCATACATAAAATCCTTGATGTGAATATAAGGATTTCCCGTGCCGTTATACCTACGGTATGTAGGCATTTCGGAGGGAGGAAGATGAAATATGGGGAGATTTGGCAGGGAAATGTCAGGGACAGACTTCCCATGTGCCTCTTTCTTGAAATTTCGGAACTCCTCGTTCATTTCAGTGTATTTGTTGAGGAGGGACTGAGTGAGCTCCTCGGCAGGTGAAAGTGGGGTCTGCCATTGAGGCTGAGAAGGCCTTATAGGGACCTGAGAAGGGAACCCTGAGCCAGATGGGTATGGTGGCCCACCAGTGGACGGACCCGCTTGGGGTACCGTATAAGGGATGGCAGGGGTTTGAGACTGTAGAGGGGGGAATTGGTGAGAGGCGGGCTGTTGGCTCGCCTGTCCTTGAAATGAAGAAGAAGGAGCGACATATACATGTGATGGAGATGTAGTAGCCTGGAGCGGCTGTTGGTAGGACGTGGGAGCCGGAGTTGACTCCTGAGGAGGGGGAGAAACAGACTTCCCCTTTAAAATGGCCTGAAAGGCCAGAAGTTGCTCAGGGCTGAGCTGTGTACTAGCGAGGACACCCAAAAGGGAAAAGATATCCTGGGGTGGAGCTACCTCCCGTGGAACAATGGGGACCTCTTGTGAGGTGTCGCGGGAGGGGCCTGAGTCCATTGCGTGGACCCGTGGGTCAGCTGACTGACCACGACCTAATTGATTCTCTTCGGAAGAGTCGTGAGCCATTCCTGTAATTTTACCAGAGCGTAAATGCATACACTAGCAAACAAGTATCAGAGATTAACAGACAAGTGGATGATCTTACGCCATTTTTTTGTTTTTGGTTTAACCTTTTTTTTGTGTTTTGATTTACTTAATTTTTTTGATTTTTCTTTTTCTTTTTTTTTGATTTTAACAAATATAAAATTCACACTTAGTAGGAAGGACCCTAATTGCACTTTGTTTTACCGCCGTGTCAGCTAGGGGCACTCGTCTCACCACGAATAGGTAACTAACTCCAGGGTACTTCAGTGGTACAACCAGCCCAGTGAACGAAGAGGGAATCCTTCGCTGTCGGGGACTTACGGAGGTCCCAATGGAGGAGATCCTAGTCGGTCGAGAGGAATTCCCGACGGAGAGTCCTTCCTTCACCGAGAGGGGTTAATCCTTAAATAAGTAAAAGAAAGAAAAGAAAAGGGGTAAATGCATGAAATGCAGTGCTGAATAAAAGATGTATAACACACAAATACCAGAGAGAAACACACAAATAGAACAGAGATAATCACAATGATATAATAGAAATATAAAAGTAATAAACAGATGGAGTAGGATACAATCGTTCCTCTTTCCGAGACACGTAGATCACTTGAAAAAAAAGAGAACGGGGCTCTAAGGGTGCACGTAGTGCACGAGGGGAATGACGTAGCGCACGTGGGCGCAATAAAGAGACGGGGCACGAGGATGCCAAATAGAGGGGAACAAGGAGGCGGGGCACACGAGGGTGCCGAATGGAGGAGAAGGGGCACACGTGGGTGCCGAATGGTAGGGGAAGGGGCACACGTGGGTGCCGAATGGTAGGGGCACACGTGGGTGCCGAATGGTAGGGAGGGCACACGTGGGTGCCGAATGGTAGGGGCACACGTGGGTGCCGTATGGTAGGGAGGGCACAAGTGGGTGCCGAATGGTAGGGAGGGCACAGGTGGGTGCCGAATGGTAGGGGAAATGCACGTGGTGCACGAGACAACGTTATCCTCTCAAGTAACCACAAAGGACCGGGGGAGTGCACGAGGTGCACGAGGGGAGTGAGCGCACGGGGGGGCAATAAGGAAGGGCACACGTGGGTCCCGAAAAGAGGGACACACGTGGGTGTCAAAAGGAGGGGCACACGTGGGTGCCGAAAGCTTATGGGTAACCAGAAAAGCAAAAAGCAGGTCCCACCGTGATCGCCAGAGATGTGAACGCGTCACGTGGTGGACTGAGAGAGAGAGATGGGGTTTCTCCCTCTCTGAGTAATAAAGGGTGAAAGAAATGAGGACAAATAATGAAACGCGCGCTATGGGGATATGAAAGAACGGTGGACAAGTACACCTACAGATGACACTCTAATGGAGACAGAAAGAATTTAGACTGACCGAACTCCGGTACATGGCGGAGATAGGGGTCCGAAGACCCTCTCACGCAAACTGAACCCCTTCCCGGTAGGCGTAACCCACCGTTCCGAGAGCAGCTTTTCAGATACCGAATTCGAGTCTTGGGACTCTACGTGATAGAATTTGACAGACGGGAAGACACGTAGACTAGGAAATTGTAACGATATATCACTCCCCGAACAGTTACAAGAATAATATGAATAAAAGCACACCACCGCAGGACATTGGTCTTTGCGGGGTTTTAACAACAATATTGCAATATGAGCAGTAATTAATATATGTACATCTAGAAACCACCGCGAGACATTGGCCTTACGGGATTTTTAATGCGATATAAATAATATATATAAGTATATATATAAACCACCACGAGACATTGGCCTCTACGGGGTTTTTAATGCATTATAAATATTAAATATAAATATATATACACATCACCACGAGACATTGGCCTCTGCGGGGTTTTTACTATGACATTAATAATAAGTATAAGTATATAAATATATAAACCACCACGAGACTGTGGCCTCTGCGGGGTTTTTAATGTGACATAAATAATATAAATAATATATATATATATATATATATATATATGTTGTGCATCCCTTAGTTTTGATGATGACAAAAGATATGTTTGACTAATCAACAATCTACTATCTTCATAAGACGTGCAAGTCATTTGATTGATCCTTCAATATAAAGCAATGAACTCATGGCAAGTTGATGATGAACAAAAGATATGTTTGACTAATCAACAATCTACTATCTTCATAACACGTGCAAGTCATTTGATTGATCCTTCAATATAAAGCAATGAACTCATGGCAAGTTGATGATGAACAAAAGATATGTTTGACTAATTCAATGTAAAAATGATAATTCAAGTCACTTCTGATAGTTCAAGTAATTTCAGGTCTACTGAAGTATAAGTGAAATCAGCAAATCAGAAGAAATGTCAAAGGTTGCTTGTCGACCAGAGAAGTGGTCATTGTCGACCAATGAATCCAACCAAGCACAGCCCAAGTCATTTCTCCTCTGTACGCACTCTGGTTGTCAACCAGAGCCCTGCTCGTTGTCGACCACGGAACAGACTGAGCATCAGACAGAACTGCCCGTCATCTGGACATTGCCCCTTGTCGACCAGCGACAGGGCTATTGTCAACAATGAGGGATACGAGCATCAGCCTGAAGAACCAGCCGTCTGGACATCGCTCATTGTCGACCAGAGACAGGGTCATTGTCGACCACAAGCGGTTCAGCGTCCAGAACCGAAATCCAACCGAATTCAGTTTCGGTTCCTTGAAACCTGCAGGTTGCTGTTGCAGGTTGTTGGGCTGTTCAGAGGATAAGATTCCGCACGGGATTCAAGGAGAGAATCGTGCTAAGAACCGGTCAAACCTCTTCTAGATGTTACTTAATCTTCTCCCTATTTTTTAGCGGGTAATCGAACAGGTTTGCACTTGCGCGGGAAACAGCTCCGAGCTTGATAAGAACTGGTGCAAAAAGGAGAAGAGAACACAGAGAACTGAATATGGAAAAACAGAGAAGAAGCTAAGGAAGATCAGGATCAGAAGTTTCTCTAATCAGAAAAGGAAGAGTGGCTCTCCTACAATCAAGAAGCTGCAGAAGACAAAAGTGCTCTTCGGTGCTGCAGAAAGAAGACCTGGCTCAAGGCGTTGCAAGTTCCAGCAGCAAGGCAGCTGAAGGCATCCTGCTGGAAGTCCTACAGGGAGTCTTGCCTTGTTCTCTATGTGATTGAGTCCCAAGCTGAACTCCTTAATTACTCTGCTTCAAACGTTTATGTTCAGCTCTGTTACAAGTTTTTCTACTCATCTTTACAACTAGTGTCAAGCTGTGTGGCAGCGGGTACAAGCTGTGTGTCAGCAGGAAGAAGCTGTGTATCAGCGGTGTATTGATTGAGATCAGGATTTCTCATTAGTGAAGCCTTGCTCAAGTTGAGCAAGGGGTGGATGTAAGTCTCAGGAAGAGAC